>LR812533.1:10524137-11124137 GCA_903798195.1 Danio kyathit
GGGGGGTGGGGTGGGGGGCTGGGCTAATAATTCTGACTTCAACTGTACATACATTCTTAGAAAATAATCATGTTCAATACTCTGATAAAATAACGTGCATTACTGCATTACTCATTGCAATACTGATCAAGCAATATAACTTATAAATGCCTCATTTTGATCAGGCATTTATGATGGAGGATCACTAAGTGTCTTAATGAGACACAATCCTGGGTGGGACTTGAATTTTTCATAACACTGAGACTGAAAGACAGTTCTGAGTTTAAGGCTAAAGGGCCTTAGCTGGTCTAAATTCACTGTAAATCACTGTCAATAGAGCAAGGTTTTACAAAAAAACAAAAGTGTGTAGTAGTCATGGGACGATAACCGGTTACAAGGTTTAGCACGGTTTGGGAAAGTCAGGGTTTTAATACCACTAAAATGTTCTGTTATACCATTCCCAAAGTATATGTAAGGTTTTTTTTTTATGTATTTATTATGTGTTGTAAAGAATTCTGTGTTTTTGAATTTTTTTAAATTAATGAAGACAGCAGATGTCAATGATTTATTTGAATTATTTAGCCTGACATGTTTACTTTTCCAAAATATTATAAATGTTATTATAAAATAAAGTATATATATATATTTTTTGTTGTTGTTGTTTTACCCAGACATTTAAAAAAGAACTTATTTTAGAGCAGTAATCACAATACTGGGGCAACGCAGTGGCGCAGTAGGTAGTGCTGTTGCCTCACAACAAGAATGTCGCTGGGTCGCAGGTTCGAACCTCGGCTGGGCTGGGTCAGTTGGCGTTTCTGTGTGGAGTTTGCATGTTCTCCCTGCGTTTGCGTGGGTTTCCTCCGGGTGCTCTGGTTTCCCCCACAGTCCAAAGACATGAAGTACAGGTGAATTGGGTAAGCTAAATTGTCCATAGTGCATGAGTGTGAATGTGTGTGTGGAAGTTCCCAGAGATGGGTTGTGGCTGGAAGGGCATCCGCTGCGTAAAATTGTGCTGGATAAGTTGGCGGTTCATTCCGCTGTGGCGACCCCGCAAGGGACAAAGCCGACAAGAAAATGAATGTATAATCACAATACCTTGAAATCGTGGTATTTTAAACCAAGGTTATCATACCAACTTATAGACCAACTTATATACCAGAAACTTATATCAGCCCATGCCTAGTTTGTGAAGAACTTACAACAACTTTAGATGTAGCTCAGCCAAACCCAATCAAGGACCAGAGCTATTCATTTTATAAATTACTTTCTAAAATATCATAAAGATTATTTCTTTTTCCACAAGTAAGTAGTCAGCAGTTGAGCGTATTTTGTGTTCCACTAGGTTGTAAGGATGTGTTTATAGCTAAAGCAAACTACAGCAAAGGATCTTTTTCTTCAGTCTAAAGTATAATAATGAACTAGGCCCTGTTTCCCAGAGGACTCATAATTTTGGCGTGTCCACTGGCCAGGCTGTGATGTGCTCCGGTTACTTTGTTACTTTGCCCTGTTCTCATTGGCAAAATTAATCTGACATTATGCAAGCTGTTAGAGCATTTCAGATTTATTTATTTATTTAGGCACTTGGGAAGAGGGACTTTCTGTGATAATGGCCAAGATGACAAAATTGCATTGTCCTGTAGGGGTTTAATTATTATTGCACTAATGACTGACTTACAATATTCTGCAACAAAGTTAAAGCTCTTTCACACATAGCACTGACAAAAACTGCTCTAGAAACAGATGCAGTATGAATATTTCAGAAATCTTGCTACTTATGGTCATGCTCGAGGAGTTTGTTGGCAAACTTTAAGTCACAAAGATTTGTGGTTCTTGCAAAAGGCATTATTAAGGCATTAGACATCAAGCAAATCCAGCATTTTTTAAATCTCTAGCTAACTTCTAAATAAAACTTAAAGGAAGTCCACTTTGAAATGGATAAATGATCTTTAAGTGGGTCAATGAGAAGAATAATTGGTGTAAAGGAAAAATCTTTTGAATATCTGAAACATGTGCCAAGTTATTTTGGTTCATATGGTTTTAAACGTTAAGCACCCCTTAAGTACTTTTTTGAGAATTTAACAGATTTGTGTGTGTTGAGCATCAGTTAAGACAACGTCAGCACCAGTGGTCAAAAGAGTTCTGAAAAATCATACTCAAGTAAAAGTACCATTACTTGCCTAAAAATGTAGTGTGAGTAGAGTAAAAGTATCTGTTGTAAATATTACTCAAAGTATGAGTAAAAAGTAGCCCTTTTAAAAGTACTCAAGAGTAGTGAGTAGTGAGTATATGCTGTCAAAAGCTGATATGTTTACATGTAATTTGTGCATGTGTGTGTAAACGTAACATTCTGTAATTCATTTAGTCATTGCCCAGAAGGTACACAGCATCATGAGACGTTAATATTAGGTTAGATTTACGTTGTGATGTCAAGTGACCAAAATTAATTGTCAAGCCAGCAGCTAAGGACAACAATATTTTAATGTCCAATAATGACGTTGATATTTGGTTGATTTTAGGTTGTTAGAAAGTGACCAACATCCAATGTTGAGCCAACATCTTAAACCAACGTCATATATGATGTCAAATACTGACATTTATTCATCAGGTACGGCAACTAAAATCCAACGTCTGATAAATGTCAATGGGGTAACGTTCACACAATGTCAAGCTGTAACATCATTAGACGTTGACATTTGGTTGGTTTTAGGTTGGACATTGGACAGGCGTTGAGTTCTGACGTCAACCCGATTTTCATTTCTAAACAAAATGCAAAGTCACCACGACGTTAGGGTTCAACGTCAATCAGACGTCATGTTGACGTCCTGTGCCTGCTGGGTGTTTAAGGCCATTTCAGTCATCATACAGTAAACATCCATCATCTTCTCATCAGTGACATGCATCTAAACAGTCTCTGGGTCAATGCACGTAAAGATTTTTATGGACACTTTTAATACTTCCAAACAGTTTGCTGCAATTATAAAGTGCACACGTCTTGAGGTAGTTCATTATGATGCTATTTACCTTCTACGGTATGTGCGATTTGATTGGATGGGAATCTCAGGACTGATTTTTCTAATCCCCATGGACAAGAAAAATAAAGTAGTGACTGCAGGTTGAAAGAAAGTAGTGGAGTAAAAGTACAGCTACTGCAGTAAAAATGTACTCAAGGAAAAATAAAAGTACACATTTATAAAACTACTCAGTAAATTACAATTCCTGAGAAAAACTACTCAATTACAGTAATTTGAGTATTTATAATTAGTTACTTTACACCACTGGTCAGCACCTTTTAGCTTTAATTGTGGGGAAAACTGGATAATTTTGAGCTTTGGTGAGCTAATTTCATCTTCTCGGTTTAAAATCATTATTGAGGTGGAATCAAAATTGGTGATGTATCACTCGTCTGCCTGTCATGTGATAACGCGTCGGTTTCTCATTATTATTCAAAGACTGAGTTTTCTTATCCTATGAGAAGAGCCTGCTTCTTAATTATTCATGCCTGCACTGTCAGGGTAAAAATCAGGAGAGGAATCAAGTGCAGATAAAATATTTTATTTCTCAGTGGTCTGCAGAGGAGATATAAATGTAACAAAAAATCCCAGCACAGCTGCTGTAAAAGAAACTACTGAAGGCACCAAATCCTGGCAAAAATACAAATAAAAAGTCACACAGCGAGCGCACAGCGATCCAGGGTCGCCAGACAAAAGAGGCCAGAAAAATAGAAAAAAAAAAACAATACTCAATGAGTCCAGCAGGGAGCGCTCGGTGATCCAAATCTCCAGTGAATAAGGGGCAAGAAGAAATAACTATGCAAACTGTAATACTAAGTGCATCCAGCAGGAGGCGCACGGCGGCCCAACCTGGCAGTCAAATAAGAAGGAAACAAGGCGCTGCCGGCGACCAAAAAGAGAGCGCCCAGACGGGATCCAGGACGGCCAGAGAGGGAGCGAGGAGATCGCTGGTGGGCGATATAGCGGGGCTGGAGCAGGAAGTGCGGAGGGGTGCGTCTGCTACAACTAGCAACAGGAACGATCTGACGAAAGAGGAGAGAGAAAAAGGGTCCAAACCAAAACAAATCAAAATCAAAACTGGCACTGGAGTCTAAATGGTAACGAGACTGGACAGGACAAGAAACCACAGTGTGAGGTAAGCATACACAGACGATCCGGTACAAGACAATGAGAATGAGAAGAATAAATAGGGAGACTAATAAGGATAAGAGTAGAGACAGGTGGGAATAATGAAATGATAATGACCTAATGGAGTTAACTGACAGGTTGGTGGAGTGAGACAGCGGAGCACATGGCGACCTGTCAAAACAATGCCATGTGCCCCGAGAAAACAAACACAGATGACCGTGACGACAACATGCAGGTGACAAACCATGACAGTACCCCCCCCCCTTAGGAGCGCCACCTGGCGCCTCAGGGGAGGGGCTTACCCAGTCGCCGATGAAAATCCACGATCAACGCCCGATCCAGAACATGCCGAGCCGGAATCCAACTCCTCTCCTCAGGACCATAACCCTCCCAGTCCACCAAATACTGGAAACCCCGGCCCCGGCGTCTGACGTCCAACAACCTCCTGACAGTGTATGCAGGAGAGCCATCTACTAGGCGGGGGGGAGGAGGGGCAGGGGAAGAGGTAACGGGGTTAAGACTGGATCTAAACACAGGTTTAACCCTGGATACATGAAAAACAGGGTGTACCCGACCAAGTGTGGGGGGTAACTTGAGCTTAACCGCCACCGGACTCAAGACCTTGGTGATACAGTATGGGCCAATGAACCTGGGTGCCAATTTACGTGAGGCCACCCTGAGAGGCAAGTCCTTGGTGGATAACCATACCTTCTGACCACACACATATTGAGGTGGGGAAGTCCGATGACGGTCGGCTGCTGCTTTGGTTCGTCTGGAAGTCTGGGCCAAGACCTCCTCAGCCCTTATCCAGGTGCGGCGGCACCGTCGGACAAAGGCCAAGGCAGACGGAACTGCAGCATCGGGCTCCTGTGAAGGAAACAAAGGAGGTTGATAACCCATAGAACAGAAGAATGGGGACATACCAGTAGACGATACCGGCAGGGAATTGTGGGCGTACTCTACCCACGAAAGCTGTTGGCTCCAGGAACTAGGATTCTGGGAGATCAGGCAGCGGAGGGCTCTTTCGAGATCCTGGTTGGCTCGCTCGCACTGCCCGTTGGTCTGAGGATGAAAGCCAGAAGACAGACTCGTTGAGGCCCCGATCTGCCGACAGAACTCTCTCCAAAACCGGGAAACAAACTGTGGTCCCCTATCAGAAACCACATCAACCGGAAGACCATGAATCCGGAAGACATGATCAACCATAGCTTGAGCGGTTTCCTTGGCTGAGGGAAGCTTGGGCAAGGGGATAAAATGGGCCGCTTTGGAAAAACGGTCCACTACAGTCATGATGACAGTGTTCCCTCTTGAGGGGGGGAGGCCAGAAACGAAGTCCAGAGCCAGGTGTGACCAAGGACGAGAGGGAATGGGTAAGGGCTGAAGCAGACCAACTGGTGCTTTGTTAGATGTCTTGTTCTGGGCACATATAGAGCAAGCCAACACAAACTGCCTGACATCCGGGCCCAGAGAGGGCCACCAAAATCGCTGGCGGATGGCAGCCAGTGATCTCCAAATTCCTGGGTGACAGACCAGCCTGGATTCATGCCCCCACTGGAGAACCTTAGGACGCAGCGCAGCCGGCACAAACAACCGACCCTCTGGACACCCTTCTGGTACCTCAATCCCCCGACCGGCCTTTATTACCCGCTGTTCAATGCCCCAGGAGAGGGACCCAACCACCACTCCCTCAGGGAGAATAGGCTCAACCGGGGTCTCCCCACTGGGGATCTCAAACAGCCGAGAGAGGGCATCAGGCTTGGTATTCTTGGAGCCTGGCCGGTACGAGAGGACGAAGTTGAATCGACCGAAGAAGAGTGCCCAGCGAGCCTGGCGTGCGCTCAACCTCTTGGCCGAACGGATATACTCGAGGTTCTTATGGTCCGTCCAGACCAAGAAGGGGTGCGCTGCTCCCTCCAGCCAGTGGCGCCACTCACCCAAAGCCAGCCTGACTGCCAACAGCTCCCTGTTACCAATGTCGTAATTACGTTCTGCTGGGCTCAGGCGATGAGAGAAAAAGGCACAAGGATGCACCTTCCCATCCTTGGATGAGCGCTGAGACAGGACCGCGCCTACCCCAACATCAGAGGCGTCTACCTCAACAATAAATTGTTGTTCAGGATCTGGAATAGAAAGCACAGGAGCAGAGATGAAACGGGACTTAAGGGCACCAAAGGCCTCCTGAGCTCGTGTATTCCACTTGAACAATACCTTGGTGGAGGTGAGAGCCGTTAAGGGTGCAGCAATCTGACTGAAGTTCCTGATGAATCGCCTATAAAAATTGGCAAAACCCAGGAAACGCTGCAGAGCCTTGCGTGTGTTGGGGACTGGCCATTTGGCAACGGCCCTTACCTTATCAGGATCAGCTCTGATTCCCTCAGCCGAGATGACGTACCCCAGGAACGCAACCGACCTAGTGTGGAACTCGCACTTCTCCGCCTTAACAAAGAGTTGATTCTCTAGTAACCGTTGGAGGACCTGACGCACATGCTGAGTGTGTTCCTGTAAGGAGGATGAGAAAATGAGAATATCATCCAGGTACACAAAAACAAACTTGTTTACCATGTCTCTCAGCACGTCGTTAACCAGGGCCTGGAAGACAGCTGGGGCATTTGTCAGACCAAAGGGTAAGACCAGATATTCAAAGTGTCCCGTAGGGGTATTAAAGGCTGTCTTCCACTCATCTCCCTCACGAATGCGTACCAAGTGATAAGCGTTGCGGAGGTCTAACTTGGTGAAGACCTGGGCTCCCTGCAACAACTCAAAAGCAGACGACATAAGAGGTAAGGGGTACCTGTTCTTTATCGTGATGTCGTTTAGCCCTCTGTAATCAATACAGGGACGCAGGGAGCCATCCTTCTTCTTGACGAAGAAGAACCCTGCACCTGCAGGAGATGATGAGGGACGGATGAGACCAGTATTAAGTGACTCCTGAATATACCGATCCATAGCCTCTCTTTCAGGACCAGAAAGGGAATACAATCGTCCCTTGGGCAGAGAAGTGCCTGGGAGGAGGTCAATGGCACAGTCATATGGTCGATGAGGAGGGAGAGACCCAGCCCGAGACCTGCTGAAGACCTGACGAAGACCATGGTATTCCACCGGGACCTTAGTTAACTCAGCTGTCTCCTCCTGCAACACAGAACAAAAAGAACCAGGAGACAAGGCAGAACCCAAACAAGATGCAAGACAAGACTGACTCCAGACCAACACAGAATTCCTGGACCAATCAACGTGAGGATTGTGCTGTGCCAGCCAGGGATGCCCCAGGACTACAGGGGACCCCGGTGAATCAAAAAGGTACAGCTCAATGACCTCACGATGATTGCCAGACACGACAAGACTTACACAGGGTGTGATGTGGGTGATGGTGGAGATGGGCTGACCAGCTAATGACCAGACAGAGATGGGGGAAGGGAGAGGAATGGCGGGAATACCCCACTGTTTGGCGGTGGCACGGTCAAGGAAATTACCCTCGGCCCCGGAATCAAGCAGGGCAGAGGTGGAATTAAGGGATTCTTTGTGTTGGATGGTGATGGGCAACAAGGTGCGAGAGCGGGGGGAATTCAGACAGGGAGAAGCGCCCACCAGGATCCCCCGATTTACTGATGGGCCTTGGCTTTTAAAGGGCACTTCATGGCAAAATGCCCTGGTTTGCCGCAGTACAGGCACAGGCCACGGGCAAGGCGGTCCTTCTTCTCTTGATTAGAGAGGTGCATACGTCCCATCTGCATGGGCTCCGGTTCAGACGGCGAAGAAATAGAAGAGCTGGCTGGTTGGGGAGAGATGTCGTTAACCCTCCAGGGGGAGTGAATGGATCGCCACTGGCGGCGACGGCGGAGGCGCCCCTCCACACGGAGAGCCAGGTTAATGAGAGTTTCAAGGTGATGGGGAAGCTCATGAGAAGAAATTTCGTCCTGGATCTCCTCATTAAGCCCCTCAAAAAATCTGGAGCGTAGAGCCCCCTCGTTCCAATCACAGGAGGCAGCTAAAGTTCTAAACTGGATCGCAAAGTCTGTGACGGAGCGACCCTCCTGGGATAGTCGTGCCAGTCGGGCAGCCGCCTCATCCCCCTGCGCCGATCGGTCGAAGAGTTTGATCATCTCCTCCCTGAAGTCCTCGAAAAAATGGCAAAAGGGTGCCCTGGCATCCCAGACTGCAGTCCCCCACTCACGTGCTCTCCCAGTGAGCAGAGTCAAGACGTATGCCACCCTGGACGCCTCAGAGGCATATCGGCGGGGCTGCAGGGCAAAAACTAAAGCACACTGTGACAAGAAAGCCCGGCAGGAATTGGGGTCCCCATCGTAAGGTGGGGGATTATTAGCATGGGGCTCTGGCTCGTGGTGGGGTGTGGTGTGGAGAGAGGAAGCTTGCCTGGGTGTTGTGGCGTTGTGCTGGAGTTCCTCAATTCGGGCATTGAGCTCGACCACCTGTGCAGTGAGCATCTCAACCTCTCTGGAAGTGGCGGTGGGTGCATTGCGCATCTGGTCCGAACCTGCTGATTCCATTCTCTGACCGGATCGTTCTGTCAGGGTAAAAATCAGGAGAGGAATCAAGTGCAGATAAAATATTTTATTTCTCAGTGGTCTGCAGAGGAGATATAAATGTAACAAAAAATCCCAGCACAGCTGCTGTAAAAGAAACTACTGAAGGCACCAAATCCTGGCAAAAATACAAATAAAAAGTCACACAGCGAGCGCACAGCGATCCAGGGTCGCCAGACAAAAGAGGCCAGAAAAATAGAAAAAAAAAACAATACTCAATGAGTCCAGCAGGGAGCGCTCGGTGATCCAAATCTCCAGTGAATAAGGGGCAAGAAGAAATAACTATGCAAACTGTAATACTAAGTGCATCCAGCAGGAGGCGCACGGCGGCCCAACCTGGCAGTCAAATAAGAAGGAAACAAGCCGCTGCCGGCGACCAAAAAGAGAGCGCCCAGACGGGATCCAGGACGGCCAGAGAGGGAGCGAGGAGATCGCTGGTGGGCGATATAGCGGGGCTGGAGCAGGAAGTGCGGAGGGGTGCGTCTGCTACAACTAGCAACAGGAACGATCTGACGAAAGAGGAGAGAGAAAAAGGGTCCAAACCAAAACAAATCAAAATCAAAACTGGCACTGGAGTCTAAATGGTAACGAGACTGGACAGGACAAGAAACCACAGTGTGAGGTAAGCATACACAGACGATCCGGTACAAGACAATGAGAATGAGAAGAATAAATAGGGAGACTAATAAGGATAAGAGTAGAGACAGGTGGGAATAATGAAATGATAATGACCTAATGGAGTTAACTGACAGGTGGGTGGAGTGAGACAGCGGAGCACATGGCGACCTGTCAAAACAATGCCATGTGCCCCGAGAAAACAAACACAGATGACCGTGACGACAACATGCAGGTGACAAACCATGACATGCACATGCTTTCCAGAGCTACCAAGCTGTTATTTGCTAATTTCCAGCAAATGAATAAATGAACAGTACTAACAAAGTGTGGTCAAAAAACTGAGCTATATCCAAACACGTGTGCTATGCCCCATATGGTCCAAAACCTGACAGGTGAGCAAATCTAAGCTTGTTTTAAATAAAACAAATATAAATATGCATATAATAAATAATACTAATAATAGCATTATACAAAAGCAAGTTGTCATGAATAAACTGAAAAAAGCCCCCCGAGGTGAAGAAGGCATGAAGGCAGTGGTTTTTAAATTTATGTAGAAAATAATAATTTTTGTAATGCCCTTCAAGCCGCAACCCAGTACTGGGAAACACTCAAACACATTCAGAAATTAAGGTACAAAATCTGTCAGTGGGGTGGTATTTTTTCACATGGAACATTTTTTGTTCCTATAGGTCCATATTAATACCTAAATAGTACAAAAGTAAATCTTAAAAGTATGAAAGTGTACTCTAAATGTACTAATGTTCACCTCTATGGTACAAAAGTGTACTTTTTGAAAAGGTGACAGATTTTGTACATTTATTTCTGAGTGTGTACAATCTCATTCATACACTACAACCAATTTAGTGCATCAAATGTCTTTGTACTGTGGGGAAAACCAGAGCACCAAGAAGAAACCCACGCAGACACAGGGAGAACATGAATACTTCACAAAGAAATGCCAAATGACCTAGCATGCTTTGACTCAAACCAGCGATATTCTTGCTGTGAGCCACCTTATCGAATGCATTATTTAAATTTAAAAAGTGTATTCTAAAAAGATAAAACTAAAAACTTAAGGTTTTTTAACCAACTCATAAGATGCATTATTGGCATGTTTACAAGATACAAATTGGACGAGGTTAAACTAAGAATATAAAGAATATCCTAATCCAAAATGTCACTACAGACACATCCTTTGATGCAAGAGCTGGCTGACAGAGCTTTTTGGATTGGAAACATATTTAACACATCTTTGAATATACTTTTTTATAGAAATGTTACAGCTAAAACTGATTGAGTCCAACTGATTGAGTCATAGTTTGTTTTCCTTTGCATAGTTTGTGACAAAAAAGCTTTGTCCTCGTTTGTTTATAATGCAAGTGTGACAGGACGCATTAGAAGGAAAGAATCCAGAGGAAACCTTACACGTGCTTCATTGTAAATTAATAAACAAAGACGAAGAAAGCGGTAATGAATTTACCAGGTCTGCTGGCACGGTTCCCCCGTGCAGGAAATGTTGTTAGGCATGTCAACAAATCAGCTCTTGTAGACGGCACCGCTCATCATTAGAATAATTCAGTGTAATTAGTCAGTCTTTTTAATCACCTCAATAGACACAGCGTCCCAGTACTTCCTCTGAAAGATAAATGGCTGTTTACCCAGCCGAAAAGAATCGGTGTACTCGCTGCTGCACTGCAAACTTTAAATGGCATGCTTGATTGTGTTTCTGACAGAGCATTGCGCTAAAAGATTTTCAGCAAGAGCTCGGGACAGTTTGCAGACAGTGCAAGTGGCATGTTTGCATTTATAGGGGGTCACGCCGGGTAAATAGTCTGTCGTTCAGTCCTCACTACGACTGAATGCTCCTGTAAATCTGCAGTCTAACAGCAATGGATGAATATTTACTGATTCATTATTCAATTAGCCAAGTAATTACCGTTGAGGGGGTCGTTTGTAAGCGTCTTAAGCTTTGTGAACTTTGCTGCCAAGAAATGATTTACTAGGGCGAGAGGAGGCCTGACTGCGCATTTCATGTTTATTTATGCTGAATAAGAAAATCGGTCATTCTTAATCTCTTCGCCTGGATACATCTTATACAAACATTTGAATGGCAAGCGTTGAATTATTAATGCTGTCTTCATGTATGATTTATAAAGGATTTTCCACTGATTCTTCTCGATGTGCTTCATGACTCTGGTTTTTATCAATTTTAGATGTAAGCGGTACAGGCCGCAACTCATTGAATGTTTTCATCCCATCTTACGTGGTGGTGAAATCTCAAATGTCATGTTTGGCAAGGAAGAAATCTCATCGGGACTTTGGTTAGGAATCATGTTAATATGAATCACACATCCCAAAATTACAAACACTAATTTGTAAAACAAAACAAAATAAATAAATATGTTTAAAAGCAAATTGGACATACAGCCAAAGGTAAATATGAGACTATTACGTGCCTTTAATATAGTAACCAGTGTTGGGCATGTTCCTTTAAAAGAATAATTAGTTATAGTTACTAGTTACTTCTCACAAATAGTAACTGAGTTTGTAATTAAGTTACATTATTATAAAAGTAACTAATTACCAAGGAAAGTTACTATACTCTCATTTCACGCAGCTGCCATTTTGAAGGACAAAAGCGAGGCTGCGGTGGAAAGAAATCCGGAAGTATAGGATCATTTTTATCATCATAATGTTACTTTTTTTTATGACCAAAACAAGACATATTTATTCACAAAGTGTTAATTCAGATGTCAGACCAATGGTAAAACAAAACGCATTACAAGATGAGATCATTTAAAAACTATTGTCTATAGCTGCATCATGGATTCAAACCCATTATCTTGACATGCTAGTTAAGAACTCTCACCGCTTCACTAAATCACTTGAAACCTCAACTCTACAATGTGGGGTTTGATACCTCAGTTTGCTTAACTGTTTCTTTGCTGTAGCTGTTTCAGAGCAATACATAAAAAAAAAAGATAACCAGTAGGTGTCACTGTAGAGACAGGCTTCGACACATTAGCTTTGACTGTTTCAGTGTTTCATGAACACCCACCCTACTCTGTTGGAACAATGGAACAATGGAAATGTACTCTATCTAAGCCAATCATCACATTCTTAGTTACACCACATTCACGTTTACATACCCCAATCATCATCGCTGGTTGGTTATGTGTCCCGCCCCAGAGAAAGAGCAGCCTGATCTCACGAGGAAACGGAAGTATTTACGTTTTGTCAGTTTATCGGCTAATTCGTACGAATTCGTACTAGTTGAGTCGTACGAAAATGTATGATTTTAAAAAGGAGGTGTGGCACCCAACCCTGCCCCTAAACCCAACCGTCATTGGGTGATGAGCAAATCGTACTAAATTGTACGAATTAGATCGTATGAATTCATACGAATTAGTCACTAAATCAAAAAAGTTACGAATTGCCGTGAGATTGTGTTGGAAAGAGAGGTCTTATGGCTGAAAGAGATGCTGCTTGCATGAAAACCACTTCATTGTTCTCAATTATAGCATTGCACGTTTTATTGTCAGTAACGGTAATGGCGTTGTAACGGGGGAAACAGTAATTAAATTGATTACTCGTTACTGAAAAAAGTAACGCTGTTAGAAACACCATTTGTTTGTAGCATCGTTATTCCCATCACTGGTGATAACTAACTACATTTCCGTTAAATAACTCGACTGATGGCAACGTGGTGGTGCAGTAGGTAGTGCTGTCACCTCACAGCAAGAAGGTCGCTGGTTCGAGCCTCGGCTGGGTCAGTTGGCGTTTCTGTGTGGAGTTTGCATGTTCTCCCCGCGTTCGCGTGGGTTTCCTCCGGGTGCCCTGGTTTCCCCATAGTCCAAAGACATAGGTGAATTGGGTAGGCTAAATTGCCCGTAGTGTATGAGTGTGAATGAGTGTGCATGGATGTTTCCCAGAGATGGGTTGCAGCTGGAAGGGCATCTTCTGCGTAAAACATGTGCTGGATAAGTTGGCAGTTCATTCCGCTGTGGCGACCCCAGATTAATAAAGGGACTAAGCCAAAAAGAAATGAATGAATGAACTCGACTGATTCATATACAATGATTGATTTAGCTAATGATGTTCGTTATGTATATAAACATTTTTATTTTATTGCACAATTTGCATATAGAAACAAATATGTGTCTTGGGAGCAGAGACAAACTCTAATATGGAATAATTCATGCATAACTTCAGTAAGGCTCAAATAGGTATGACTCATCAAGAACTAAACCATTCAATACTGCATTATTGTTTATTGCATAAGCAACTAATAAGCAGTCGGTTTGATTAGATTATGTAGTTTTTCTCCAAGAATCCCACTGATAAACGGGATAATGTTGTGTAAATGTTGCCTAATGGCTTCAACGAAAGCTTATACCACTTTTTATCCACATATATCTCACAGTAGGTCTCTCTTTTACATTTTATAAATGAATAAATAAGTAATAATCTGACTTATTTAACTTCTGGAACCGACCGTACACTCTATTTAAGATTTTTAATTGGATATTGGTGTATCGCACTATTAGCTTAGCAACATGCTAATGGCAAACTGCTGAAATCAGTCGTAAAGTCACGTCTCTGTGTTTATACTGTATGTGGAGCCTTCCAAATGATCCACTTATAATGGTTAGTATGCTTCCTGAGTATGCAGTACACTGTGAGGCAGCTCATCTCTCAAGATGCTTCCACGAGGTTGAGCAGGCTATGAAAACGGCAGGTTGTTATGTGATAGAGCACTGGTGCGCAGCAGCGCTGAGCGAGGAGGTGAATTGCAGGAAAAAGTCCTTTAATTCCGACTTAACAGTCCTTGTGTATGTTAAGGGAAGAAGCTGGAGTGCTTGCCTGGAGGAATTTCAGCTTTTAAGTAGGCTGACCTGAAGAGTCAGATAAACACAGACCTCCATCCTTCTCTCATTCTATCATAACTGAAGTTACAGCCTTGCAAAATGTCAGAGTTAAGTGCTTTTGTCTCGCTGTGACCTGTCACCACTGTTCCGCATGGCTAGACAGATGCTAACATTTCTTTATAGCACAGGCCCTTGCTAAACTATAGCTCTCTTCCTGAGATTTTATGATTCAAAATCAGATTTAAACCTGGAAATAAACTAAAAATATTAAAAAGCAAGCTGTGTATAGATTTATGCATTTAGCAGACACTTTTATTCAAAACATCAATTAATTAATTAATTAATTAATTAATTCATTCATTCATTCATTCATTTTCTTTTGGCTTAGTCCCTTTATTCATCAGGTCTTTTTATCCAAAACAATTACTAATAATATACATATAATGCAAGGTTTATTTGGAAGCTAGATTATGAAACGTGGTGGCTTAACCCTCCTATTATCCTTGGGGTCAATTTGACCCCATTCAATGTTAAACGTATGTGCATATACTGTATAGTTGACATTGTTTTTTGTTTTGTTGCTTCATATTGAATGACTTTTCCGAATTTAATGGGGAAAACTTGGTAAACATAAAATTAACATGATATTATTTGTTCAATGCCCTGTACACATTTTGTAACATCGGTGTTCCCTGGACCCAGGGTCTGTTATTAGCTGTATAAAACATACTGTAATAAATATAAATAAATTGCACATATTTGTTTTGGGTGATATTGAGGTCACTATAACAAGCTATGATTTTATAATATGCAATACATTTTTATGTTAAGTATAATAAAAATATAAAAAAAATAAAAATAACAACCATACCTGTAGTATCACAAGAATCACTGACAGTTCACATGACATGGAGGTATCCTGATTATCATGAGAGCTTTGATATTTCCCATGGGGGATGGGGGTGGGGGGGATGGACCTAATTCTTGAGGAAACTTTTTCCCGTGTTTTTTTGTGGGAGGGGAAAACATAATTCACATGGTTCAAAGCTATAAAAGCTTGCACATGAAGCTTCCTAAAATATTACTCTTTGTGTTCGGTGGGCTCTTTAAGCACTCTCAATTGAAAATCTTGATTTTGTGATTTTGTCACAGGTTTTTGACATTGAAAGTGATATAAAGGAGAATGTGTCTGAAACAGGATAATCTTGAGGAGGACCCTGAATATAAAGCATCCTCCTCAGATGAAAATGCCACTTCTAGCGCTGACCCTCCTGTTGTCTTTTAACCACAAGCAGACACATTACCTATCTTATCTTGGTTAAACTTAAGATGCTAATTGGTGTCATCTTGAGTCATGCTCCGATCATGATCATCAGGTTGGAGTACACACAGCTTGGGTTCTGCTGTCATTAGCGCAAGAAACATTCATTCATTTTCTTTTCGGCTTAGTCCCTTTATTAATCTGGGGTCGCCACAGCGGAATGAACCGCCAACTTATCAAGCACGTTTTTATGCAGCATATGCCCTTCCAGCCGCAACCCATCTCTGGAAAACATCCACACACACACTCATTCTACTCATACACTACGGACAATTTAGCTTACCCAATTCACCTGTCCATGTCTTTGGACTGTGAGGGAAACCAGAGCACCCGGAGGAAATCCACTCGAACGCAGGAAGAACATGCAAACTCCACACAGAAACGCCAACTGACCCAGCCGAGGCTCGAACCAGCGACCTTCTTGCTGTGAGGCGACAGCACTACCTACTGCGCCACCGAGCAAGAAAGAGTCAAATGAAATGCAAAATGGGGTTAGGAAACAAGCTACAATAGAATCAATCCACCAGACCAGGGGAGAGCGGAGTAGGTGAAAGGTCTGGAAAATTCCTTGAATGTGAATTTCTTTGAGCAAGCAGTCAAATGGTGTTTCGGTTGAACTCAAGATGCTAATTGGTATCATCTTGAGTCAAGCTCAGATCACGGTCATCAGGTTGGAGTTCACACAGTTTGGCTTCTGCTGTCATTAGAGCTAGAAACGGTCAAATCAAATGCAAAATGTGCTTAGGAAACAAGCTACAATAGAAAAGAAAAGTAGAGAAGAAAAAGAGGTCAGTGGAGGTTGGTAACACATTCCATCATAGGCGAGGTGTAAGGGCGAAGGTGTAAACACTTTAGAACAGGCGGTCAAAATTTCCTCCTGTAAATCTCAAGATCCTAATTTAAATCATCTGAAGTCATGGATGGAGGTTGGAGGATCAGGTAGGAGTTCACACAGCTTAAGTAATGTCATCAGAGCAGAGGAGAGTCAAACCACATACAAAGCAGATTAGGAAACAAGATACAGCAGAAATGAAGTTCAGAGAATAAACAGAGGTTAGAGGATGTTGGTTAATCATTCCACCACAGGGGAGCAGAGAGAAGGGAAATTCTGATAGTGATAACCAATAATAGATATTGGAAACTGATATTGGCCAAGTTAACTCATGTGTACAGACAATCAAATGCAAGATGTTAGTTTTAATCATCTCGAATCATATTCATATCATGATTATTGAGATCATCCAGCTTGCTGAGGTCATAAGATGGCGAAAGCCTCAAACCAAATGCAAGGAGGTTGGGGGAGGTTAGGGTTTCTAACCATCCTGTATTTGCAAGGACGTCTCTAATATTGAGCCCATTTGATTTGTCACACCCGAGACCTCCAATGTCCTATTTATTTGCTGGTATGCTGATTTAACCACACCGTTGGTAGCACTGGTAATGACATTTTAGCATAATATATGCTGTAAAAAATGCTGGGTTCCACACAATTTCTTCATGCTGTCCCAACACAAATCGATTAACTTCATTATTTTTTACAAATTTTAGTGGATTGAACATAAAACACATAAAACTTAAGAATTGTGTTGTTTTAACTAATTTTATATAAGTAATTTGAACAAACAGTAAAAGTAATTACCTATTGTTTTCAAAAGAGTTTATTTTCACAGTATTTTCTCTCTGTTCAATGGATAGTAAATACTAGCACAACTGCTTTGTTTACAGCAGCAACCAAGGACATGCCTAATTCTCTTAAGTCTGTCTACTGTTTTGGCTGTATATAATATATGGGTGTTTTATGTAAAATGATTGTATAAAGCTAATGTCAGATCAGTATATGTTAACTTTGCAATTATACAATCTACTTTTAATCCTAACCTGTATGCAACCCCTTTGTCAGCTATTTAGCCTGTTATAAAGCAAATAAACACTTTGTTCTATACTTATATTCAGGGCTTGACATTAACTTTTTTGTTCACCAGCCACTGTGGCTAGTAGTTTCCCAACATTACTAGCCACTCGTCATTTTCACTAGCCACAATTTTATTGTTGGGAAAACATATTTTATACACATAAATATGACTTTGACATGCTAAAATTACTTGATTTAGATTGTGCGTTTTCTCCACATGCCTCATTCATTTCACTTTTTGTGTGTCCTGTATGAGCTTGCTAAATGTTCATGAGCAAATGGGTCATGGTTTCATAGTATTACAATTAGTTTTTATTTTACATAATTTTCAGAGCTCAAAATGAAGGATTTACCAAATTTATTTCTGACCACACCAAACATAAACTGCTAATTAATTCTTAGCCACAAATTTTAAATGTGTCAAAACAAGCATAATATAGCTGTTTACTATACTTTTTAACAAAACATATGCACAGTCATCTGTCCTGGCTAAAGGTCCCAGATCAGCAGTTTACTACACAAAAATAGGCAGTAATCTCCCATCAAAGCAATGTTATTGTAAAAAATGATAATTAAACCACATTACGCAAAAGAAAGCAGGTAAAAAACATACCGTGTGATAATAAAAGGTTTAAAACGCACACGGTTAATGTTAGACCCATAAATAATCTGTTCTATAATGGTGAAAGTGAAAGCAACCAGTGCTGCTTACAAAAATACAAATCTGGAGCTCTTGAAAGCAGCAAGTCTGTGGGTGCATGTTCATCACTTTTTGTCTAGTCTAATTGAACGAGAACCGATCACATCAGCTGTGTTTCTAAACAGTTGCTTCACGCAAGGAAACGAGAGCGCGCACGCGTTTTAAACAGTCACGCGCATCACCCCAGCTGTTAGCGCGAGTGATCAACCTTTCATTAGGTATTCATCTGCTGTTTATTGCTCACGCAAACGCAATTATTTTTGTCAGTCATGTTGCTTCTCAATTCTGAGACCGCCTTTGCATGCATATTGGACCATCCTTATTGTCGAACCCTGCTTTTATGAATTATTATCCGGGAAAATTATTTTCAACCAGCCAAAGTGGCTAGTGAGAGTGTCTGTCTTACCCGCCACCACTGAAATCTACCCGCATTTGGCGGGTTGGCGGGAGTTAATGTAAAGGGTCTGGATAAAAAAACTGAGATATGTTTGAAGATAAACTACATGTTTGTCCAAGGTTATTTTCACTCTAATTGGTTATTCTGAAATTATTCCTGCTAATGTAGGGATAACTTAAAGTTTGAACCCAAAGAATGACCAGTCAGATGAAAAAGAGCCAAAGTCAGAGATTGAAATAAAGTTTACTGAAGATAGTTTGCAGTTTCATCAGCAGAAGCCAGCTACACTCGCAATGAGTTCCTAGGCCGCTCAGCTTACAATCACAAATCAATAACAATACTCTCTACACAAGACCAGAAAGGGTGTGATTCAGGTAACAGATTCTGATTGGTTAAAACAAAGATAGACAATTCTAAATATGTACTGTACGTCAATGCGGGGTCGTATCTGAATCCAGATAGGGATGGCGAACTGAGGCTTGGGTCAAGTCGCCCGTAGACAATTAAGAGCTGGTCTCAGACCTGTAGAACTGACCCATCAGATGCATATATGTACACACGCAATAGACAATCTGCTATAAAAAACCCAAGGTTGTTTCTTCATACTCTCAGCTGTCTTACCAAACTAGTTCAAAACTGGTAAAAGTAACATTCAGACTGCTATATTCTTACTACACAAAGTCTATCCTGAATAAAAAGGAAAATCACTTTAAACAAAATTGACACATAATAACAATAATTTCTAAATCACTTTAGACAGTATTAACACATACCAATATAAATAGGAAAACAGTTGTACAGTTGTTTTCAATCATCAAGCCCTTCAGTTCCACTCGAGGTCTCCATGAACTCTGACCTAGTTTGGTGGCTCCTGAAAATTAGTTACAAAGAGACAGGCAACTGCACTGAACATTCTTATATTAAGCAACCTGTTAACTTTATTCATTAGTCAAAATCATTTCAAGATGCAATACTGATTCAGATAATCATATTAATAAAGTAATGAGAAAAATGATAAATGTTAATCCATGCTGGGACAGATTGGAAGGCAAAAATCTAAATCCATCACTAATTATTCATTTTTGCCAGTATGCTATTCTAAAATGTAATAAAAAACCTGAATTTAGAAAATGGCTAAGTACAATCAATTCCACTGGGGGTCTCAGATGTTTGAACTCCACTCTATTTATGTTATCAGTCCTCATGTTAGTCTTACAGATTTCACTGTTCACTGGGCATTACTTCAGGCCTTTTCTGCTGGGTTGAGAGTTTGTTTTGGGCTGGATAGGAAGGTTTTCAGCAGCCTGGTGCTTTACAAAGATCATTTCTGATGTGTTTTGGGGAAGCCACAAAGCTTAATCTCTCCCGACAGCCAACTCCAGGCAATCAATCTCCTCGGAGAGAGAGTCGACATACTGTCCATCTCCCCCGCTGTCTGATGGAGGGCTGAAGATGAGACGTTTTTGGACTCCCCGGCATCTCGCTCTTTCTCCATTTTCTTTCTCTCTCTCTCTCCTTGCTCTGATGTTCTCTATAGTACTTTGTGTAATTAATGTTAGTAATAATTGAATTGCAGTGGTGTTATTGAGCAAATCTCTGTATCTATCTATCTATATATATATATATATATATATATATATATATATACATTTGAAGAAATATTAGCTCCCCTTTGATTTTTTTTTCTTTTTTAAATATTTCCCAAGTGAAGTTTATTTATAAACTAATTTTGAGAGGATCACGTGCTTATGATTGCTAGCAGCTGGACCCACATTATCCAAATCAACATGCACCAATCAGATGATCCCTAAACTACTATAAATATCCCGTGTTCCATATCACCGCTATCTTCGCTTTGAAGAATCCCCTCTTCCACCACTACTCCTTCCCTTTTCTAGATGGGTGACACGGTGGCCCAGCGCTTAGCGCTGTTGCCTCACAGCAAGAATGTCAATGGTTCTAGGCTGTACCTAACCAGCGGACATTTTCTGTGCGGAGTTTGCATGTTTTCCCCGTGCTCACGTGGGTTTTCTCCGGGTCCTCCGGTTTCCTCCCACCGATTTAAAAACACGCAACCTAATTATTGATTGATCAACTTTACTTGCTCCCTATGTAGTACCTATCTCGTTAAAGAGAACTACTATCTGCTCTTCAACACTACAAAGGGGGAGTTCTCGAGATCTACCTGAGCTTGATCTCCCCTCTCGCCTTGCAACGGGAGGGAGCCCCGGGCTCGAGGATCTCATGAGCTCAGGGCTCTCTCCCGGGACAGCATGCCAAACAAGCTTTATAATTAATCATCAGCTAAGTGTGAACTCTTGAAATGATATTTAACGGAGCAAGGAAGTATTCACAGTATGTCTGATAATATTTTTTTCTTCTGGAGAAAGTCTTATTTGTTTTATTTTTAGCTAGAATAAAAGCATTTTTTAATTTTTTAAAAACCATTATAACCTCTTACGGCCCAATGTGTTTTTTTACATGCATTTTTTATTTCTCTTTGCTATTTGTGCTTCATTCATTCATTCATTTTCTTGTCGGCTTTGTCCCTTGCGGGGTCGCCACAGCGGAATGAACCGCCAACTTATCGAGCACGTTTTTATGCAGCATATGCCCTTCCAGCCGCAACCCATCTCTGGGAACTTCCACACACACATTCACACTCATACACTATGGACAATTTTAGCTTACCCAATGCACCTGTACTGCATGTGTTTGGACTGTGGGGGAAACCGGAGCACCCGGAGGAAACCCACGCGAACCCAGGGAGAACATGCAAACTCCACACAGAAACGCCAACTGACCCAGCCCAGCCGAGGTTCGAACCTGCGACCCAGCGACGTTCTTGCTGTATGGCAACAGCACTACCTACTGCGCCACTGTATCTTAATCTTTTGATATGATGTACTTTTAGAGAAAAATTATGTTCATATATGTGGACTCGTGGTCCGAATTTACATTAAACACTTTTTCCTGAATTATTTTTAATGCATATATAACATAGATTTTTTATTTTTTTTTAATTGCTTTGACTATCAGAGAGTAAAAACAACATTTTTTTTCCCATTTTGGACAGTTAAAAATAGGGTTTGGGACATTTCATATGCTGCAAAACAGTTGCAGGATGACACTGTATATCTGTAACAAAATATAAAACATTCAATGTATTTTAAATAGCCACTTAAGATCTAAAATGTGCTGTCCATGTATGTGGACACTCAAGCCCTAGGTCAAAACTATTAGCCCCTTTAAGCTGATTTTTTTTTTCAATAGTCTACAGAACAAACCATCGTTATACAATAACTTGCCTAATTACCCTAACCTAGTTAACCTAATTAACCTAGTTAAGCCTTTAAATGTCACTTTAAGCTGTATAGAGGTGTCTTGAAAAATATGTAGTAAAATATTATTTACTGTCAACATGGCAAAGATAAAATAAATCAGTTATTAGAAATGAGTTATTAAAACTATTATGTTTAGAATGATATTTATTATTATTATTATTATTATTAGTATTCTGAATGCTGTTTACGTCAACTGCATGAAGTCAAAGCTGTATTTTATTAGCAAGAGATGTGAATAAATGACAGTAAAAAGCGAGTTTGAAGACCCATAGCGAGAAGACAGAAGATCTGACAAGGCCGATCAAACACAGGCAGCTGTTTTTCCTTCTGCATGGATCATGAGCAAATCTGATGATTGTTAGTCTTGAGGGCTGGGCAGGCTGCCACGGCCATCAGCCCGGACAGCTAGAAATTACATGTTGAGACGAGTGAAAAAGACACTGGTTACGGAGAAAAAATACAGCTGGGTTGAGATGCCAAAGTTGCTGATGTGAGTTCACTGGTGGAATCAAGTGCAGTAAGAGTCATATTTCCACTTGACAGCGAAGAGAAAAGCAGTGAATACATGATCGAACTGTCTGAAAAGTCTGTTGTAAACAACATTCGCAATGAGACCTTTTAGTTTGATTGATCATAAACAAATGCAGACACATTTCTATGTCTGTCTTGGTGCTAAAACATCCTACCAGAATTGTGTTAGAAACATGCTAGCAGTGCATTGGGCTAAACAGTGAGCCAAAAATTTAGCTGTGGAGTGTTGTTAAAAAAAAAAAAAAAAAAATTATATATATATATATAAGATGCCAGAAATGAGGCAGATTCCTGATGAAAGTTCCTAAGTGCAGTATGAATCATATTTCCTCTTACAAAAAGAAGTGATTGAACTGGGGAAAATGTTATGTAAACAACATGCATAATGGAACATGCTATTCATTTCAAAGACCATAAACAAATGCAGACAATTATCTATCTAATCTAAGACAACATACTGAGTCATGCTAATAACATATTCCCAATGTGGCAATATATGCTAGGCATGTGTTAAGATTAGTGTTAGAACATTGTAAAAACATCCTTAGCAGCTAAGCAGTGTGCTAAATTGTGCTAGAAACGTGCTAACAGCATGTTGAAATGTGCTAACAATGCTAGCATTGTGTTAAAAATGTTGACATTGTGCTAAACCATTGTAGAAGCATAGTAGCCCCTGCTGAAAAATCCAGCTTAAACCAGCCTAAGCTGGTTGGCTGGTTTTAGCTGGTTGACCAGGCTGGTTTTAGAGGGGTTTAGGCCATTTACAGCCTGGTTTCCAGCCATTTCCAGCCTGGTCTTAGCTGGTCAGGCTGGAAAATGACCAGATTAAACCAGCTAAAACCAGCTTGACCAGCCTGGTTTAAGCTGGACTTAGCTGGTTTTGGCTGGTCAAGCTGGTTTTAGCTGGTCAACTACCAACCAGCCTCTAAAACCAGGCTGGTCAACCAGCTAAAACCAGCCAACCATCATAGGCTGGTTTAAGCTGGATTTTTCAGCAGGGGCAGTACTAAAATTTGCTAACAGTGTTAAATCACATTAGAAACATGCTAACAGAAGGCTAAAATGTCATCAAATTGCATGCGGTGAAGCGTGCTGAAAACAACACCGGTTACAGAGAAAGAATGTCCAGGTCGAGCTGCCAGGAATGAACCAAAGTTGCTGATGTGAGTTCACTGGTGGAATCAAGTGCAGTAAGAGTCATATTTCCTCTTGACAGCGGAGAGAAAAGCAGTGAATACATGATCGAACTGGGGGAAATAAGTCCATTGTAAACAACATGCCCAAGGAGACCTATTAGTTTGATTGATCATAAACAAATGTAGACAAGTTCCTTGCTCACGCTCTCTCTCTCTCTCTCTCTCTCTCTCTCTCTCTCTCTCTCTCTCTCTCTCTCTCTCTCTCTTTCTCTCGCACTGGAAGTCTCAGCCTGGTAATACTGATAGATGTAGGTGGTAAATACATAAATACAGGAGGACAGGAATAAAATTGCAGCAATATATGAAAAACTTCACCTCCCAAGCATTATGACAGATTACAAGGGTTTGAATGTACTGTTCAGTGGTCAAACACTGCAAATCAGTATTCATTTATTGACTGGAGAATCAGACTCTGCTTTTTCTGACCAGCAAATGTCTAAAGAGAAATATTCTACACTGTTTTAATGACCAGCATGGCTCGTGTATGAAGTTACAGAATAAATAAACTTGCATTTGTCAATATTTAACTATTTTAAATGATTATACCTTTATCCAAGGGTGGCGCAGTAGATAGCGCTGTCGCCTCACAGCAAGAAGGTCGCTGGGTCGCATGTTCTCCCTGTGTTCGCGTGGGTTTCCTCTGGGTGCTCTGGTTTCCCCCAGTCCAAAGACATGGGGTACAGGTGAATTGGGTAGACTAAATTGTCCGTAGTGTATGGATGTTTCCCAGAGATGGGTTGCGGCTGGAAGGGTATCTGCTGTGTAAAAATGTGCTGGATAAATTGGCGATTCATTCTGCTGTGGTGACCCCAAATTAATAAAGTGACTAAGCTGACAAGAAAATGAATGAATGAATGAATACCTTTATCCACCCTGCTGAAAAAAACAGCTTAAACGAGCCTAAGCTGGTTGGCTGGTTTTAGCTGGTTGACCAGCCAGGTTTTAGAGGGGTTTTAGCCATTTCCAGGCTGGTTTCCAGCCATTTCCCAGCCAAAACCAACTATGTCCAGCTTAAACCAGGCTAATCAAGCTGGTTTTAGCTGGTCATTTTCCAGCCTGACCAGCTAAGACCAAGCTAGAAATAGCTGGAAACCAGCCTGGAAATGGCCAAAACCCCTCTAAAACCAGGCTGGTCAACGAGCTTAAACCAGCCAACCTTTAAGCTGTTTTTTTTTTTCAGTAGGGCATGGCTTTGATATAACAGTAGTGAATTTATTTACTATTTATTTTAAAATTATCATGCATTCTATATATTTACACATAAAAGACAAATTTTCTAGGCTTATTGTCATATATATATATATATATATATTTAAAAAAATAACAGATTTTTGCTTAACACTGTGTTTGGGATGGGGTAATAATGTTAAAATTAAGTTGACATGTAACAGACAGGACAATAGATCTGATTAAATTCAAAGTGTCATATTTGTGCGTTAGGCTTTGCAATATAAATGCAGCTTTAATGGCTTGATGTTTGCCTCTGTCAATCTAAACCTTCATTCTCAGAAATCCTTCAGGGCAGAATTAACTTAAAACCTCAAATAAAAGCAGTACAGATGCATGTGCCTCTTTTGGCAGTACATTAGTTGTGTTGGTTATTTGGCATAGAAAGCAAGCACTTCAATTTAATGTGGGCAGTGTGATTACAAAATGTATAGTTATATGTTATTTTATTTTTAAAAAGAAAGAAAAACAAGCTGGAAAAATGCTGAAATGAAATGAACGATAACATCTTTTATCTGTGAAGATCACACACTCACTGATGCTTGAGGTGTAACATATGATATTAAAAAACTTGGGGTATTTTAAAGAACTCAAGCATGATAATTTTTCTAAATTAACGTATTATTTTGTTTGGTGGAATATATGAAAATATATTTACTGCAGCTTCTTTGGAGCAGTACTAAATAAAAAAAAAAAGGTATACAGAAAAATGAACAGACAATAAATAATATGCGTCTCACTTTGAATGCTGATATGCCCCATTTATTTAATTATATAACCGCCACTAACAGCTACGCATAAGGTAACCTATTTTAAATGCATGAGAGTGCTTTGCAATTAGTGGCAGTCGGTCAAAAATTAGTAACCTAGTCTATAATCAATACTAATTATTGATAAAGCCAGTTATTCAGTGATCTGTGCTTCATCGGGCACAATAACCTCTATGTTATTTTGTAGAGTGTGCTGTGGTTTTCATATCTTGTAGTGTGTGCGTGTTTAAGATGTGAGGTAATAACATCGCCATGATGGTCAAAGTATGGTCTAAGGATGTTCTTCAGTATTAGATGTCAATCTTGTATGCATATCGAATTAGCCTGTAGTGAAACAAATTAGACAGACTTTACAAAAAGTTACACCATGCATGCTGAGTGAATAACGGGTCGGGTTTAGGTTTGGGAAGGTGTTAATATTTATGATGGTTGGGTTTAGGTTTGTGGTCGGTATAGACTTTAATAACTGTGATGGTTGGGTTTAGGTGTGGAGTAGGTGTAGATGTTAATAACTGATGTACAACGGCATCTTGCCGACAACATAGTTTTGATGCGGGTCGCCAACTTCAAGTTACATCTCTAACATACTACAAATTACGCCCTTAAGGCATCTTCATGTTACGCCCCTGTCTTGCAGTCCACAGACAGGCCCTACTCGATACTTTGATTACAGTACCGCAAATTCCTAATGTGCATTAAGTTACTATAAAACTTTTTAAATGAACCACATTGCAGTGCATATTATAGTAGCGAACTGTAAAGAATTCATGTGGTAATTTTCTGGGCTTCATTGCAGCAAATAACTGTAAAATTGCAGCAAAGTCTACCAGTGCACCCTAAAGTGGTTCCAAACATTTTTGAGTTTCTTTATTTATATATAAAGAAAGTATTTCAAACACAAGAGAAGGTATTTTGAAGAAAGCTGATAACCATTAACCAGTGAATGAATGAATGAATGAATTAATTAATTAATGAATGAACGAATGAATGAACGAATGAATGAACGAATGATGACAGAATTTTCAGTTTGGGATAAATTAATACATTCAGGGTGGAAAAAAGGTATTGCCAGGCGTACTTGGCATACCATCACACAGCCAAGCCTTGCCTTATGTTATTCATAAGTATTTTAGATGCTACATGCATTTCGTGTCATCTGGGTGTTGGCAGATCCTAATATATGTGTCTCCGTCTGACAGCGCCGCGTTCCTTCATTTCCTGCACTATATCACCAGCGACTCGTCTTGATATTGTACTGATATTTTGGTAGTCTCGTGGCCACTTTCCGAGGTCGAGAGAGGTGGTTTGCTGAGGCAGAGTCTTTGTGACAGATGGGCTGTTTGTTCCGGGTGCCGGATATCACCCGAAATCTGGGCGAAAAGCGGCAGATTACCTATGATGGATGAAGACGCTTTGCACCACTGTTGCAGCCGTTGCATCACACAGGCCTTCTGTAATAACCTGAATGTTAAGGTTTGCACTTTATAAGATCTATATTGTTCTCAAAGAAGCTTCCGGCTGTACTTATTTGCTCGAAATGATCTGAATGCAATGCGTGTTATACGCGCAAATACATTGTGCGTCTTGGGTATATTTGCTAGTGGCATATGTTAAGTATCTAATTAAGTAAAGGAACTTCCGAGCCTAAAGGGGCTGGAAAGAAATTGCATCATTCATCTCAATTTGTTTTGTGTTGTTCTTGTTTATTGGATAAATGCCCAATGTATTATTTTCATTGTGTCTCACACTACAAGGAATGTGTCTTGTATATAGTGGCTAATCCCTAGAGACACACAAGGAAAAACATTGTTGTTGCTTTTTGTACTCACAAACACAAACCTGATTGTGAGGACTTCAGCAACTATGGGCTTAAAAAGACATACTATCATTTCTGTTGATATATCAGAAGTCTACTGTACTCTATGTACTATAAATATGTTCCTTTTAACTGTGATTATCTTTGCATCGTTTTAAGTTTTGCATAAAGATGACAATGTAATTTAAACCATCACCGTTCACACAAATCTGTAAAAATTACTAAACTGCGACAATTTACATGTCAGATTGTACACATAACACACACTCTTAGAAAATAGGGTTCCAAACAGTACCAAATTGGGCTTACTACATCTTGCAGGATGTAATATATAAAACTAAAAAGCATGTGTAAGTTAGGTAGTATTAATCAGACCTTGTTGGAAAAAAAAGTGACAGTACCAGCAGTTATTAGCTAACTTAAGGCTGTCTAACAATAAATGTGTAACTTTTTGATTTAGTCGCTAATTTGAATTAATTTCTATTGAATTAATTTCCCCAATGACGATGGGTTTTATGGGTGGGGTTTGTTGTCACACCTACTGAACTCATGTAAAATTGTTCAAATTAGCCACTAAAGCGATAAAATGTAAATTAGCTACATTTTCACTTGAGATCTGGCAGGCTAAATACATTAATATATGGCAACTCATGTTGAACATTAATAAATACATGTACTGTACATGAGTGTAAAAAAAAACAACAACCAGGAAAACAGGAATTAAATACAATAAAGACCAAGTACCAATGACATCTTTACAATCCTATGACACCTTTCTTTATGAGTGTATTTTGGCAAAATCGAGTGACATTTTCTCTTTGTAGATTATGAGGTTATATGATATCACAGTATCCGAAATACACCAATTACTTTAGAGTTACAGCATGTTTATGAAGGTTACAGGTAGCAATGTTGGACTGTATGTAACTTTAACTGTGTTAAAGAAAAAACATTGTTATGGGATATCTTTTAAGTGTCTTGTGATTTTCATTAACCCAAGTAATATATAAAACAAATAATCATATGAATCATAAATTCAGTATCTCCATTACCATGTAGGAGATCCTCAACTAAGAGGACATCTAGAGGAAATCCTCAACTAAACAGAACTGTTTACACATGTTTTGTTGAAATAAAAACCTAATAATAAATAAATGTATTTGTTTATGGTTGAGGCGACGCAGTGGCGCAATAGGTAGTGCTGTCGCCTCACAGCAAGAATGTCGCAGGTTTGAACCGCGGCTGGGTCAGTTGGCGTTTCTGTGTGGAGTTTGCATGTTCTCCCTGCGTTCGCGTGGGTTTCCTCCGGGTGCTCCGTTTTCCCCCACAGTCCAAATACATGTGGTACAGGTGAATTGGGTAGGCTAAATTGTCCGTAGTGTATGAGTGTAAATGAGTGTGTGGATGTTTCCCAGAGATGGGTTGCGGCTGGAAGGGCATCCGCTGTGTAAAAATGTGCTGGATAAGTTGGCGGTTCATTCCGCTGTGGCAACCCCAGATTAATAAAGGGACTAAGCCGACAAGAAAATGAATGAATAAATGTTTATGGTTGGAAACAGTCAAGCCCAAAATTATTCATACCCCAGAAGCTTGACTGTACATTTTCATAATTTAAGTTGGCAAGAAATCAAAATTGAATTTTCTTATTTTATACAGTATGTATATGCTTGCGATAAATTATGTGATCTAAACACTTTATTATTTTGTTAAATTTAATTTGCCATTGCAGTCTTTAATCAAATACCATAACCTTCCTTCCCCTCTCGAAATGACTTTTCTTCACTTCTGGTCACATGGAATGCCTTTAAGGCAGGGTTATCAGTGCATGTCTTGTTTCTGGCCGGCTTTCATCCACTTGTCAGTCTTCCTTCACTTTGTTAGTAACACCCATCTTTAATGGTCCAAATGGTACCCAAAAAATTAAATCATCCACTGCCCTACTTTAAAAAAAAAAAAAAAAAAAAAATCTGTATCATTTCAATAGGGTGTACATTACGAAATGGGAAAAAGGGCATTCTTAACTTCCGTATCATGCCAACTTTAAAATATACAACATTTCAGTAAAGAATGAATTTTCCTGTTGAGTGAGTGTTGACAGTCAGTGTAGTTGCTGGCTGAGCTTCAGAAAACCAGTAATGAACTGCTTCCTCAGTTTCAGACAGATTTGAAAAACAAAAAGGCGGGAAATCCCTGAACTCACACAAAGAACCATTTCAGCATTAAAAAAAAAAAAAGTTATTTAGGATGACAAGTGTATGAGTCCATTCGGAATCCGATGAATGGTCGAAGGTTAAATCCGTGTAAGCATTTTTAGCGCTTCTGAAAAGAATTTGATTATTTATTAGAATTTATATTTTATATTTGTTTTCAACTCCGAATTCAATCTGACTCCAAATTTAAGTGACAGTCAAATTAGGCAGTATATCTAATTAGGAATGGGTCACATTTGTCGTTCATAAATCAATTTAGTGTTTTGACTTATATCTGATCCCATACTCTTCAGGTATACACTGTAAAAAATTTACTGTAGAATTTGCAGGAACTACCTGGCAAAAACTTTGCCAATAATGTCGTGTAAAAAATGTTGTAAGTTGCTGTAAAATGGATTACAGTAAAATGCTGTTAATCCATTTACAGCTAATAATTGTATGTGAAATACAGTATTTTATTGTTTTTTTACAACAATACAAAATTAACTTGTATTTTACATCACAGTACTTTCTTGTAATTCCACTACATTACAGCATTTACCTGGCAACTACAGTTGTCAATAAAATCTTGTAAATACCCCAAAACCCAAGATGTTGCTGTAATAGCTTTTCCTTGAAAATGCTGTAAATCATGATTTTTTTTACAGTAAGCAAACATATTACTTCTATTTTTATTGTTTTAAGTGCATTACATTATACACATTTTAATAACAAGAATTTAAAAAAAATGCTAAATTCTTGTAATAACAGTATTTATTTTTATTAAAGACTTTAAATTCGAAGCAATATTCTGGGTTGAATAAAACTTTGGTTCAATTAACTAAACCAGCTAAGGCAAACCACTTTTTACCACAGTTAAGCAATTTCATTGAACAAAATTATCTACATCCACCAAAAGAGTCAACAGTGGCAGTGAGTAAGATATTTTGTACAAGATCCCAAATGTTATAACATCACTTGTCTAAAAAAACAGTTGTAAAACTATTTACTAAAACTGACAGCAGAACACTCCAAGACTTCAACTTGTAAAATGGCATTTCTGTTGCTGAACATTGCTGAAAAATATTCTCAAAATATCAAAAAATAAAGTACAAATAGCTTTAAGATGTTACTGAACGTTAAAAATTTTATTCCATGTCGAACAGGATCTCGACATTCTGAAGTTAGTCAGAGGATGCAGGGTTAATACCCAATTAGTCTGGTTGCCTCCTGCTCACTCTTACTAAAAGTGTAGTTAATTTAGTCATTTCCATACAACTTGCTAAATCAGTGATAACCAGTTATCCAGTCTCCAAGCTGAAATGCCGACTGCTCCAAACAGTCTCGTGCAATTAATTTGGATATCATGTACACAGATGAAGGTAGCCTCCACAATATCTACTGGATATAAAATATTTCAGGAGAATTCAGAATGCATCAAACCTTTTTTTTTTATAATGAAAGTGTATCATGCCAATTACAGAATCAAACGGTGAAAGCCTATTCAGAAGTAAATGCACAATATCACTTACTCAAAGTTAAATCTTAGAGCAGTGGTTCTCAACTCCAGTCCCCCTGCCCTGCACATTTTGTATGTCTTCCATACCTAACACACCTGATTCAGATCATCAGCTCATTAACAGCGAGATCCATGAACTGATCCTTGTGTGTCAAATAAGAGAGACACAAAAAGTGCAGGGCAGGGGGGCCCGAGGAATGGAGTTGAGAACCACTGTCTTAGAGCAGGGGTCACCAATCTCGGTCCTGGAGGGCCGGTGTCCCTGCTGAGTTTAGCTCCAACTTGCCTCATCACACCTGCTTTTGTGTTTCAAGTACACTTAGTAAGACCTTGATTAGCTTGTTCAGGTGTGTTTGATTAGGGTTTGAGCTAAAATCTTCAGGACACCGGCCCTCCAGGAACAAGTTTGGTGACCCTTGCCTTAGAGTATAGATGGAAATCCAAAATATACATAGTGTTGAGCTTGAGAGCTCTTCACTACGGGCCAGTCTGGGTACAGACTTGCAACCCTGAGACATTTTGGCTTTCTCTTTAAATACCTTAAAAGTTAACCAGTGACTTAAATTTTGATCAAATCCCAACAGATAAGATAAATATTTATCAAAGATAGTGTACAAAACTTCAGTACCAGTCACACCTGAAAATTTATCAATACCAGAGTGGAAGGAAAGTTCAGGAAAGAGGGCACAAATATGTCAAAGTCTAGGCCTTTTTCTTCAGATTTTTACACAAGTAAAATCCATCCCTACACAGGGTCATAAATAAAACTGTTACTATGTGCAAATACTGTAACATTTAAGAACCATATTTTGTCTATGACATCATCAGTTCAGATGGTATTGTTTTCAAAAAAGCAATGCTTTAAAAAAAAGGGCCCCAAAACGTTGCTGTTCTTTATATAAATGGACAAAATGAATATTGAGCTTTGCATTTTAAGATAAAAATTGTGTTGCGTAGTAAAAATCCCACAAACAACACAGTTGAAGTGATGTTTTCTTTGTTTAAAGGATCAAAACGTGGTTTCCTGTGAGGCAGCAGCTTTTAAATGACACCACAGCACAGCTCCCAAAACTTAAAAGGAGAAGACAGAGAGAAAGTCTGGCCTTTTTCCAGGCCTGTTTAGTGATCTAAATGAGAAGGTAATTACGCTGGATGTCGGACTGCTTTTTTATTTAATAATTTTATTTATTTTTACGCGATCCTCATTTCAGAGTCTGAGAGTTTTCGAAGAAACCACTGCAATCAGCTGTTACTAAACTCCCTGAGCTCTGACAAATGATCAAACTCCAGCATCTGATGATATGATGTCCAGTCACCGGGCGTAGAATCACCGCCAGACTTGATTAATGTCTCTGGTCTGATGTTTAGAGAAACATCACAGTTTGAGCCGTCCATTTATATCCCCATCTGTGCGTTCGACATATTTGGGTCTTTGAGGATTCGCGCTTGACATAATACGGGCGAAAATGATGCAACAAAGAAAGAAAGTTTTGGCGAAGAAGCTGCAAAACATCACTCTTCAGTAAGGTGACTGCATATGCCGCCATTAGTGCTTTCCTCTCTCCAGTGATCAGACAAATGAAGCAAGAAGTTGCGATGCCGCCCATCTTGAACTCTGATCATAACATGTAATGGTTTGGCCAGGTGCTGGGGTGGCATTAGACCTGCCGGACAGGTGGCGGTGGGACGGAGGATGGCTTCAAGCTCCAATAATGAGAGCCGTGCCAACTGGACTCCCATCTGCTGCCATGCTAAGCGCTCTGAGCCATTAAAAACAGCCTCTTCTCATTCAGAAAGGGTTTGGTGAGAGTGTTTCTTCCTCAGGGCAGTCGCGCAGTCAAGGAGGGAGGGTGAAAGACTGGGACGATGGGTTAAGGGACGGTGGGAAGGTGAAGGTACGCTGTTATGAATAGTAGTGCACTGTATATTATGCACACACTTGAGTTTTTCGAGACGCACTTGAAATGGAAGCACACACACACTGATGGCCATTGACAGGAGGGCTACTGGAGTTGTGTACGTTTTAGGTTTTCACTTTTCAGGTTAAATATGGATGTTTTGTTAATTGTTGTTATCATATAATAAATTATTTAATTTTGTATATATAATATTTTTAAACATTAATGTGTTTATATAAACTCTGCAAAGTTTTCCAATAAAAAAGATTAGCATTTCGTTAAATTAGGTATGTGAATTTGTTGTTTTTTTAATGAAGAAATTATATGCTACACAATCACTACACTAAGATGCTAATATCAAAAGATAGTAAAATATTAATAATATTATGAAAAATAAGTTTTAACTCTTATGCTGTATTCCAATTCGGATACTCTCCACCCTAAATAGTATTTGAAAATAGAATTAGTAGCTGCGTCTGAAATCACATACTTCCATACTAATATAGTAGGCTAAAAACAGTATGCGAGCCGAGTAGTGTGTTCAAATTCATAGAAATCAAAAAACAGTATGTAAGAAGTACCCGGATGACCTACTACAGGGGTGTCAAACAAGTTCTTGGGACAGCTCTGATTAGTTTAGTTCCAACTCTAATTAAACACATTTGATCATACTACTTGAGTCCGCCAGGCTTGTTTGAAACATACAGACAAGTGTGTTGAAGAAGGATTGGAACCAAACTGTGTAGGGCTGCGGCCCTTCAGGAACTAATGGCCCATTTCCACTGAGTGGTACGGTACGGTACGCTTTTATGGCCGTTTCCACTGTCAAAAGGCATACCGAACCGTACCGTACCGTACCACTTTTTCGGAACTTTTTCGAAAGGCTAACAAAGCACGAGAAAGGGTACCAAAAGGTGGAGCTACACGTGCTGAATGCTGATTGGTTACAGAGATACGTCACGAGCTTGTGGAGCTAGCCAGAATGAAAACAAAAGAACCGCCATGTTTTAAATACACAGCTGAGACATTACATTGTAATACTATATGCATATAATAATGAGCCATGGTTGATCCGAGCTCAAACAAACCTTGTCTTGATGTACAGCCACAAAGCCGAGAAGAACAAAATCTGCCGTAACCTGTTGTTGTTTTACGAGGCCGTCTAAAAGTAAGAGCGGTTTTTGCTTTCATCAGGGAGCTCGCGATCATGTCTATATTTGATATAAAGAACTTCTTGAGCTGATGATAATAACGTGTGTGTGATTATTGAAGTATCTTCGACATCTGATCCTTTCAGAAAAAAAAAGGAAAAACGTGAGAGTGAAGCGCAAATAAACCAAGGAGAAGCCCGACAAAACACTGGAGTTCCACTGCCATTGCTATGGCCACTGTCAGCTGTGCAGCGGTCAAGTTTCAAAATAGTTCAGCTTTTGCCGCTGTGTGGATTAATACTGAATGTGTATCATGGTTACGAATAGAGCAATATGCTGGTGTTTAACTGCATTGCTTTAATGCACTCCTTAGTGGGGCTCACACACATACCTGCCAACATCTGACCCTGAAAATCCGAGAGACCGGGGGGGTTAGGTTCAGGGGTGAGGTGTCTGAATAACACTGTTGAGAACCGGGTACTGTTTACTGTGGTGTTAGTAACTACTATGAAGCGATCGGATCCTATACCAATGTTGGCGACCCGGGGGTTTCACAGACCATACCAAAATGCTGAGGACCGAGGGGGGGTGGTTGAAATTAGGGGAGTTTTCCAGGATAAATAACAAAATGCAAAATGAATGGGTGGCAGGAGATGGGTCTGAAATAGAAGAGACTCCCGGGAAAAACAGGAGAGTTGGCAGGTATGCTCACACATAAACTATGCACTCTGACTACTTCAATATTGTTGATAAGCCATGGTGGGCATTTCACTTTGTCTCGCGCTGAAGGCTGTCGACCAATTGCAATAGGCTGTCATCGGTCCAATCAGTGCAGATTAGCTTCGCGCTAAGGAGGGGTTTGGGAACACATTTATCGCTGAACGAATCATATGGGAGTCGCTGAGATAATGAGGTAAAAATAAATGCATATTATAAGACAATGAAACTGTTTTTTGACTTTGAATGCATATCAGCCTGTTGTTGGAGACCCTTAAAACCAAAATATGACCCTTTTAATGTATATTAAGGGATCTTTAACAACCTACTGCCAGCTAGTGTTTCAGAAGCGTTATTGCAGAGCAACACAAACAGCATGCAGAATTATAAATGCATGACTACACGCAAGGCATGCACATGGGTCACGGCAATCACTCGACGCAGAAGTATAAATTAGCCTTTAGAATTGCTGGTAGAGGTTTACATGAATGGGGTGTGCATATGACTGTGATGAAACTTTCAGAATCATGACATGACACGTCATGAATATGAATGGGTTTCTATGCATGTTTATGACAACTGTCATTAAGTGTCTTTTGCGCAGTTATGCCATTTTAAATGCAAAGATGCCATTGTTTGAGATGTCTTTGTCAAGACAACTTGGCATTATCAAGACAACAAACTCTGTCAGCGTCTTTGTCATGACAACTTAATATCATCACGTCATAAATCTGTCATAAACATGGCATCATGACAATCATATGTATGACAAATTTTTGACAAGAATAAGACTCGCATATTGCTCAGCATGATGGAGTGCTCAGTGGAGTGATTTTCATGCGTTAACTACTTTTTTAACTGACATATTAAATAGTATATCCAAAATAAACAATAAATATATAAAAATAGACAGATTGCCTCCCTGCACTCTCAGAAATAAAGATACATAAGCTGTCACTGGGGTGGTACCTTTTGAAAAGGTACAAATTTGAATCTTAGAGGTCCATATTATTACCCCAAGGGTAAATATTAGTACCTAAAAAGTACAAAAGTGTTCCTCTTAAAATGTTTAGATACTAATATATACTTTTGAGGTACTAGTATGGACCCTTCCAGTACAAATGTGTACCTTTTGAAAAGGTACCACCACAGTGACAGCTCGCGTACCTTTATTTCTGAGAGTGTGGTGTGAATGACTCTTCATCACCTTGCGCACAGAAAACATTGTCACAATCTTCGTCTTAACTTGCTTTTATGTTATTAGGAGCACACACACACACACACACACACAAAATTGTGAAGGCTTGCATCTGTCACCAACTGACTGACACGGCTTGACACTTCACTGCATTGGTAGCATGGCTGTTGTAATTGTTAGCTGTCAACATACATCTTATGTGAGCTCCTCGGATTGTAACAGCGCCGAAGATTTTTATTGACCTTGAATCTCTGCCCTCATTCCTCTATCTTCGAATCGCGGCATAAGGCCAGCCTTGCAGTCACTCCGTAATTTATCTCCAGATTGTAATTGATGACCGCAACTGGGAGGATCTGAGACAACCGCTCGAAGTGGAGGGAAAAAAAAATCTGTAATAACCCATAAGAACACATGAGAAGCATTAAAAAGACAAATGCATTTGTTTGGAGGGGACGTGGGCGCTGAATGCTTGAATTTAGCTCTCTCTCTGGACTGCCAGCAAGTGAACTGAACAAGCACTTGAGATTTCCGCTTCTCTGCGCTTATAAGAACCCACTGTAATTTAGCGCAACTGACCCCCGCAGGATGTTCATAAATATTCACGACAGCAAATAAAGAGGCCTGTGTAAACAAAAAAGTTGTCCGTTTTGGTTTGAGAGAAATATTGGCGGTTTTGAACAAAGGAGGCTCTAGGGAACGCTAGTAAATTACTAGGCCGGAAACTGAGTTATTGGGAATCACTCTGCATGGACATTCGGGCTAAATGTTTTCTTTTTTCATTCTACTGAAGATGAAAAGTTATACTGGTTAGGAATGATATGAGGGTGAGTAATGCTGTAGTGTGGACACATAAAAACATTACATTCATTCTTGCTTCAATCGTGTCATTTTAAGACCAAATCTAGAAACGAATCCAACACAGGCTCATTGTAAAAATGTGATTCAGCCTACTTGAAAATACGGTAACACTTTACAAGAACAGTACATGAATAATGATGTATTAATGTGCAAACTAAACATTACTTTATTATGAATTAATGATGAGTTTATATGCACTAATCATGAACTAACTTGAACTACAACATGAGTCACATGAGTTCATGTGTGAATAAAGGCTACCTTAATTACTTGTTAGTACATGTTGTTAATTAATGTGTTTAGGCTAAATGTAACCAACATGAACTCATGAGCTGTTAATGTATGATTATGTCATGACTTTACTTGGAGGGGCACATCCTCATTAACTCATCCTTAACTACTCTTGAACTCCTGTTCATGCTGACGATGACAGAACACTTTTCTATTGTTATTCAGTGTAAACTGACTAGTTGGACGTGCATAAGGAGTTCATGAGTAGTTAAGAATGGGTTAATGATGATGTGCCCCTTCAAGTAAAGTCACAACATAATTATATATTAGCATATCATGAGATAATGATGGTTAAATTAAGCATAAACTAATGTGGTAATTAATACATTAATTAACAAACAATCATGTGCTAACAAGTAATTAAGGTAGCCGTTACTCACACATGAACTCATGTGACTCATGTTGTAGTTTAAGTTAGTTCATGATTAGTGCATACATTAACTCATCATTAATTCATAATAAAGTAATGCTTAGTTTACATATTAATACATCATTATTCATGTACTGTTATTATAAAGTGTTACCGATATACTTTTGACTGCAATTTCTAGGTAAAATTAACCCCAATCACCAATCACTTTTGTACATTTTTATACTAATGATATTTACAGGGACATGTTATCAATGAATAAAGGGTTATTTGCATGCAGTCCTTTGCACAACATCATATAAAATCAACAAAACCTCCTAACAGTGTCTAAACTTTGTAATGGAATATGTGTGCCTCACCTATTCACAGTATTCCTATATGGACAGCTTTTCTGGCTTTTCTGTGTTGTATACGTGATGCTTGGGTTCGAGTCCAGTGAAGCAAGGTTCCACAAAATAGATGAAAGCAATGTAAAAGCAAGGTAAAATATGTTGTCAAAGTGCACTGTTGTGTTACATTTACTTTTGAAAACACTATTGGTTTTGTTAAGAGAAGGGTACATGTCAAGTGATCTGTACGACAAACCCCACCTTTTCCTGGACATGCACAAGAAATATGGGTGTGAAAAATATGTATAACAAAATGTACCTTAAGTTACGCAAAAAAAAAAAAAAAAGAAAAAATGGAGACAGCACCCTCTAGTAAATTTCTCATATGATACATGCAATAAAACGTATCAAGAGCAACATATTTTATGTTAAGGCACATATTTTCAATGAGATTGGGCTGATTGAGCTTGTTGTAAGTGTAATGGAGGGTGCTGGACAACAGACGTAATGGATCCACGCGCAGTTTATTTAAAGAAAAGTCATGCAGGCAATGGTCAAAAACAGGAGCGAACACTTGCGTAAAGATAATTAAACAAAGTCAAAAAAACACAGGCAAATGGTCAGGCTAGGCGGCAAAGAATCAAAAACGAGAAAAGAATCAAAACAAGGCAAGACAAACAGGGAAAAAAGCTTTACAATGCTACGCAGGGCAAACAAGACCCAGCAATGTGTATGTAAAAGGGATGTGTATAAATAGTCCATGAAATCAGTGAAGATGAGCTACAGCTGTGTGAGTGTGTCAATGTCCAGATTATTGTCAGCTGTGGCAGAAGTTGATGAGCGCAAAGGCTTCTGGGAGTTGTAGTTCGGTTCAATGGGCGAATTGTAGTTCCCCAGTGATCTTCAACTGCTTGATTGCTGGTGATCATAACAGTAAGCGTATAGCAATTGAGATCTCATGAAGACAAGACCCAACCATATGTAAGACTAACCAGAATGCACTGTGAATGTTTTGTTGTTGTTGTTTCCCCTTAAGAAAAATAAGTGTTCATGCTGCCTTTAAATTTTAAGTATTAAAATTTAAAAACTTTCTAAATTTAAGTAAAAGTATATAACATAAATATAAGTATATTCAGTTGAAGTCAGAAATATTACCCCCCACCCCCCCACCCCCACCCCCTTTAAAAACTTTTTTTCTTTTTTTAATATTTCCCAAATTATGTTTAACAGAGCGAGGAAATTTTCACAGTATGTCTGATAATATTTTTCCTTCTGGAGAAAGTCTTATTTGTTTTATTTCGGCTAGAATAAAAGCAGTTTTTAATTTTTTGAAACCCGTTTTAAGGTCAAAATTATTAGCCCCTTTAAGCTATATTTTTTTCGATAGTCTACAGAACAACCGTCGTTATACTATCACTTGCTTAATTACCCTTACCTGCCTAGTCAACCTAATTAACCTAGTTAAGCCTTTAAATGTCACTTTAAGCTGTATAGAAGTCTTGAAAAACATTTAGTAAAATATTATTTACTGTCATCATGACAAAGATAAAATAAATCAGTTATTAGAAATGAGTTATTAAAATTATTATGTTTAAAAATGTGTTGAACAAAATCTTCTCTCCCTTACACAGAAGTTGGGGAAAAAAATTATAATTCAGGGGGGGTAATGATTCTGATCTCAACTGTAAGTATATACATTTTATACAAGATATAAAATAAATATAAAATAAATAAATAAAATTACAAAACGCATACAAATTCAATTTTAAAGTGGATTTATTTCATAAAAAATTATTAATTTTCATTTGCACATATTTTTACTATTTAAAGCACAGATGTTTGAACAAGAGTTCAGCTGACTCTTTTTTTAAAAAGTATATTAAGTTCAGCCAAGTAAAACTTTGATATATAAGTTATGTGAACACATTGTATCCAGATAATTTAACTCAAAATATTAAGTTGTGATAACTAATTATTGGGGTCATCATTTTTTACAGTGTGGTTGCAATTTTATTTAATTTTTTTTAAGGTTTAGGCGAGAGACATCTTCTAATCAAATAAAAAATATTGAAAATCATAACACACCACTAGCACAGGTTTGATCGAAATATTTATTTTTAAATCTGATTCTGAATCTTTTAATATTTACCTCAGTGAATCACTATTTGCATATACAAAATTCTCTATGCTGTCATTTAAATATTTAACAGTATTTACTTTGTTGCAAACTCCAAATTTAGATCACTCCAAGATGCATGTTTAATGATATGTTCACTTAAGATTAGAAGACAGGCTGTCTGTTAACAGAATTCAATGTATTGACGTTTCTCCTTCGTTGACATCTATTCAGAAAGTCAAGTTGTTCTCACTCTAATCACGTCCAGTAATAAAAAATCATGCCCCAAAATATCATGTCATGATGACATTTCTAGTACCCCAGGGTATAATTCCTCTATGATGAAATTCCCTTGACTTTCACATCAGTATTGATGGTACTTGGGCAATTGTTTCACATTGAAAGCCTGGGTGACTTTGCCTGAGTGTACAAATTAAAATGGCCAAAAATATACTGCATTTATGAGGACAGGTCGAAAAAAGTGACCACTTAGTTGTCTGCTAGGTTTCCGGCTGAGCATTAATCCAGCGCATATCAGACATCTAACAGAAATGCTTATTCCACATGGGTCAAATTATTCTGTTCTCATGATTTAAAATTTAAAAGAGCAGCGCAAAACAGTGAACATAATCATCATACTTGTATAAATTCACTTCAAGAATAAAGAATGTGGCCTGTATGATTTTGCATTAAGGTATTTAAAAAACTTTGAAGCATAAAGAGAAAGCATTATATATATATTATCCTTTATTTTGTTTGGGGTTTAAGCAAGTGACATTTCAGTTAGACTCCCTTCAGAACAGGTATATGATAGCTATTAAATGTAAAGTGCATAATATATGAATCATGACCTATACCAAATTAGCTAGTATGCTGATTTGTGTTACCAGTTTTCCTATAAACATTTCGGGAGATTGTGAATTATGTAGCCAAAAGTAGGTATAGCTGCATTTTGTCTTTAAAACAAAATCTACATAGCGGTATGATGTTGTTCTTTTCGTGATTACCAGCTGACTGCTTACCTCCATATCGATGGCTTTACAACTGTTACCAGTTTGTCCAGTGGCTCGCCGAGTGCATTGGCGGACTTGAGACGCAGAGAGGAGTTGACTGTGACAACGGGGTTTGAGTTTGACGAAGAATGGTTGCAGAAAGCGGGTAAGACAAAAACAAAAGCCAAAAAATTCAATAAAATAAATAAGTAAAAAACAGGGTGAGAATCAGGCAATGGCTTTTCTTTTTCTGGATTGCTTTTTAAAACTGTTGGTTGGGTTTAGGTAAGTGGGTGGGTGGGTTAATCAGTGCTTTTGAAAACACTATTGGTTGGGTTTAGGGAAGGAGGAGGATGGGTCAGTCGGTTACTCAGTCAGTCAGTCGTCAGTAGGGGTGTCAAAATGAATTGTTTCTTTGGTGCACCGCGATGCAGACGCGGACAATTCGGTATCGGTTCAGTAATAATCAAAACCGGTTATTATGTACTGACGTCATTTATCTTATATCCGCTAATATGTCTCTGTAGCTTACTATGGGTATTTAAAACTCTTCAACTACTTAAAAAAATCTGAAAATGTGCACAATTTCACTGCGTGTGTGTTTACTGAACAGTCTTTCACTGACACTTACAGCAGAAGCCCCTATTTCACTGCGATTGAGAAAATGAAAGTGCTCCTTTTCTCTCTCTCACTGTGGCCCATTTGACCTGCTGGCGTGACTTTTCATCTCCTCTCGGCTGTTACAATGTTACTTCTGGATACAGACTCGAGCGAGTGTCTGCAGAGTTTCCCCCACCGCGTCTATCATGGATCCAGTGCCATGGATCAGCTGTGATAGCCGCTGCGCTGCCGTGTATCAGTGTTTATCATCGGTGCAGAGCGCCAGTGCGTAAGAGCCAATCGCAGATCTTTATGTTGAGCGCGTGACCAATCAAAGGGGTGTAAGAAAGAAATCGCCAGACAAGGCTCAGAAAGTGAGCAGCATATTTATATTTGTTTATTTGCTATAAATGCTCGGGTTGTTCTGTGCATGTACTTAAGTTTTTAAAGGTACAGTTCATATATCTGACTGTTTAAAGGACAAAATTGTATTACAAATAGTATATAAATATAAATATATTTATACATTTTAATACAAGAATTGCTGTGCTGTGAAGAAAATATAAAATTGGGTTTGGAAAGCATCGTCAATGCACCGTGATGCACCGAGATATCGAATTGAACGGAATCGATGGCATGATAATCATAACCAAATCGAACCGTGAGACCAGTGTAGGTTCACACTTCTAGTCGTCAGCAGCCTCTAGTGGATTTACACGAGAAAGCCAGGCACGAATGGCACTCGCTAGAGAAATCTAAGATCTCAAAAAACGTACACAGCGACCTCTGGTGCATTCGTGAAAACAAAAATGGCAAAAATACTTACCTCCTGGGACATCTTTGGCGCTCTCCAGAAATATAGGGGTACATTTTCAGAATGAGCCTGGGTTGGCATTTAGTGTGATGGTGGCAGTATTGGCAACTATTTTTAGTGAAAAGGTGCTAAACCCTGCTCGAAAAGTTGCTAAATGTCACTAGATTACGTCATACGTCCATTTCCATATTGCTGACATCATCGGGTCCAACTGTTTCTGTTTGTTTAACAGCCCATGACTGATAAAGGGGTATTTATATTTGCTCTATGGGTTATATATAAATGTCAGTTTAAAAAAAAAATGTATTGTTCTATGAATGCATCATTTAAAAACAATGAATTTAAAACAAAGGAGAAGCGGATCGCCTTGATTGTAAGTTACCAGAGAAATAACTCACACTCTCGGTGTTAAATCTTTGTCTTGTTTGTCAAGTTTTGTCACGTGGGTTTGTTTTGTTTTGGTCGTCCACATGTATTTGTTATGGTCGGTCACGTGTTATGACGGTACTCGACTGTTTTGATTAGCCAGCCAGCTGAGACTTATTACCGTGTCTATATCTGGGCTACGCTTTTATGTTTCCTTGTCAATTCGTTGTAATTGCTTATGTGTCTCTGTCTGTGCTCAGGACTGTGAGGAGTGGCTGCTGGACCCCGTTTGTCTTTCTGTTTCCTGCCTTTCATAGCCCAGATTTTCTCGTGTCTTTGCAGGTTTTTCACCACCCTGTTGGTTTATTCTGTGTCAAATAAACTTTTTACTTACATTTTGGATCCTTTCTCAGTATCTTATTTAAGCTTTTGATGGTTTAAAATAGGGTTTGATCTCATGATTATATGTTGTGATTGGATCTGAAGGATTTTGGGTTGATACCGTGCCCTGCTCAGGATCACTACAGTGCAGACTCATCCTCCAAATCTAAATAGCACCCAGGCCTAGATATATTTTAGCAACACTTTTCTACAGTGGATGGAATTTTAAACATGTTAATTTTTTTTTCTTCTTCAGTATATGGACTTTGACCCTCAGACACTGTGGGTAGCAGCTACTGTTGTAGTTGAAGCCTGGAAAAGTTTGGTTGGCCTATTTGACTTGATGAGAAGATGAAATTAAGTGAGCCCCATACTTAAACCCATACTTAGGTCCTCTGCTTTTAACACATGCAAGTGCACACACACATTTTTAAGTGAGAACACACTCAAACAAACACATAGTGAACATATACCTGGAGCAGTGAACATCTATTGCTTCCAGTGGCGGCAGAGCAATTAGGGGTTAGGTGCCTTGCTCAGGGGCATCTCAGCTGGGTATCAAAGATGGAGAGAGTGCGGTTTACTCCCTAACCATTAGGCCACAACTGCCCACAAAAAACGATGCTGTTTTCTGTGCAAAAGCACATCCTCTTTACATGCGGGAAGAAATTGCACTCACATTGCAACTGACACTTTCAAAATGACACCATTGTTACTGTTATTGTATTGTTACTGTTTGTATAACTGTGTTTACAAGTGCTGTGGAATCCTCTGAAGGTGAAAGTCAGACATGCTCTTGAAAATAAAAGCTCATGTTGGCACAGATAGGCTAATAGTATCATGTATGTCATGTAGCGCCATTGTGCTTTGAGCATCCTGAATTCGAGTCCCGTCTTAATGACCTTTCCAAATCCCATCTCTCTCTCTCTCTCTCTCTCTCTCTCTCTCTCTCTCTCTCTCTCTCTGTCTTTCTCTCTCTTTAAAATCCAACTATTGTACTATCATTATAGGCAAGAAAGAAATTAAGAAAGAAAGAAAGAAAGAAGGAAGGAAGGATTACTGCAATTTAAAAATGTAACCAATTTGACCACTGCTTGCCTGACCGTTCTAATAAAGACCTGCTTAAGGATCCTCACTCTGTTGAAGCGTCTAATCCCTTATTACAGATATCTTGCAGAGGGATGCAGCACTGTTAAAATTGCCAAGTTTCTGAAGCGTGATCATCGAACAATCAAGCGTTTCATTCAAAATAGTCAACAGGGTCGCAAGAAGTGTGTGGAAAAACCAAACCAAAAACCAAGGCGCAAAATAACTGCCCATGAACTGAGAAAAGTCAAGCGTGCAGCTGCCAAGACAACTTGCCACCAGTTTTGCCATATTTCAGAGCTGCAACATCACTGGAGTGCCCAAAAGCACAAGGTGTGCAATACTCAGAGACATGGTCAAGGTAAGAAAGGCTGAAAAACGACCACCACTGAACAAGACACACAAGCTGAAACGTCAAGACTGGGCCAAGAAATATCTCAAGAATCTCAAGATCTCAAGAATATCTGAAATGAGAGTGAGTCTTGATGAGCCCGTGGCTGGATCGGTAAAGGGCAGAGAGCTCCAGTCCAACTCAGACGCCAGCAAGGTGGAGGTGGAGTATTGGTGTGGGCTGGTATCATCAAAGATGAGCTTGTGGGGCCTTTTCGGGTTGAGGATGGAGTCAAGCTCAACTCCCAGTCCTACTGCCAGTTTCTGGAAGACACCTTCTTCAAGCAGTGGTACAGGAAGAAGTCTGCATCCTTCAAGAAAAACATGATTTTCATGCAGGACAATGCTCCATCACACGCGTCCAAGTACTTCACAGCGTGGCTGGCAAGAAAGGGTCCAAAAGAAGAAAAACAATTGACATGGTCTCTTTGTTCACCTGACTGAACCCCATAGAGAACCTGTGGTCCATCATAAAATGTGAGATTTACAAGGAGGGAAAACAGTACACCTCTCTGAACAGTGTCTGGGAGGCTGTGGTTGCTGCTGCAAGCAATGTTGATGGATTCTGTCAGTGTTTTGATCTGTTCACCATGGATGGCAGGCTTTTGAGTGTCCTTGCAAAGAAAGGTGGCTATATTGGTCACTGATTTGTTTTTGTTTTGGAATGTCAGAAATGTATATTTGTGAATGTTGAGATGTTATATTGGTTTCACTGGTGAAAATAAATAATTGAAATTTTTTGTTAAGTTGCCTAATAATTCTGCACAGTAATAGTCACCTGCACACACAGATATCCTCCTAAAATAGCTCAAACTAAAAACAAACTAAAAACTACTTCCAAAAATATTCAGCTTTGATATTAATGAGTTTTTTTGGGTTCATTGAGAACATGGTTGTTGTTCAATAATAAAATGAATCCTCAAAAATACAACTTGCTGAATAATTCTGCACTCCCTGTATGTATACATATATAAGCATTCATTTTGCGCTTGTTCTATGCACAGATGCAGCTACATCAACTCATCTGCATGTCATATAAAGAGCTCGAAAACAGCAATTATACTTGATATTTCACAGTAAATTAATCCAAAAGTAAATATTGAAACTTGCTTTCAAATTGAAAGTAAGAGCTCAAAAAGAGCTCCAAATGTTAAACAAACAGCATAGACTAAACATTGCTCTTGATATATGAAAATCCATATTTAAAAGACATGCATGCTGTATATTTAAATATATAGTCAACAGCCGTATATACCACACAACTGACATGTTTAAAAGAATAGTTCATTCAAAATAGAAAAATCTGCTATCATTTACTCACCCTTTAAGTGTTCAAAACTTGTTCGAGTTTCTTTCTTCTGTTGCTCATGAAAGAAGATGTTTTTAAAAATGCTGGCACCCATTGACTTCCGTTGTATTTTTTTCCTACTATGGAAGTCGATGAGTGCCAGCAACCAACATTCTTCAAAATTCATTCATTCATTCATTTTATTTTCGGCTTAGTCCCTTTTATTAATCTGGGGTCGCCACGGCGGAATGAACCGCCAACTTATCCAGCACATTTTTACGCAGCGAATGCCCTTCCAGCCACAACCCATCTCTGGGAAACATCCACACACATTCATTCACACTCATACACTCATACGGACAATGTCGCTTACCCAATTCACCTGTACCGCATGTCTTTGGACTGTGGGGGAAACCGGAGCACCCGGAGAAAACCCACGCGAACGCAGGGAGAACATGCAAACTCCACACAGAAACGGCAACTGACCCAGCCGAGGCTCGAACCAGCGACCTTCTTGCTGTGAGGCGACAGCACTACCTACTGCAACACTGCGTCGCCCATTCTTCAAAATACCTTTATTTATTTTTGTTTAACAGAAGAAAGAACTACATAAAGGTTTAAAATCACAAAAGTGACAGTAAATGAAGAGGTAATTTTCAATTTTGGGTGAACTATCCCTTTATTAGTTGTAGTTTATCTATGATGTGTGTGCAAAATAGACACTGGACGGTCAAAATCGTTTTGGTTAATAAATCAGCTCTCTCAACTGAAAGCCTTTTCAGCTGTAGCCAAATTTAAATGCATCCCCGCACAACAAGGCACTTCAGGGCCAAAACTGCCCTTGTAATAAAACTATCATGCAAAGTGTCTCGCACTCTTTTTGTCATGCTTTAAAACAGCGCACTTATTTTGACGTGCCGACTAACTAAAGCACACGCAAAGTACTTGATTACAATTTTAACTGTCTCTCTCTGGACTACAAGCGAGCTTGCAAGTGAACTAAACAAGCACTTGAGATTGCCACTTCTGCACGCTTATAAGAAACCCATGGTAATTTAATGCGACTGACCCCCGCAGGATGTTCATAAATATTCACGACAGCAAATAAAGAGGCCTATGTAAACAAAAAGTTGTCAGTCCTTGTTTGGCCGATATATCAGCTGTTTTGAGCAGAGGAGGCACTAGGGACTGGGAGTAAATTACTGGGCCGGAAATTGAGTTATTGGGAATCACCCTGTCAACAGGGGTGTTAGCGAGGCGTGCAGTTGCCTTGGATTCCCAGGGCCCAGTTAAGTGGTTGCTGTGTGTCTGAGCCCATGGGCCGAGCGGTGTCAGCAGGACCACATCTCCTCGCGCAGGGCCAAATAATAGCGCTTGTTTTCTAGATGCTGTGTTTTGTTGGCTCACTTGCAGACAGATCTTCTTGTTCCCAGCGGGTGGGTTGACCATTAAACGGACGACCTTGAGACTCACCTGAAGCCTCCGCCATCTTCATGGCTCCAGCCAAATGAGAAAAGAGACTACTGTCGTGTTTTTTTTTTTTTTTTTGGAGTGAAACATTCCGTTGACCTTGTTTGAGTTAAACTTGATGAGTTTCCTGAACTCCTGCTCTTTCAATTTTAGAGTCGTCTTGATGAGTTTCCTTTTTCGTCTTTGTCTGTGTTTAATGTTTGCACTTCCAGATCAGCGAGCTAAGATTCCCGTGCTCTCTGGAGACCCGCGAGCAATGGAGAGAGTTGAATTTTAAGAGCGACTTTAGCTAGGCTGATCTCACCTTTTCACCTTGCTGTCAACTGGCATGCTAATTGGAGGAATGGAGCTAGTCATTGCTGACCCCTTGAAAACAGAAAAAAATCTATATATAAATAAATTAATAAACAACCAGATGCAACATAATAAAGTGTCAAGCAATGAAGCACATACATGCCATTTATAGGAGGGTACACTGTAAAAATGCTTGATCTCATTTTATATTAAGTGCCCTTAACCCATTTGTGCCCAATTTTTTTTTTATAATTTTATTCATGTAGCCTTGTTAATAGTGTCCTATCCTCCTGAGACCCAAAAAAAAAAAAAAGTCTTTTTTGTTGTTGTTTTTTTTTGTGATTTCCTACATCCTTTGGGTTAAAAAATCTACAATTTAGAGTTTTTACGTTTTGTTTTTATTTTTAATTTTACAGCATGTCCACTGTAGTGGACCACAGGACCATTTTAGTTTGAAACGACAGCCAAACTCAGACAACAAACTGTACAGGGGGCTATTCCATAAAAGTCATTTAGAAAAGCGGGGATTAAAGTCAAAAGCCTGACTTCAGTGAGCCAAACTAAACATCCACGCTTAATTTGGTTCCATTACAGTAAGTTGAAGATCATTTGATCTAACTAGTCTGAGTTCAGTTTAAATAGTCTAGATAACTGCTCGTGCACGTTTCTGTCGGGAAACCTTAAAGGTCGATCATAGATACATCGATTATGTTTTGTGCTACTTTGGCAACTTCGAGAACTGAAAGAGCTCTGAGATGAGACCGCTGTTCACAGCGAGTGAGCCACATTAGTTTTTAGAGTTCAAACATAACATAACATATCGTAGGCCCACACGGAATCTGCGCTCGCAGAAATCCGCAGATTATCCGCAGATTTCTGCAGATTTCCGCAGATTTTTAGCCTATTATTAATTCTGTTTATTTACTTAAAGTTAACTATTTACAGTTAATCGAATTGGATTTGCATTTTAAACATTAAATACAAGTTAAAAAGATATAATTTTTTATTTAACATATTAAGGTTTTAGTTATGATCCTCCCAAAATAATTCCGCAGAAATCCGCAGATTTTTACTAAAATTCTCCGCAGAAATAGCAAAAAACATCCGCAGATTCCGTCTGGCCCTGCATATCAGTTAACATAACAATCAAATAATACGGCTTGCAAGAGAGAACGGCTGACAAGAAATTGCAGATCGTCTCAATAGGCGACATATGTAGCAATATATTTTAAAATATAAGCCATTATTTAGGCCTATTAACATTAAATATTTGTCATAATAGATAGAAATTGTACTTGACCGTGCGCGTGCGAGAGAGAGAGAGAGAGAGAATGCGCGCTTACTGCCGTTTGTTGCTTGCAAAGAAAAGCTTTATTGCATTGCAGCCTCAATGTAACATACAAAATGTGCTAAATGTAAGCACATTAAAATGGCAACAAAGAGCCGTGCACACACAAGTGGTGGGATTTTAAATTTGCTCCCGAAACTGCTGCAAATAGCTGCTTTCTCTTTGACACTTGTGTTTCCAGCACCCCGTGGGAAAATATCTTTACATTAAAGTGGGCGTACTGCACGCCCCGGATCATCTCCCGATTATTCCACTCAGGGTTTGCAGCTTTAAAGTCATTATTTAAGAAATGTAGTCTGTTTCCTTAAATCAGTCAGCACTTTCGTCTCCCCGTGTTGGCATGTGTTTCCTCCGGGTGCTCCGGTTTCCCCCTCAAATCCAAAGACATGTGGTATAGGTGAATTTGGTAAGCTAAATTGTCTATAGTGTATGTGTTTCCCAGTGATGTGTTGAAGCTGGAAAGGCGTCCGCTACGTAAATCATATGCTGGATAAGTTGGCGGTTCATTACGCTATACATATATATACACACACCCCTCACAGATCTTTCTTTTAAGTTAATATTTTCTACAGAATGCTTTACAATAATATATTTGTGCATATACATTAAATTATTCACTACTAAATCAAAATTTGGAAATAATCTAACAAAAACTAAACTGAAGATCACAGTGCAAAAATTAGTACATCCAAATAAATATGTTGGGGAAAAATGTTAAATACAATTTTAATAACCAAGAAAAAAAAAAATCAACAGAAACTATATAAAATTTAGTTGAAAAAATCTAAAATATAGTTCAAATGTTGTAGTTTGTATTTGTTTTGTTTGGAATAACTTATATGAATTTAAATATATGGTCACACTTTATTTTGATGGTCCGTTTGTTTAATTTAAGTTACACTGCATATATTTGCTAACTAATTCCATTAGATTATAAGTATACTGCTAGGTAGGGTATATTTAGGTATATATATATATTTACTATTTAGTGACTATAAAGTTTTAATCATTATTAAGAGGTTAACTCAATTAAAATGGCATCAAACTATGGCAGGTGAATGTTAACATTACTTTGATTATGCTTGAACTTGACTTAGCCTGAGAGTTAGCCTGCCCCAGACCAGGCTAGTTTCCCAGCATAAGTTGCCAGGGTAACTAAGTTTGAACTATCGTAAATTTGATTTATGAAACCGAATCCGCCATTAATAAACCTGACTTACCAAAATAAGCCTGGCTTTTTCTCTAAGCTTGCTTTATGGAATAGCCCCCAGGATATGGCTGTAAAAGGATATTAATCCAACATTAATGTAACAAAAACAAAACAAAAGCCATATTTTTTTTTCTTTTTGTATTGAAATTTCTGGAACAGTTTAGTCTGAAAGAGAGCCGAACTCAAAAAAAAAAAAAAAAAAAACATCAACAAAAAAAGAAGTGATGCTAATCCAAAACAAACTCAGCATAAAAATGATATAAAACTGATTGACACCTTAGAGATGAACACATATCAGCTTTCAGTCCACAGCAGCAAACGAAACTGCAGTTTAGTGTGTAGGACTTTTATCCCTACAGGGCATTTATGTAAGAGTAAGCTTCAAACCGCACCTATACATAGCCTCAGTTCTTTTTTGTACTCAAAATAAATCACCTCCGCAAAAGAAAAAAAGAGAAAGAAATCTCAAAACTACCTGAAAAAAAGTGCTTACACCTGAATTTGGACTAGACCCAGCTCACTTTCGCCCCCCCCCTTCTCAAAAAACTCAGTCTCGGTGGAATCAACACTGGTTGCCTTTCAATGGGTTTGCAGCCAGCAGTGTATGCCAAGAGTACATATTAGATGTGTGTTCACGGAAGCATGACATAAGAAATTGTTTGTCTTGAAACCCCTGCGGGAAGGAGCCTGGTCTGCTCAACACGTCCACATCAGTGCATGAACTTCTGAGGGCCGCTTTCCCAGACGTAGATTAATCTTAGTCCTGGATTAAATTGCACTGTCAATAGTGTTTCTACAATGAATTTGCTGTTTGCTCTGGTACTTGGTTTAATCTGTTTTCACGAAACTGACCTATGTGTGTTTTGGCCATTTTTTTTCTGATTTTGTCTCTCTGAGGGAAATTAAATGAGAGATTTATGGGCGACGCTTGTATCAAAGCAGAACCGTTTGTGTACTTCCAAACATGAGCGATGGAGAGCTGCGATCATGTTTGGAATTTGATATGCTGTCGGCACTTGAAGTCCTGTTATACACAGATTCAGCCTGAAACTACATCTGTGTTGAACAGAATGAGAAAAGATACAGTAGGAGGCATAGAGACACGGTTGCTTTACTGATGCATTTATGCACTTAAACATAGTTTATCATCTATCTATCTATCTATCTATCTATCTATCTATCTATCTATCTATCTATCTATCTATCTATCTATCTATCTATCTATCTATCTATCTATCTATCTATCTATCTAGCTAGCTAGCTAGCTATCTATCTATCGTTCTTTAGTTCTTTAGTTCTATCATTCATTCTACCTTTGCAAGTTGTTTCAATCTATATATTCTCATTTTCTTCCATTCTTTCAAACCAACTTTTAATCTTTCTGTCATTTAATCTATTGTTCATTATTTATTTTTCTTCTATCTATCATTCTTTTTATTTATCCTTCTTTCATTCAGTGCGTCATTCCATTGTTCTTTCACTGTCTGTTGTTCTCTTTCGTTCTGTCATTTATTCTATCTTCATTCTTTTGCTGTTTGTTTCTTTTCATTTAGTCTTTTATTTTGTCTGTCATTTTATCTTGTATATTATTCTCATTTGTTCTGTCTGTCATTCTATCATTTTTATATATCATTGTTTCTTTCTTGTTCATTCAATCTATCAGTTTTATCAGACATTTTTCTTTGTATTTTTCATTTCATCTATGTAAGTACCTTTCTCTCATTCTCTTACATTTTCTCTTTTATTTATCTGTGGTTCTATACTTACTCTTTTTGTTTACCATTCTCTCATTCAATTCCATTTGATTTGTTTGGTGTGTTATATTATTGTTTGTTTGCTGTATATTTTATCTTACTTGTATATCAGTTGATCTTTTTTTATGTATCTATTATTCTACTAGAAATACTAGGAAGATCCATTTGATATTGAACTACATGTATTTGACAAAAGTATTATCTAACAAAACATAGAATTTCTTTGGTGGAGGACTCGTCCTTAGCTTGGATCGGATGATTGTAGAACCAGCTAAAATTGCCGAGGATGAAGGCAGGGGGGAAAGTCTGTGTCAGTATCTGAAAACGAACGCTTACTAGTACCAGGTTGGCCCTCTTTTGCACTCAGAAATGCCTTAATCTTTCATGGCATAGATTCAACAGCGTACTGGAGATATTCCTCAGAGATTTTGGTCCATATTGACAAGATAGCATCACGCAGTTGCTGCAGATTTGTCAGCTGCACATCTAATGCGAATCTCCCGTTCCACCACATCCCAAAGGTGATCTATTGGATTGAGTTCTGGTGACTGTGGAGGCCATTTGAGTACAGTGAACTCATTGTCATGTTCAAGAAACCAGTCTGAGATGATTCATGCTTTATGATGGTGCGTTATCCTGCTGGAAATAGCCATTAGAAGATGGGTACACTGTGGTCATAAAGGGATGAACATGGCCAGCAACAATACTCAGGTAGGCTGTAGCATTAACACAATGCTCAATTGGTACTAATGGGCACAAAGTGTGATACAAGGCAGGATGGATCCATGCTTTCATGTTCTTGATGCCAAATTCTGACCCTACCATCCGAATGTTGCAGCAGAAATCGAGACTCATCAGACCAGGCAACGTTGTTCCAATCTTCTATTGTCCAATTTTGGTGAGCCTGTGCAAATTGTAACCTCAGTTTCCTGTTCTAAGCTGACAGGAGTGGCACCCGGTGTGGTCTTCTGCTGCTGTAGCCCATCCGTCTCAAGGTTCGACATGCTGTGCGTTTAGAGATGCTCTTCTGCATACCTCAGTTGTAACGAGTGGTTATTTGAGTTACTATTGTCCTTCATCAGCTCGAACCAGTCTAGCCATTCTCCTCTGGCATCAACAAGGCATTTATGGCCAGAGAACTGCCGCTCACTGGATATTTTCTCTTTTTAGGACCATTCTCTGTAAACCCTATAGATGGTTGTGCATGAAAATCCCAGTAGATCAGCAGTTTCTGAAATACATTCTACATTCAAAGTCGCTTAAATCACCTTTCTACCCCATTCTAATGCTCGGTTTAAACTGCAGTGGATTGTCTTGACCACGTCTACATGCCTAAATGCATTAAGTTGCTGGCATGTGATTGGCTGATTAGAAATTTGCATTAACAAGCAGTTGGACAGGTGTATCGAATAAAGTGGCCGGTGAGTGTATATACTTTGGCTGCGTCCGAAACCGCCTACTACTCAGTAGGTACTGCATTTGCATTTAAACGTACTACTCGGCCGTTAGAAAAGTACGTTCTATACAGTATGAATGTAAGAAGTATGAATGGAATTCGGACGTACTACATCCGCCATTTTGTCATGGTCACGTGACCTACCTGCGTCAGTTGCGTCGATTTACTTCCATTCATGAATTTTCTCGCGGAGCATCATGGGATAGCGCAGCGTGCATGGGATGCGCACTTCAGAATCTCGCCGGAAGTAGTAAGTCATCCGGGTACTTCTCGCATACTGATTTTCGAATTCTATGAATTCAGACATACTATTCGGCTCGCATACTGATTTTAGCGTACTGTATAGTATGGAAGTATGCGGTTTCGGACGCAGCCTTTGTGTCCTGTGGCTATTGGTTTGATTGCAATGAGTAAAGTGACCTTACAGTAGGTCTTCCTAGTAGAACTAGTGCTAAAGCTACATTTCTCTTGTTGTTTCATTTAGTTTAGAATTATCTTATTCACTCTATTGTTCTTTTTTATTATTTTATATAATATTTTAATTCATTATTTAATAAAATTTTACATTTTATTCACCATTCTAACATTATTTTATTCTCCTTCATTTCTCTACTGTTCTGCTGATCATTCTATACTTCTTTCATAGCTTTTCAGTTCATCTGCTGTTCTTTCATTCAATCTGTCATTTTATTTTTCCAGTCATGCTTCTAGTAAGTAGTTATCTCTTAAGAGCAATCAGTCTCTGTTCATTAGCTTCTACAGCAGGGGAGTTCTCGAGATCTACCTGAGCTCAAACTCCCCTCTCCCCTTTTCCTGGGCTCTAGAATCTTATGAGCTCAGGGCTCTCTCCCGGGACAGCAAGCTATAAAATCAATCATCAGCTAAGTGTGAATTCTTGAAATATGCTTTTATGTATCCTGCAGGCACAGGATATCAAGATGACGTCATATTGACGATGTACCCCAACGTACCCCAATGTCGTAGGGACATTGGATTTTATTCGGAAATGAAAATCAGGTTGATGTCAGAACCCAACGTCAGGCCGACGTCAATGTCCAACCTAAAATCAACCCAAAATTAACCAAATAACAATGTCTAATCATGTTACACCTTGACGTTGTGTGGACGTTACCACTATGACATCTATCAGATGTTGGATTTTGGTCACCAACACAACCTAAAATCAATCAAATATCAACGTAATTTGACGTCGTTATTGGACATCAAAAAATCATTGTCCTTAGACGCTGGCTAGACATTGAATTTTGGTCACCTGACGTCATGACCTAATCTAACCTAATATTAATGTCCTATGATGTTGTGTGCCTGCTGGGTGTGCTTATTGCACATTTCTATAGGCTTTTATAATTTTAACCACATATTTTGTTTATTTTTAAGAAACAGAACAACGTTAATACCAGACTCGTTTGATACATGCTTTGTAAATTACAGTACATCTTGTTCTATTCTTTTAATCTCAGCCATTATTTTATATCATCAGACATTTGCACAACAATATGTGAGTAATTACATATCCAGGCTTCTATTTTAAAGATGGAGCTTTAAAATAACAGAGTAATTATAATATGTTTGATTCGTTTTCTTGAACATAAAATGGTAGACAAAACCACCAAAATCAAAAGCGAGAGCATATCAGTAATGGTACTCCATAAAAACAAACCCACATTGTTTGATTCTGTAATATGGCATCAGTATTGTTATTAGATGCCATTCAGAGCTGCACCAGCCATTAGCAGTAATCGAATCTATTATGCTGTAATTGTTCTCTATGCTTTGCTAATTGCAGTATTTCTGGACTTGTGTAGAAACGCATCCACTTCCTGAATTCCTTAATGATAACACTGATTGGTTTCCCTGCTGTGCTGTGTTAATCAGATCAATCTGCTCATTCGCTTCAAACATCTGTGTGTATGTGTGTCAATCTAACTACAGTGGAGATCAAAATTGTACAACAATTTATAAAACAATTTTTAAGGAATTTAAGTTGTGGCTATTTTGTATTTGATTGAATAACTTAAACTTAAATTAAAAAAGCATATCACCCACAGTCCTTTGTTTTAGTATTACAAACATGGTATTGAATTTTGTGAAAAACTAAATTATTGGAATAAAAAGATTACAGCTAAAATCTCTAAAGCTTATTTTGACTTACTGCACAGACACACACTTCCAGGTTCACAGGAGTGTGATGGTGCAATTATTAATACATATGTTCCAGAATGCACAGAAACAAGTGTAACTATGATATTTTGTTCATATTTGTGAGATACAAATCTGATTATGAAAAAAAAAGTTGTTGTTTTTGCCTTTCCACCCAGCTTCACACTCATTCCTATTAGGAGGAGTAAATATACCATATGCTGGTTTGCCAACCACCATTTAACAATAAAGAACAAGTAGGGGGGTGATGTTTTGATTTTATATTCACAATTGGTATGTTCCAAACAAGTGTGCAGAGTGAATAAATGAGACTTGAGCCCAAATAAAAAAAATAATTACACTTGCAATAAAATGTCCCGAAAGATGATTTTGGTAAAGGCACTGGTTATCAAGCTGATAGGTGCAGATCTTCATTTTTGTAAACAGTATGTTTTTAGCCAGTAATTTAATGCTATAAAAACGGGGCCTGTCATCGTGATTGACAGTTGGGATTTACAGTTTCTCTAAACAGACCGTCAGAGCTTCGGGAGGAGATTGAAGCGTTATTATTCGATTTTTGTGTTACTATATTCATTCATTCATTCATTCATTTTCTTGTCGGCTTTGTCCCTTGCGGGGTCGCCACAGCGGAATGAACCTCCAACTTATCCAGCACGATTTTACGCAGCGGATGCCCTTCCAGCCGCAACCCATCTCTGGGAACTTCCACACACACATTCACACTCATACACTACGGACAATTTAGCCTACCCAATTCACCTGTACTGCATGTCTTTGGACTGTGGGGGAAACCGGAGCACCCGGAGGAAACCCACGCGAACCCAGGGAGAACATGCAAACTCCACACAGAAACGCCAACTGACCCAGCCCAGCCGAGGTTCGAACCTGCGACCCAGCGACGTTCTTGCTGTGAGGCAACAGCACTGCCTACTGCGCCACTGGGTTGCCCGTGTGTTACTATACCATGATAAAATTAGTTATCCAGCAGTAAACTCTACTTTCTGACCTACAGGATCTGATGGAACACTGTTTATTCGGTAAAGTGTTGGTTTTATCTGGCTTTATTATTAGTTTGCTGATACATGCCTAGCCATAACAGGGAAAAACATTTTTTTCTTGATTGCTATCTAGCAGTAATTCTCTTTATGGGTCTGAAATAATAATTTAGAAGACAAAACTAACGTTAGCCTATCTCAACCTTGATCTCCTGTAACGTTATTTGAACTTGTTTTAAAGGACGTCTCTGACATTTTGAGTTTTGGCATGTTATCGAGTTAATCTACTGAATTTGCTTTTATAAAATATGAAACATTCTAGAAACAGAATCTTATAGACCAATTACCAACCTACGTCACACATGACGTCACAAGGGTCCCCGGTTGCAGAAAAAGACCGGCTGCAATAGCAAACATGTCATGTTTTTTTATATTAGTTTATATTGGTTATGTGGTCGATGTTGCGCTCTCTCTTTCACTCTTGCTCGCTAAAATGCTTGAATACTTGTGCTACATGACAATATAAATGCTTTTTTTTTTGTTCCAGTATATGAGACTTAAGGTTTTGGACTCTGCTAAAGTCTGTTTCGAAATGAAAGCATCAAAGTTTACGTCATCTGCTATGGTTTTTAATCATGTGTGACTCGCACTGACAGGTTTAAATCTGATCTACCTGCTTACACTGCAGACACGAGGGCACAGATCCGATTCATATCGGATAAATTTCCACATATGAACAAGGCTTGAATCTGATTTAAGTAAATCAAAATACATGTGATTTTCTTCCTGCTTACACATGCATGGGCCATATCCATAGAAAAAAAAATGGAATTGGGTTACTTGAAGCATGCAGTGTAAATGCAGGCCCCGTTTACACTAATACATTTTAGTTTTAAAACAGCGTTTTAGAACGAAAACGATCCGCGTCCACACTAGCGTTTCACCCAGCGTTTCTGAACATCTCTGTCCACACTACACTGCTGTAAATGCACATCATGTGAGCACACACACACTCTGGCATGCACTGCAGCATGCTTTGAGCACATACCCATATGAGAGCTGTGCGCGTCAGACTGTTCATCAAGAATCTACCACGGGATCTAATCTCACTATATTTGTTAAACGTGATATTTAATTAATCTTGTTGTCTATATCTAACGACATATTCTTCAACTTTGATCTTTTGAATCTATTACTTGTTCTCAGGTAACGTGTTTTGACTGAGCGCAAAGATAAGTTAATACATTAATTAATGTAACCACGTACACTGATTCTGCACATTTGACTGATTGCTTGCCTTTATTTCCTATATTGTATAAACTTATTGTAACTTATACTTTAATAATGGCCATTATTGATTATTAAAACTGATGTTCAGCAAAAGAGAGGGTATGCTTCGTGTTTTTCAATGAAAATGAAAGGAGGCAGTAATGTTATAGGCTCCGTTTTGTTATAAATATGTGAAGAGGACGCTCATATAAATATGTAGCTACATGATGTCTCAACATTTCTGGTGTCTGTTAAGTTAATATCAAAATGAAAACAGGCAGTTCCTTATATTATGTTTTCGTTTTATTGTTAAGATAGTGAAACAACGTAGCCAGGTTGATGTGAATGAGGTTAAAAAGTGCACTGTTCCCTTTGAAGACTTGTCCGATGTGTCCTCGGAAGGTTGTTTTCCATATCAAACTTGCGAAGTCTAAACTTACAAGGAGAGTTTGAAGACTGAACTGTGTGTAGGCTACCTAATATTGAGGAGAAAGGCCCAATCAGATAGGTGAATGTCTGCAGCCTCGTCTCCATTTTTAGATGTCTCTGTTTTCCCCCATCCACACTGAGATGGAGCAGAAGCGCTTTAAAATGAAAACACCTCTTCAGCGTTTCCAAAACATTCCATTTTCGTCGCTCGAAAACTCCGGCGTAATGTGGATGGATGGCGTAACCATAGCAAAACTTATGCGTTTTAAAACTAAAACGAATTAGTGTAAATGGGGCCTTAGGGTGTACTCACACTATGCTATCCGAACCGTGCCCAGGCCCGTTTCCCGGATTGTTTGAAAAGTGTGAGTGCTCTTATTTGGGCTCAGGCACGGTTTACTTGGCCGGGCCTGGTTCGGTTAGAAGAGGTGTGCCAGAGTTCACTTGGGCTCAACTGCTCGAAACTGAAGACGAGACGTGACTTTTAAGAGACAGTTTCATATGGATGTATTAATCATTCTTTCGGTTCAATGAACGCAAACTGTCATAGATTATTAAAGACGCAAACCCCTCACTGTACATCAGCTGCACCTTTAGCAAACCTCATAATACCTGCAGCACGAGGACTTTATGATTGTTTATGAGCGTCAAAAGTGGCTGATCTGTTCTGCAAAATATTGTCACTCCAACCCAAACGACTAAAACGATATAACTAGCGAGAGCACTTCTTACTGAACAGCGCATCATTGATGACGGAAGCGGGCTCAGGCCGAATGTAATGTGAGTGTGGGCCGTCGGGGGAGATTTGATTTGATTTGATTTTGATTTGATTTATTTATTTTCGAACAAAAATATAATACTTAAAATATCTTCAACAACAAAAAAAATAAATATTCATTTTAACATGGTCGAAAATGGAGCAGGATGAAGCCCAAGCTTATTATTTTCCCACCCCATTACCACACACATCATTCGTCTATTACTTAACTTATTTCTTCTTTACTTATGTCTTCTTTTCACATAAGACATATTTTATCCTTTTGCCATCTTTGACATATTACATGTTTGATTCCATTTGTACGTTTACATTTTATAACATAGATCCCAAAAAAAACATAGTACTACAAACAGCCATTAACTACAATTTCATCATACCTTTCTCATTTTATGCTTTTCAATCACCTTCATCATTTTATTCCTTTAATAATATATATTTATACAACTTTTTAAACTGATTAATATCCTGACATTGTTTGAGAATCTGTTCCAGACTGTTCCATAATTTCACACCACATACAGACATACACAAACTTTTTAAAGTTGTCCTTGTTTTCAACCTCCTAAAATTTTGTTCTTCTCTGAGATTATATCCCCCTTGTCTTTCTTCAAAAAACTTTTGTATACATTTTGGAAGTAATTTATTCCTAGCTTTAAACATAAATTGTGCTGTTTTAAATTTAACCAAATCATTGAACTTAAGTATCTTCAGTTTAAAAAATAAAGGATTTGTATGCTCCAAATACCCCACATTTTCTATTAGTCTAATTACTTTTTTCTGCATTGTACATAACGATTGTAAATTAGATTTATATGTATTCCCCCTAATTTCAACACAATAACTCATATATGGCAACATGAGTGTGTTATATAACATATACATTGATTTATTGTCCAGGATAAATCTTGCTTTATACACTATTGCTACAGTTTTTACTAATTTTGATATCACATTATTTATTTGCGGTTTCCAACTAATTTTATGATCCAATACAACACCGAGAAACTTAATTGCATATACTCTTTCTCGAACTTCATTATCAATTTGTAAATCTATATTATGACTACTTTTTAACTTCCCAAATAACGTAACCTTTGTTTTACTTATATTACTTGACAATTTGTTTACGTCAAACCACAATTTCAATTTATTAATTTCTGTTTTAATCAACTCAATAAGTTTTGGTAAATTTTCCCCAGAACAAAAAATACTCGTATCATCTGCAAATAAAGTAAACTTAAACAACTCTGATATCTTACACATATCATTAATGTAAATTATAAACAATATTGGACCTAAAACTGAACCTTGTGGTATGCCACAATTTACATTTAGGTATGAAGATTTATGATTGCCAATTTCCACGTACTGTTGCCTATTTTTTAAGTAACTGCTTATCCAGTCCAACATGGGAGGGGGGACAAGTCTGCTTAGGCCCGGTTCAAGGCAACTGTGTGAGTACGCCCTTAGAAACAGCGCTTTTCCTAGCTTTTTTTCAAATCAGAGGTGTTAAAACTCCCTGCTGAGATAGGGGGTTCAAGGCCCCTTTAAATGATGATCAGTTCCAGTTGCAGTGTTCAACTGATTGATCATTGAGATTCTCCACATTATTCTGTCCTCTTCCTGCTTTTGTCTTTCATGGAAAGTTAGTGGAAACTGTAAAGTTTGGCTGCTAGAAAACTCAGCGGGCACCTTGATGTCAAAATGACATCAAAAACACATCCAAAATGCTAATCGATTTGATGTCAAAAAGTAATGACACAAAAGTAAAATAATGTAAAGAATGTTTTATTCATCTGAAAGCTTCAATTCCAAATCACAAATAGATAAGCACCCAGTATGTGCCTGATTACCCCAATAATTGTAAAGATCTGAAAGACTTCTTATTTTTTGATAAGTATTGTTATTTAAAGTTTTTATGCATTATCCATGGATCATTCCTTCATTCTATATTTTGTTTTTAGTTATATATTTTGTTCTTTCATTGTATTTTTCGTTATTTTTGCTGTATCATCCATCCAGGCATCTATCAATCTTTCTGTCTATCTATCAATCATTCTGTCGTTCCAGCTCTCTGTTCATCTGTCAGTCTCTCTCTCTCTTATTTTCATCCTTTAGAAATTACTTTTTTTTTTTTTTTCATTTCCTACTGTCCCCTAAGCAAAAAAGAGCAAATCTAATAGCTTGTAAAATGCGAGCAGCAGACCGGAGTGATATCGCATAGCCGTATGTGCCATCATATCATGTCATGAGGTGTCATAACATCCTTCCCGTTTATTGAAGTTGAATTTCAGAAGGTTGAATACACAAATGCCATGGACTGGCTTGGAGGATGAGATTGAGATTGGTTGATCTCTGAAGCATTAGCCCTCCATCAGACTGTGCTGTTGGAGCAGGTGGTGGAGCTGTGTGGTGCTGCAGGTAAGGCTAAAAGCCTCCAAGCTGGAAAGGTCACAGCTTACACGGATGAAAACCGATTTAGGGCACTGACTTTGAGAAGGTCACAATGACATGAGACTATGGCTCGAAACATGAAAAGAAATGGATTGAACTCGGCATTCTTCAGGCCATGAGACCCCATGTACCTGCTGCATGTGGGGCTTGTAAAGCTCTACTGGATTCAGAAAGAAAGAAAGAGAAAGAAAGAAAGAAAGAAAGAAAGAAAGAAAACAATGAATTAGGCATTTCAAAAAGAAAATGAGGCTTATTATGACTGGGTTAATGAGTTTGTCATTGTTATACAAGTTGTTCTAACTTTGTTGGTTCTAATTTCTATCTGTGGAACAGAACTTAGTTACATTGATCGTTTGATTAATTGATTGATAGATTGATTGATAAAATATGTCTATATCCCCTATTTAAAAAGTGTCAGTTTAGTTTGATCCCATATGATAACTGACAAATACAACTTTTTCTTAATGTCAAGAGTATGAAATTAGTTTAACCCCCAGTGGTCGAAGCCCGCATATACGCGTTTTGACATGTTTTCACATGAAATGCCGAAAAAAACTTTAATTACACTTTCAGTTTTGATCGTACAGATAAGAGCAATCAATGGAATCTCTTAGGTGTCTAGTTTTTTTTTTGTGTACACTCACAATAACAACAAAAGTGTGTGCTTTTGCAAAATAAGGAAAATAAACAGTTAGGGCACTTTCTCTTTTCTCTCTCCGTGAACTGTTTTTACAAACGCGTCAGTAATATGCACTGAAACTCCGCGAAAACTAAACACACTGACATGAGACCTATATCTATAGAAAGCTTGAAGTGTCTACTTTTAAATTCAAGTGCATGTTGAAAACAAATATTGCTTGATAAAGTAATCAGTATGAAACCAACGCGATGTCTAGTTTCCCTGTAGAAGCTCATTATTTTTAATGCGACCACGCCCACGAGGCTTTGTTATTACAATAGTCCACGTGAGGCTCGCGCGACATGTAAACTGAGGTCAGAAAAACAGCGGAATCTCCACGAATACATGAGACATACACATGACAGACATACCTGCATAAAGCTTGGAGGGTGAACTTTCCAACTCATTTTGAAAGGAAATGTTGTCTCGCTAGGTAATCCATACAATTCTCCCGGCAGAGCGCGCATCACGCCGGCTCTTCCCACTTCCACCATTAATACAAACAATGATGTAGGCTGCCCACACACCCACAGCTCGCTGGCTAGAACGTGACGCATGTTATACGTGTTATTAATTTAATTTTTATTTATTTTAGCCACCAAATATATTCAGAACTTGAAAGATAATACAATAAAATTCAAGCAAAATATTGAAAAAAATTACAACCTACAAAATTTTAGCTAAATGTAACAAGCATTTAGTTTGGGCTAGCTTTTGCAAATGGACATTGCTTTACAATGCCCTTGATGGGTGAGTGGGGGAGTGTCTTTTGTCTCTCCAGGTGTGAATTATTCATGACCATTGTCACTCACGCATAGACCTGAGATGAGCCAAACAAACTTAACAAAATGTAAATCTTTGTAATGTTTCCTTTGAATGAGAGAATACAATAATTTTACATAATTGTGAAGTAAATATTCTAGCCTACCAGACTGGTTACTCAAAAGTCTTGCTCAGGCACATTTAGTGTGTTTTTGGACCTTATTTCAGCTACATTTTTTTCCAAATCCTACTAACCACGCATAATATTTTTTTTCTAAAAAACACAAACATGTACATCAATAATTGTCACATATTGTTGTAGCACAGTTTGTGCTGAATACAAATAAAATGCATGTTGGCCAATACCATGTAATAAATAGCTGAAATTAGCACAAATGTCAGTGCATGTCAAAACATCTCAGGGGCCCCAAAATCACCTCAGACCCCTGAGGGTTAAAGTTAGCAACAAATAGTTACTATCAGGGCTTGACATTACCACCCACCAAATGCGGGTAGATTTTAGCTGTGGCGGCTTAGACAGCCACTCCAAGCAGCCACTTTGGCCGGTTGAAAATATTTTTTTACTAGTGGTGGGCCGTCAGGCGTTACCGTGCTGCGTTAATGCAAGACTCTTATCGGGCGATTGAAAAAATATCGTTAATCTATTCTCAAAGTTGGGTTGGCAGCTGGGTCTATTCTACGCAAGCTATGGTGACTTTCACCTTGATATTTTAGCGTGGATTTATACCTGGCCGAATTGCACTGTAGGGGGCGACAACGAGTCTTCGAACCTGTGTGTATTCCTACTGTAAAATTACCACATCAAACGTGACGTGCTAACATGGATGCAATTCACAAGAGTGAATCTGATTAATGTTAGCTCCACATTTAACTATCAGGCACCTGTAGAGTTTATGCGTTCGAGTAAAACATATATAAATAAAATTGATGGGGTGCTTTTTAAAATGAATGACGGTGAATGAAAATCAAACCGGTGAGTCGTCTGACAAAAAAGTGCCCTTCTGAATCAAATCAGCAGGATGCCCTTTTGGATCTTTCACTTACTTCGAAGACACTACGGACTACGCTTACATGAACATCTGTAGTCTAGTTATTTGCCTTAATAGACAATACGTCACCTTGGAATTCCATAGCAAACAGTATGTGTGTAACATTTGTTTTTTTTTTAAATAAAATGTCTTGAAATGTAAACAACTTACATAAAAAAACTTCCCATAATGTAAATAAGTTGTCATTTAATAAGAATATGTCAATAACTCAATTTTGACAAAAATGTCAGATAGAACCTTATAATTCTAAGTTGACGAATAATATAATTAAGGTGTTTAGGTGAAGTGCTTTCATGTAAGAGTTTCCTCTAATTTTGGGTGACTTTAACCAGTTCGGCAGTTTCACATTCACTCATGAACATTTCATTCATGCCCCCGTGACAAAGGGTATTAGACGCAAATAAGGAGTAAGGACTGGTGAGAGTGTTATTGCATCAAATATGGTTAATAACACATGCCGAATGGAAAGAAAAAAACTTCCGAATTTCACGATGTGTGTGTGTTTGTGCGGTCATTTACTGTCAGCTGCATGTGTGGATCTTATATAGAAAATATGGTGAAAAGTCTTACATGACGGTAATAGTTTGATTGCGCTGTTTACTTTAATAATGCCACTAATATAAGCATACTCTACATGTCTTAATTCCATTTCTGTTTAGTTCAGTTATGATTTTAGTTGGATTCAGGTTATCAAAAATCGCTGTTTGGAGCTCATGTAGGCCTACAGTTCAATTCATGTTTAACTGAATAAACAGTTAGTAAACACAAGTACATCTTATTGAACATCATTTATTTTCATCACCAATTATCATAGTAGAACAGATTATCAAGCAGTTTGTGATGCATTTTATATATATATATATATATATATATATATATATATATATATATATATATATATATATATATATATATATATATGGTAACACTTTATTTTGATGGTCCATTTGAGTATTAGTAGACTGTCTACTTAATATCTGTTGACACTGACATTTAACAGTCCTTCAACAGACATTTAACTGACTATAAGAAACTTTGCAATTACATGTCAACTTACACTAACCCTAACCCCAACCCCAACCCTAACCCCAACCTAACAGTCTACTTATAATCTAATGATAATTAGTTGCAATGTAACTTAAATTCAACAAACGGACCGTCAAAATAAAGTGTGACCATATATATATATATATATATATATATATATATATATATATATATATATATATATATATATATATATATATATATCAAGTAAATCTATATATATATATATATCAAGTAAATCTATATATATATATATCAAGTAAATCTACTTCAATCTGCTGCTGCTTCTCATCGGGACTGCAGTACTTCATTATCTCAGCAACAGCTCTGACTATTTGGTCATCACATCTCCTTATGCCAATTATAAATGTCTTCCCAACAGCATGATCCTGATTAACACGTACATGCAACAACTCAGAGGAAGCAGCACAGCTTTTTCACCTCAGCTGATCAGCACTTCTAAACTTTATTTTGTGTGTACGGACACACATCCACCAATGTCATTCGTGTTGTAGACATAAGTCAGGGGTGAGCGTGAGGTGCAGTGTTGACGGGTCGTCTTTCCTCTGGGAAGGTGTCAGATAAGGACTGCAGAAGGTTGAATACTCCATTACCTGCAGTTCGGAGGCCATTTCTTTCTTATCTGCATGCCTGTTCCACGGGGGAAGCATGCAAAGGGAGCTTAATGTCAAAGCATTTCTTTTTAAACTCTAGCCTTGTGCCAAATAAAAGATGGTTATATTTAAGGAACAGACTCAAAAGACTAGTGTTTACCAGCTATATGACAGTCTTGTGACTAAAATGACAGATATAAGCATTGAAATGATTTAACTGAGTTAACTTAGACTTAACTTTTCCCCCCTTTGCTTAAATGAGTTTATGATGCTGTGTTTGAGGTTGTGGTGATGTGTTTACATTTGTGGTGAGCCACCTTGGTGTCTCTGCAATAGCTTTAAATGAAACTTTAAGCTGTTGATAGAAGAACAAATAAATCAAATTGAGGAAGAGGAATGCAACTTTATAATATTTAGGAGTTGTAAACAAAATATAAGGACATTTGATGCCATCTGAATGAGCTATAGATGCAGTGTAACCAAAATATATTGGTGAGAGAGATGTAAAAAACAGATTTATTGACGCTGTACTCAATAAGATAAGAAATATTCTTTATTGAAAGGTTGTGGTGTTATCTGGACACCTGTTGCTAGGTTGAATGAAGTGATGTTCTTGGGCTGATGCATATTGCACACAAAAATATGAAGATTTAGTTGTAGGGCTTTACCTCTTCGCTGAGAAATAACATCATGATCAGGCAGGATATTGATACATTCTATAGCTTATTGATGCTACAGTTTTCATTATTTGCTTTTGATTCTGCTGTTTATGTTGATGTTGTTGATTTTTTCACTTTTAGTATCCTGTTTGTGATGTTTGTGAGTTTTGTTCAATTAGTTAATTGTCACCGTTGTTGAGGTTCATGCGCTGATTATTGATGTCTCTGTGAGCAGAAGTTGAACCATAGAATTTTTAGCTTATAAACCTTCATAATTATGTGGCATGTGCAAGCATGTTATTACTTTACTTCTAATAATGGATTTAACATTGGTTAACATCAGTGAATTATATTATTTCATCACAGGTTGTGCCTCATTTATTTATTTATTTTTTTCCGGCAAAGTTCTTAAAAGTTACAGCAACCCAAAATAAATTTATTTTAAGAGGTTCAGGGCTATGAGCCCAACTAAAGCAAACACTTTTCTCCATGATGGTGACTTTAGTCTATGTGGTCCACATATGTTGTAAGATAACTGGGCCACATTTGCCATATCTTCTCTGGGCTGCCATATCGCTTTAGGCTCACAGCCACATTAGCCAGAGCTAACTGTGCCAAATATTTGCCAAAATGGGCCATTTGTTTTAGGATAACTGGGCCACATTTGCCATATCTTCTCTGGGCCACTATAGGCTCAAATCCACATTAGCCATAGCTTACTGTGCCGAATATTCGCCAAAAGTGGCCCACATATGTTTTAAGATAACTGGGCCACATTTTCCATATCTTCTCTGGGCCACTATAGGCTAACGGCTGCATTAGCCAGAGTTTACTGTGCCGAATATTTGCCAAAAGTGGCCCAGATATGTTTTAAAATAACTGGGCCACATTTGCCATATTTTCTCTGGGCCACATTAGGCTCCCAGCTGCACTAGCCAGAGCTTACTGTGCCAAATATTTTCCAAAAGTGGCCATTTGTTTTAGGATAACTGGGCCACATTTGCCATATCTTCTCTGGACCACTAAAGGCTCAAATCCACATTAGCCAGAGCTTACTGTGCCGAATATTCGCCAAAAGTGGCCCACATATGTTTTAAGATAACTGGGCCACATTTTCCATATCTTCTCTGGGCCACTATAGGATAACGGCTGCATTAGCCAGAGTTTACTGTGCTGAATATTTGCCAAAAGTGGCCCAGATATGTTTTAAATTAACTGGGCCACATTTGCCATATTTTCTCTGGGCCACATTAGGCTCCCAGCTGCACTAGCCAGAGCTTACTGTGCCAAATATTCGCCAAAAGTGGCCCACATATGTTTTAAGAAAACTGGGCCACATTTGCCATATCTTCTCTGGGCCACTATAGGCTCAAATCCACATTAGCCATAGCTTACTGTGCCGAATATTCGCCAAAAGTGGCCCACATATGTTTTAAGATAACTGGGCCACATTTTACATATCTTCTCTGGGCCACTATAGGATAACGGCTGCATTAGCCAGAGTTTACTGTGCCGAATATTTGCCAAAAGTGGCCCAGATATGTTTTAAAATAACTGGGCCACATTTGCCATATTTTCTCTGGGCCACATTAGGCTCCCAGCTGCATTAGCCAGAGCTTACTGTGCCAAATATTTGCCAAAAGTGTCACACATGTGTTTTAAGATAACTGGGCCACATTTGCACTTACACGTGTGAGCCATTTTAGGTTTTGACTCAGATTACCCTTAAATGACTAGGCCACATTTTTGCCAACTGTGGCCCACATTTGTCCTCCATCATTTGGGCCAAATTTATTATTTTCCACATGGGCCACATTAGGCTCACATTCAGATTACATTTTGCCATAAGTGCCAAATCTTTGCCTTAAATGGCCCATATATGAATTTGAATCTTTGGCCCCCCTTTGCCGTTGTACAGGTGGGCCACTTCAGGCTCACATTCATTTTGTCTGGGCCGAAGGAATACCACCAGTGCCGCATAACTGCCTAAAGAGGCCCACATTCGTATGCTATCTGGGATGTTTAAATATTTTTGCCGATCACTAATGGACAATGCTAAATACAGGTGTATAGACATGGATTGACATCAAACCTTAATTGCCATTCACTTTCTTTTCATTTGCTTGCTTTCCTACTTGCTGTATAACTTGAGTTTATTCAGTTAGTAGCTTTTAAGCATAGCTCTGAGCACTCATCATAATTTTGTTTAAAACCTTCCATTAACTTAGGCATTTCGACATTTCATTTCATAATAATATTGCCATGGTGCAGCAAATGTATTGAAAACAGGACAAGGTATAGCCTTGTGGTTACTTCTGTTAACTTGGAGGATTATAGCTTTTTTACTGCTTGAAATTCCCAACAGTTATCATGAGGAACATGATGTTAAATAATCGTGTTTCTTTGTCCTTATTTTCTACTATAATACAGTTATTTTATTGAGTGAACCAGGCTAATGTTACCTCTCTCAGGAAATTTGGCCGGAGGAGAACTGGTCATGCTCAACTGAGCCTGGTTTCTCTCAAAGTTTTTTTCCTTCACTTTCGTCAATTGGTGAGGTTTTGTTCCTCGTCATTGTGGCCACTGCTTTGCTTGATTTGGGACTTGTGGAGATGTGCATCAATAGATTTGCTCTCTAGTGTTAGGACATTTATTTAAACCACTAAACTGAACTAAACTGAACTTTGAAAACTGGACTGACACAGTTTTAATGTACTAGAACTTCTATGTTAAGCTGCTTTGACACAATCTACATTGTAAAAGCGCTATAGAAATAAAGATGAATTAAATTGAATTCAATTCAATTGAATTAAACTTTCATTTTGGCCTTTAAATATGCATCATCAAGTGAACAAAGCAAGTAAAAATAAGATTCCAAAAAAGGTTTATGGATGTGTTGACATGGAAGAAACATTTTGGTATATTTCAGTGAGTGGCTATTAAACATATTTACTTCACAACATGAAGAGCATATAAACAATTCAAAGAATCTTTTCCACTCTAAAGAACCTTTTGTGCAACAGAAAGTTTTAATGGATGTTAAAAGTTTTGATAGAACCAATGATGCCAATTAAGACCATTTACTATTAAGACCACTAAGTCGGATGGTCAATTTTTAGTTTTTAAACCCAAGGTGTATTTAAGAGTAGGCATGGGCCGGTATAAGATTCTGACGGTATGATAACCTTGGATAAAAATATCACGATTTCACAGTATCACAGTATTGTGCTCACTGCTTTAAAATATATTCTTGTAATTCTTGTATTTTTCTTGAAGTATGTCTGGGTAAAAAAAACAAAAACTTTTTCCCCTTTGGACACAAAATATTTTATTTTTTGAAACATTTATAATATTTTGGAGCAGTAAACATGTTCATGGAGCACAAATCATTGACTTCTGCTGTCTTCATTTGTTTCAAAAACACAGATTTCTTTACAGTTTAAAACGGCATGTTTGGAGATTTTTTTGCTGGACATACCGTGGTCCTAAAAAAACAAAAAAAATGTGAATAAAAATAATCTTATTCATACCTTGGGAATGGTATAGTAGAAAATTTTGGCGGTTATAAAACCTTGACTTTTCCAAACCGCGGTATACCTTAAAAGCGGTTATCTTCCCATGCCTATTTAAGAGCAGACTTCAAAGAACAAACATGTACTTAGCAGTGTTGTTCTGATAGAACCAAAAACATTCAGTGATTGGTTCTTCAAATAATCTCGTTTTTTAGTGTCTTTTTAGTTAATCTAAAGAACTCTCTTGGATTTTGATATAACTTAAAGAGAAATAAAGTTGTTAGAAAGTTGTTGACTTAACTTAAAGGGACAATCTCAAATTGCAGAGCTTGTGCAAAAAATGACTTGGATCAAATGCTTTCTCAACTGCTTTTTTCTCTCTTCTGTCGTTTTCTGTGTATGCTAATTGTATTGTTGAGAGAAAAAAACAAAACAAAAAAACTCAGCACATAATTAAAAAAAAAAAAAAACTTTTTGCTGCTAACAGATCTTTCAAGCTTCTTTTATCCTTTCAAGAGTTCACACTTAGCTGATGATTGATTATAAGCAAGTTTGGCATGCTGTCCTGGGAGAGAGCCCTGGGCTCCCTCCCGTTTGCAGGGCAAGTGGGGAGATCTGAGCTCAGGTAGGTCTCGAGAACTCCCCCTTTTTTGATAAGAGCTGATGACATAAAATAATTGCTATGTAGATATATGCTGCTGGATGAGAGTTTAACTGTAGTGCTAAATTTAGATTGATCAATTCACTTGTAGTGGATGTTTTTGGAATGTGGGAGGAAACCGGAGAACCCAAGGGAAACCCACGCAAGCACGGGAAGAACATGCTAACTTCGCACAGAAACGACAGCCGGCCTGTTAAAGGACTAGAACCAGTGACGTTCTTGCTGTGAGGCAACAGTGTTAATCACTGGGCCACCGTGCCACCCTATGAAGGAAAAGGTGGAGGAGTAGGGGTGGAAGGGGGGATTCTTCAAATCGAAAATGACTGTAGTAAGAAACCCTGGCTCATTATTGTGGGTTAGGAATCGTCTGATTGGTGGATCATACGTAGTTAATGCAGAACCAGCCGAGTTCAATCATAATCACGTGATGCTCTCGAAATTAGTTTATAAATAAACTTCCCTAAGTGAAGGACAAAACAAAAAAAAACTCACGATGAGTGTATTGGAGTGGACAGTCAAGGCCAGAATAAGCAGACAAACGGTTCATATCAATAGTCAAACATAATGATATGCAAAATTATAAATTTTAAATCTCCTGCTAGAAAATAGCTACACTATCTGACAAAAGTTTTGATCCCAGTTGTAAGAGCAACAAATAATAACTTGACTTCTTGTTGATCATTTGGAAAAGTGGCAGAAGATCGATTTTTTCCGATGAATCATCTTTTGAACTGCAACCAAATCATCACAAATACTGCAGAAAACCTATTGGAACCCACATGGACCCAAGATTCTCACAAAAATCAGTCAAGTTTGGTGAAGGAAAAATCATGGTTTGGGGTTACATTCAGTATGGGGGTGTGTGAGAAATCTGCAGAGTGGATGGCAACATCAACAGCCTGAGGTATCAAATCATTTGTGCTGCCCATCACATTACAAACCACAGGAGAGGGCAAATTTTTCCGCAGGATAGCACTCATTCTCATACTTCAGCCTTCACATCAAAGTTCCTGAAAGCAAAGAAGGTCAAGGTGCTCTAGGATTGGCCAGCCCAGTCACCAGACATGAACATTATTGAGCATGCCATTCCAGATGACTTTATTAATAAGCTATTTGAGTCATTGCAGAGATGTATGGATGCAGTCCTTCAAGCTCATGGGAGTCATACACAACATTAATTATTTTTCCACAGTATGACTTTATAGACTATACTGTACATAATTTCTGTTAAGTGACAAGACTTTTGTCTAAGAAAAGTCAGATTTTACTGTCCTAATTAAATAATTAAAAGTCAAGGCATGATCATATTTTATTTTGGTAAAATAAGGGTAATCTAGAGGCCTTTGCTTTTCAGATAAGCCACTTCTGATACCAAATAATCAACTAGAAGTCTACAAGACTACAAGACTTTTTTCAGGTAGTGTAGAGCCTATGATACATTTGTGCGTTTCTGATTCTGAAATAAACACCCTTTAGAACAGTGGTGGCCAAACTTTTTAGACCCGAGGGCCACATCAAGTTTTGCAAACCAAGTGAAGGGCCACATGTCAAATCCTTCAAAAATAACTTTTATTTATAGTGGCAGTATACATAGAACATGTGATGTCGGACAGAAAAATGTCACATTAACACAAAACAGATTTTTTTTAAATAGTTATTATTGAGTCAAATTTACAAGTCAAATGAATTTGCACTGCTATTTATATTTAATTATCAATCATCATAAAACAATAAAATAATCCCTTAAAAAATTTAACAATAATAAAAATGTAATAATTTTTACAGTGAAGAATAAAAAAATCTCACATTAACACATTAAAATAGTTCTTAAAGTTTACTATTCAGTCAAATTTACAATAATCTACTTTGCACTGCTTTTAGAATATACAGATCAATCATCATAAATGTTGATAAAACCATAAATCTTTGATAAAAGAACTTTTTAAAGGGGATGTATTCAATTATTATATAATTTGAGTCAAATTCACAACAATCTCATTTTAGCTTGTATTAATATGCCCATATCAATCATTATAAATCTGAGATAAACTGGAAGAAGAATCTTAGTCTTTGTTATTCCAAGTCATGTTATTATGAGCGTGTTCAAGTGAACAATGAGCCTGAAAATAAGTTATATTAATATTAACAGCAACACTCTCGCAAAATACCAAGCTGATTCAATCATTGCCTAACGACATAAAGCGCACCACGCTCCTTTTTTCTTGTCAACAAAAAGGCAGTGAGGTCCACCTCGCGTTTTTAGAAAGTAAATGCGCGTTCGGTGTGATCAGCCGCTTAGGTTGTAGTCTTTAAAAACAGCAATACTTTCTAGGCATATTAGACCAACCTCTTTCTGTTCGTTATTGCTGAAGACGCATTTTGTTGTCAATTCTTCCTTAAACACACGACATTCAGAGTCAATTTTATTATTTTTTTTTGCCTGACTCATTTTCAGTCATTAACGGTCGAGTACATTTTAATATCCGAGAGTGTGTTCTAATTCTACTGGTTGCACTAACTGTACCGCGTGCAATACTGCCATCAAATGGCGTTCACTTGTATCGCATCATTAATTTACTAATTCTGAAACCAAAACGTTACTCAGAAGCAGCATTTTTAAAACTCCCTCGCGGGCCGGATGAAAGTGTTTAGCGGGCCACATATGGCCCGCTGGCCGTAGTTTGCCTACGTCTGCTTTAGACTATACGCTTATTTCATGCGACCGCCATTTTAGAACACGAAAGCGAGGCTGCGGTGGGAAGAAAGCCGGAAGTATAGGATCAGCACTGTAAACATTGCAACAATATGCTGTGTGCTATAAACCTCCAGCTGTTGCTGTGACTTTAAAATGCAGAAATGGTGTAAACATCACTTTAATATCATTCCGTTCAGTTTCATTTAAACAATTAAAAGCATATTAGGCGTCAAACAACATCACAATCTCTTTAAGAGTGATACACTTAAGTGTCCTCCTAGACTTCAGTCCAGGGCAGCAGGTAAACACCGTGGGGACGCTTCCCTGCTTCAGCCTATGTAACCCGGTGAGTGATAAAACACTGCAGTCCTCTGTAGCACATCTTCGTGTTGTCTTTAACAGCGTTGTCCCGGTACTGAAGTTTTAAAAACGTCAATTTCCCGCTAACATTTACGCGCCACTGAGCGCGCTTATAAACACCGCTGATTTGCCGTAGTATTCACCAGTGCTCAACAGAATGACTGTGAAGGTTATCAGCTTCCTGCTCTTCACAGATTGAAAACACACATAGACAGATATTGGAGCGTTTTAAAGCCGTGAATATCAGTCGATTCATCAGCGGATCGCTCGTCTGTGTTTGCACTCAGTAAACAGCGATGAGTTTGGTGAACTGATGACCTTCACAGCCAATCAGAGTGATATCTGTTGAGCACGTGAACACAATGGCCAATCAGCGCTGTTTAAGAACTCCATGAACAGTGTCTTAAATGTTAACGAGAAATTGGCGTTTTTTTATATTTCATTACGGAAATTTTGTATCGTGACTAGTCTAATATAGTTAAAGAATCAGTTCATTGACTTGAGTTTGATGAATGGCATCTAAAATGTGTGTTTGGGAAAGAAAACGTTAGCTAAGTAGTGCCATTTCCCTTAACTTAGCTGAAAATGAGGTCAAATATCCCTTTTTATTTTCACTATTCATTCAGAACGGACCTTAGGGTCACTCGGAAGGCGCTGAAATCATAAATTTGTGTCACTTTCTCTTCGCTGATAAGATATACAGCCAGGTACACAACATTCCTGTGTGACTCAGTGTATACTTCCGGGTTTCTTCCCACCGCACCCTCGATTTCGCTCTTAATAATGGCGGCCGCGTGAAATCAGTCTATAATGTTAGCTCTTAGGCAACTAGCATACAGCAGCTTTCCAGGAAAATGACATTTTTAATGCTACAGCCACAAAAGTTATTTAGTTTGACATTTCCCATAATTCTTTTTTTTTGTAGTTCTGCAAACGTGCTTGTATTTTCTCAGAAAAAAAAAAAAAAAAAATATATATATATATATATATATATATATATATATATATATATATATATATATATATATATATAACTTTTTTAAAAAAGTATATATTCATACAGGGAACACAAAGAGGTTTATGTGGTTTCATACCAGCATGCGATTGTCCTTTAAATGCACCTCACACAATTCGCCGAGCTAGCGTAATTTAGCTTTAACCTTTTTTTCAATTCCTTCTTTCCTGTCTGCCCTTTAAGTGTAACTCTAGCTATGATAATGCGGAGAATGAAACGGTAAACGTACAAGGCGTTAAACGCTCCCGAGGGAAGCGGCCAGTTGTTTATATGTTTTTTTTCCTTGGCTTCTGGAATTGTGTTCAGCATTGTCACTGTAAATGGCCCTAGGCGTCGGCCATTACTTACAGCTCATTCTTCATTAATAATCCAGAGATGCTGAATTATTCAGATGCCGTCGGCCACAGGTGAGGAGGACAGCATGGGGTGACATTGAGCAGACTGTCACTTCATGCGCTGGAGGATGTTGTGAGTAGCAAACTGCTGCTCTGCTTCAGGTGTTTTGGGCATGACTGGAATGGCAGGTGTTTTTCCCTTGGGGACCAATAAAGAAAGAAACATCATGTTATTATTAGCACTACTTGCCAAGGCGAGAGCCACAACTCATAGTCAAGAAGGGTGAGGAGTTTTTTTTTTTTTTGTTCAATAATTCACTCTACTGATTTTAAGACAAATTAATTAGTTTACCCACTTTTTATTCATACAAAGAAAGTCATTTGGGGTCAAAAACAGCAGTATCATTGTATTATTATTGTTGCTACACTGTACACAATAAAATAATAGTAATAAAAAGACATTGCTGCTTTTATACATTTTAGTTGAATCAAATTAAATTTTTTGATATCAAATTGACTGAACATATGAAGTAAAATTTTTGTATAAGGGTGCTTTCACACTTGGTTCAATTGCCTGGACCGTACCCAAGTTCGATTGTCCCCCCTTGCCACCTTCTCGGTTGGTTTGTGTTCACACTGTCTTTTTTCCTTCTGAACCCCGGTACGCTTGCATCATAGAGCTGCTGTTTTGTTTACGGCTGTTGCTAGGTGACAGTCACGAAAGCAAAGCGCCAAAATGGAGACTTCCGCACATCACGGTCGATTTGCTTTTACTGAATCATAAGTTTTGGACATACAGAAAGCGACTCGCGTCTGTCTGCTGCAAAAATATTATAAACATTCAGAACATCACACAGTGTCTGCAGAAGCTGTTTCTGGAGGAGACAAGCAGACATCACTGTGTATCACTGTGCTTGGCTCAGTCCCGCTAAAGGTACAATACGTGGCGCACATACACACACACACACACACACACACACACACACACACACACACACACACACACACACACACACACACGAATGAACGTTATGAAAACGATAGTTTGTTGTACAGTTGCCGGTTCACTTCCGCTATTTGGTACGATTGCATTCATACCAGAAGTGAACCGTACCAGAGTTCGCATGAACCGTACCCCAGACCACCTCTTTCAGGCGGACTCGGGTACGGTTCACGGGTGCGCACCCGAGTTCAGAAGACACGTTCACACTAGCTAAACGTACCGTACTATGACGTCAAACGAACCCGGGTGCGGACCAAAAGTGCTAGTGTGAAAGCACCCTAACTTAAAACATTTAGTTAAAAGTTATTACAATTAAAGTAAAAAAACTTTGTCATGGCTTTTTGTCATACAGTGTATACGTTAATCTTATAAATTACTTGAATTCATCATTTTAATTTGATCAAAATGTGCATTTAATGTGTAGTATATAGTATATATTGGGGTTGGGTTGATAGATGATGCCATCGTCCATCGCCGTTGGTCAATAGACATCACAATGCTGAGCCGGCATTGCAATCCTCCGCCCCGCCCCCATCGCAGCAACACACACACAGCCCTGTTTACACTAATACGTCTTAGTTTTAAAATGGCATTTTAGAATGAAAACAAATTTCTGAACAACTCTCCATCCACACTACACTGCTGAAAATGCACATCACGTTACCACACACACATATACACACTCTGGCATGCGCTACAGCAGCATATGTGCAAGTCTGAGCTCCAGGCAGTCAGCGGGGGCTTTGAGCACAAAACCCCAGAGAGCAGTGCACATCGAACAGTTTATCAAGGATGTACTGCTGGATCACATCTCACTATAGTTGTTAAACGTGATATGTAATTAATCGTGTCGAGACTCTTCGGTCTTTTGAATCTATCAGGTAACGTGTCACAGCGTCAGTACACTGCTTTAATCTTTCGCTTTCACGCTTGTACTTAGTAATTTTAGCGAAATCCTCACATAATGTTGGTTGGTTCCTGTTGGTTGTGTACCTTTTTTACCAACCAAGTTTGTCAACGCTATTATAATGACACAGATCACTCTGCCTATTCATGCTAGAGTCCCGTGGAAAAAAGCGATTAACAGGTGGTAATTTGTGTGTAAGTTATCTTTATTTATTTATGATTTGATTGCTTATGGGTAAAACTAAGTCCATGCGTGTAAGGTGGTTGAAGCAGTAGGCTACAAATAACTAATTCATTATGAATTAATTAATTATTCATAAAGAATTAATTCCCCGCCTACTACAACAATTTGACATTGTACGATGCCAAATTGATCGACATCACCCAAACCTATTGGGTACAGAAAGTATTCAGACCACCCCATTTTTTACTCTTTGCTACATTGCAACCATTTGCTGAAATCATTTAAGTTCATTTTCTTTCCTCAATGTACACACAGTACCCCATATTGACAGAAAAACACAGAATTGTTGACATCACATGGTCCTAAGTATTCAGACCCTTTGCTCAGTATTTAGTAGAAGCTCTTTTTTGATCTAATACAGCCATGAGTCTTTTTTGGGAAAGATGCAAAAAGTTTTTCACACCTGGATTTGGGGATCCTCTGCTATAGACTGATTTCACGCGGCCGCCATTATTAACAGCGAAATCGAGGCTGTGGTGGGAAGAAACCCGGAAGTATAGACTGAGTCACACAGGAATGTTGTGTACCTGGCTGTATATCTTATCAGCGAAGAGAAAGTGACACAATTTTATCATTTCAGCGCCTTCCGAGTGACCCTAAGGTCCGTTCTGAATGAATAGTGAAAATAAAAAGGGATATTTGACCTCATTTTCAGCTAAGTTAAGGGAAATGGCACTACTTAGCTAACGTTTTCTTTCCCAAACACACATTTTAGATGCCATTCATCAAACTCAAGTTAATGAACTGAGTCTTTAACTATATTAGACTAGTCACGATACAAAATTTCCGTAATGAAATATAAAAAAAACGCCAATTTCTCGTTAACATTTAAGACACTGTTCATGGAGATCTTAAACAGCGCTGATTGGCCATTGTGTTCACGTGCTCAACAGAAATCACTCTGATTGGCTGTGAAGGTCATCAGTTCACCTCACCGATGTTTACTGAGTGCAAACACAGACGAGCGAACGGCTGATGAAACGACTGATCTTCACGGCTTTAAAACGCTCCAATATCCATCTATGTGTGTTTTCAATCTGTGAAGAGCAGGAAGCTGATAACCTTCACAGTCATTCTGTTGAGCACTGGTGAATACTACGGCAAATCAGCTGTGTTTATGAGCGCGCTCAGTGGCGCGTAAATGTTAGCGGGAAATTGACGTTTTTAAAACTTCAGTACCGGGACAACGCTGTTAAAGACAACACGAAGATGTGCTACAGAGGACTGCAGTGTTTTATCACTCACCGGGTTACATAGGCTGAAGCAGGGAAGCGTCCCCACAGTGTTTACCTGCTGCCCTGGACTGAAGTCTAGGAGGACACTTAAGTGTATCACTCTTAAAGAGATTGTGATGTTGTTTGATGTCTAATATGCTTTTAATTGTTTAAATGAAACTGAACGGAATGATATTAAAGTGATGTTTACACCATTTCTGCATTTTGAAGTCACAGCAACAGCTGGAGGTTTATAGCACACAGCATATTGTTGCAATGTTTACAGTGCTGATCCTATACTTCCGGCTTTCTTCCCACCGCAGCCTCGCTTTCGTGTTCTAAAATGGCGGTCGTGTGAAATAAGCGTATTCCTCCTTGCAGATCCTCACCAGTTCTGTCAGGTTGGTTGGTAAACAGATATTTTTAGGTCTCTGCAGAGATGCTCAAGTCAGGGATCTGGTTGGGCCATTCTAGAACAGTCATGGAATTGTTGTGAAGCCACTCCTTAGTTATTTTAGCTGTGTGCTTAGGGTCATTGTCTTGTTGGACAGCCCATTCTGAGGTCCTGAACACTCTGGAGAAGGTTTTCATCCAGGATATCCCTGTACTTGGCTGCATTTATTTTTCCCTCGATTGCAACCATTCATCCTGTCCCTGCAGCTAAAAAACACCCCCACAGCATGATGCTGCCACCATCATGCTTCACTGTTGGGACTCTTGGACAGGTGATGAGCAGTTCCTGGTTTTCTCCACACATACCGCTTAGAATTAAAGCCTATCTTCTATCTTGGTCTCATCAGATAAGAGAATCTTATTTCTCTCCATCTTGGAGTCCTTCAGGTTTTTTTTTTTAGGAAACTCCATGCAGGCTTTCATGTGTCGGGCCACTCTTCTCTAAAGCCCTGACTAGTGGAGGGCTGCAGTGATGGTTGACTTTCTACAACTTTCTTCCATCTCCCGACTGCATCTCTTGAGCTCAGCCACAGTGATCTTTGGGTTCTTCTCTACTTCTCTCACCAAGGCTCTTCTCCCCCGATAGCTCTAGTAAGGGTTCTGGTCATCCCAAACGTTTTCCATTTAAGGTATATGGAGGAGACTGTGCTTTTTGTAACTTTGGCCAGATCTGTGCCTTGCCAGAATTCTGTCTCTTAGCTCTTCAGGCAGTTCCTTTGACCTCGTGATTCTGATTTGCTCTGACAAGCATTGTGAGCTGTAAGTTTGTATATAGACAGGTGTGTGGCTTTCCTAATCATGTCCAAAGAGTATAATCAAACACAGCTGGACTCAAATGAAGGTGTAGAACCATCTCAAGGATGATCAGAAGAAATGGACAGCACCTAAGTTTATATCTATTTTGACCTGAAATGTCTTGTTTTTGTTTTACACAAAACATTAGAGTAGACAGTTTACTTATATGGTGGCGCAATGGCGCAGTGGCTAGTGCTGTCGCCTTAAAGAAAGAAGGTCGCTGATTCCAACCTTGGCTGGGCCAGTTGGCATGTCTGTGTTGAGTTTGCATGTTCTCCCCGTGTTAACGTGTCCCCCACAGTCCAAAGACATGCGCAATAGGTGAATTGGGTAGGCTGTAGTGTATGTGTGTGAATGAGTGTGTATGGTTGTTTCCCAGTGATGGGTTGCAGCTCGAAGGGCATCTGCTGCATAAAATATATGCTAGATAAGTTGGCGGTTTATTCCGCTGTGGAGACTCCTCATTAATAAAGGGACTCAGTCGAAAAGAAAATGAATGAGTTTACTTGTATTTAATGTGTGTCAATAAAATAACCAGGGTCACCTTTCAGTGCACTGATAAAAACCCAAAAATTACATGGCACGGCATGCAATTTCTTGAAATTTTATTTTATTTCATTATTTGCTATTTAAATTGACACAAACTGATGTAAGAAGAAAATCTTCTGACTAAATAAAATTCTTTATTCGCGTTGAATCAGGTTTTGCTAGAGAAAAAAAATTGACTGATACGTACTGTACACACAGGAGCTTCAAGCGCTCATTCAAGTATTTGTAACATTCTAATGGAGCATATGGAGTGTTTTCTATCTTCCCCTCTTCAGACTCTGGCTCTTATCAGGGCTGTGGAGACTAAGTGGGCACTCGCCGACTGCTGATTTCAGTTGCACTCGCAGGTCGTTTCTCCAGGGAAAGCTTCAAAATCTTGCAACACTGCAGAAAGTTTTGAGGCATAGAATACAGGCAGGACAGCTCTGCTTATGAGGGCCATCTTTAGGGCACGTTTACACAACAACATCTTCAACTACTGAAGAAATGGAAAAGTTTTATATGTTCTGGAAACCGAGAAAAAAAGTTTCAAAGTGCATGTTTTTGAAACTAATACAACTAAATTTTTTTGTGGAAACTAGACGAATGAAGCTGAAGTCATACCTATGTGTATTAGCACTTAACTCACAACTAAAACAGCGCGTATGTTTACATGTACACCAATAATCCTATTTTAATACGATTACGACACTATTCTGATTAAGAGTCTATAAACGATTGTTGATTAATTTAATCCGATTAAGGTCATAATCGAACTAAACAGAAATCGTATTAAGACGTGGAGTATGCTGATTTTAGTTGCATTATTGAAGTACATTACATACACGTAAACACCTTAATCAAACTATTACCGTCTTGTAGGATTTTTGGTGGGGTTTTTTTCCCCATACGGCGTGCGGTATCAAATTCCATTAAAACTACACTCTTCCAGCAGTTCACACTTGCATCCAATATCTCACTTGTCACGGGGGGCATGCATGAAATGTTCCAGAATGAAAGTGAAAGTACCAAATGAAACACCCGAAATTACATGAAACTCCGGAGAAAATGTGGATATCAAGGTGGCGCAATGACGTTAATCGAATTATGTGCTATAACATGTAAAGGGATCATGAAAGGAAATGATTACTGATGTACATGTAAACATAGTCACTGATGGACTACAGGATTTTATGTGCTTAGTGTTTCTTTACAAAGTGGCATTACTGACTACTGACTTGGCATGAATAATGCAGTATTTTAGTTACTCTCGTGATTCCATGTGCATTAAAAATTGCATAGTTAATAGAACAAAGTGATTTTAAAGAGCCCCTATTATACATTAAAAAGGGTCATATTTTGGTTTTAAGGGTCTCCAACAACAGACTGATCTGCATGCAAGGTCAAAAAACACTTTCATTGTCTTATAATATGCATTTATATTTACCTAATTATCCCAGAGACTCCCATATGATTCGTTCAGCGATTCATTTGTTCCCAAACCCCTCCTTGCCGCGAAGCTAATCTGCGCTGATTGGACCGATGACAGTCTGGTGCGTTGGTCGACATGCGTTGCATTTTCAACGCGGTTTAGACGCAATATGAGAATATAAAGAGTTAATCAGATACAGTACAAGCGGTTACAAGTAACAAAACACAATTAAATACATAATTTGTAAGCTAGAGAAAATAAGGAGGCAACCATTTTAAAAATCGCAGAAAATTGAGAAAATAACACTAACTTTCCCTCACACTTCTATTAATATCCAGCTGAGCACAGCGTCTTCGTGACTTGATTCAATCGGGATCTGCTAAAGTGTTTGTCTGTTTGTGGGCGGGGCCGCATTTTCCCGGGTTTGCGCTCGAAACAATTGGACGGGGCTTAAGTTTTGTATCGACGTCACGATGAAACAGCTAAAGACTCGTTATCAAGATGATTCATTTGAAGCAATATGAGTCGACTCTTTTATAATTGAATCAATAGTTTAAACACTGTGCATTTTCAGATTTAAGCCTTAGCTGGATATTTCACTTCACTTAGAGCTGTGTTACACACTACATGGAAGGTCATTTTCAAAAACCCTTAATATGGGGCTCTTTAACTTGAATTAAGGTGAACTTTGTCTGACTTTAAGCAAAATTCCTAGTTCCCAGCATGCTTGTTGTCACACATTACATAACTTACGTAATTAGGTGTTATTATGTGTCTTTTTTGCACATGATTAGCAAAGCAAGACCTAGATTAGTATGTAAATGTGTTACATGTTGGGATTTTCAGGGGTTTCTGTTATGAAGGAATTTATAGGGTGACCATTGTGGCCACTGGTGCAAACTCTTGATGTTGGTCTATGGGAATGGGGTTTGATGTTTAAAGTACAATTAAAATAAATGTATATATACAGTGATATCTACCCAAGATCTACCCAAAACTGTGACTTTTATTTAAAATTTCCAAGTGAACAAGTACAGTTAATCAAAAATATGGAAAATGTTTTATTATTTACAATATGTACAATATGATCAGGACAACACGATCAGGGTGTGAAACAAAAGAGCTGGCAGAAGGGATGTGGGCGGTGCTAAATAAAAGAAAAGAACAAAACCCAAACAATATCTAACTCCCCAGAAAAATCTCACTAATTAAATAAATGAAAACAAAATAAATAAACACACAAAGAGGTCTTCCGAGTACCCTAACTATCCTACTCTATCTATCCAAAAGGAAAAAGGGTGTCTAAATATTAGGTTAGATTTAGGTTGTGACATCATGTGACCAAAATTCAATGTCTAGCCAGCGTGTAAGGACAACGTTATTTTGACATCAAATTACGTTGATATTTGATTGATTTTAGGTTGTGTTGGTGACCAAAATCCAACGTCTAATAGATGCCATAGTGGTAATGTCCACACAACGTCAAGGTGTAACATGATTAGACGTTGATTTTAGGTTGGACATTGGCATCGGCCTGACGTTGGGTTCTGACGTCAACCCAATTTTCAATTCCAAATAAAATCCACGACGTTGGGGTACTTTTGGCTACAACGTCAATATGACATCATGTTGATGTCCTGTGCCTGCAAGGATGTCACATGACTTTCTTACCTGTCCGCTTCATCCGGGCCTTGTAAACAATGTAAATGGGCAACATTGAGAAGTAGAATGATATATGAATGGCAAACGGATAACATGAACACACAGAAATGGGCAACAACAGAATACAGGTTTAGACAGGGTTGTTTTTCTTAATGCAACGTAATATCACAGCAGACGTACAACAGAAACAAGAGGGACTGGTGAGTGGTCTGGTCCTCTTTTATGCCGGGTGGTCTTGGCCTATTTTACATGACGTAAGAGTAATGTTAGCGGGAAGGGAATGATTGACAAGTGAATTGGCTAAAAACATCTAGTCCAGGGGTGCTCAACCCTGTTCCTGGCGATCAACCTTCCAGCTGATTTCAGCTCCAATCCTGATCAAACACACCTGAACCAATTATTTAGAACGTGAGGAGCACTTGATAATTACAGGCAGGTGTGTTTGATAAGGGCTCCAACTGAAAACTGCAGGAAGGTCGATCGCCAGGAATAGGGTTGAGCACCCCTGATCTAGTCAATCCTATGTAAATCAACCAAAAATGTTTGGAAAATATGTTTAAATTGAAATCCCTTGACCATAATGGCGATATACAAATATGTCACCATGGCAGCAGGGAATCAAAACTTCTTGACAAGCTATATTGCGTTTGTCTGATGGATTATTTTATATATTTTTTAATTCCTCTGGCCCGAGAATGATGGGTTTCTCTTTGGCGTGGGGTCAGTCGCAGCCATAGTGCCCGCGAGACTCTCACTGTTTGGAAATGTGAGGTATGATTCCTTCGGCCGCCTGGCGAGCTCACTGGAGGGCCTCGTTCTCTCTGCTTTGGAGGACAAACCCTTTCTCATGGTTGGTTAGACTAATCACCGTGGGGACTGACTCCCCCTCCTTTTCACATCGCCCACGGGCAGGTATCAGAAATAGGCCCTGCCAGAAAAAGCAATGGAGAGAGAGAGAAAGAAAGGGATGAACGTGTGAGAAGGGATTGCAGTCTCCACGAATGGCTGAAAGAGATGCAGCGGTTACTAAGGCCCACCGCAGAAGCACCCCAGAGGCAGGAACCTCCACCAGTAAAATCCAGCTAATTGCCATTGTGCTAGATTCATTTGTATAGGCAGGTGAGGCTCACGGAAAACTTGTCAGTGTCGATTTCCCCTTAAGATCCAGAGGAAAGAAATTAGCATATAAAGCTGAAGTCTATTTTAAGGACTATGCCCAAAAGCTGCACTAATAAACTCTAACATTGTCACTGTTTTTTCAAACCAATAGGTCCACAACCATTAGTCAGCAAAAGGTTATAAATCATTTAAAATATGGCAACATTTAATATTTTTAGATTGTTATTTTAATATTTGAATAGGTGCAGGTCAGAATAAGTGTGTTGTTTGGCCAAGTGATGTGACGTCCAAGTATGGTAACCCATACTCAAAGACTGTCCTCTGTATTTAACCCATCCGCGTTAGTGCACACACATTAGGAGCAGAGGTCTAGCCATGCCTGGTCTAGCCATGACATGTCATCTCCCCTCTCTCTCCTTCTGGGGTGCGTTTCCCAAAACCATCGTTAGCCAACTAAGGTCGCAAGTTCCGTCGTTACAAACATAATTCTTTGATTTGCTGTTTCCCAAATCCATCGCTCCAACGAACATTCGCAAACTGCGTCGCAAACTTGAGCTCTTGAAACGACACCTCTGGAGCTGTAGTTAAAAGCATAGTTCCTGGCTGTGTTCTATTCCCACTTATCCCCCCTATGCCCTATTCATTTAGAACATTCTAACATTCAAAGCTGGAATTATTAAAAATAAAAAAGCATTAAGGTCATCTCTCTTAGGTGTAATTTGCTTTCAAAGTATTTTTACAGTTCAGTTTTAGCGAGCTTCATGTTTACAATTGTGCTCCCTTCGCAGTGCACTTTGAAAACATTGAAATCATTTTGAACACAGCCTCATGGCGAAAGCTATAGGTATATTTAAAAGCAGAAATTATGTTACAGTACGTCTCCAAAGCTTGTGAAAATAAAAACCATAGCATACGTAAATTTTTTTAATTTTATAGTGGGTTATTTATTAAGTTTCTCTGCTGTATATGACATGGGCCTGTTGGTTAGAACTTTCTGCTGTGGTTTGCATGTGTCAAATTGTATTTTATTTTTTAATAAATAAACAATATCCTAAATAATAATAATAATAATAATAATAATAATAATAATAATAATAATCATCATCATTAATATTATTAATATTATTATTAAAGTAAATATATTTATAATAAATCGCCTCATTATTTATTTATTTATTTATATGATTTATATATGATATTAGAATAGTGTTAGCTTTTGTAAGTGATTTTATGTTTTAGAATAGAATTTGTAATGTTCAACTTCTCAATAATATTAGTAAAGCAAACATTGGCCCTATATGTTCCAATATGGAAAATGAGTGCATGTTTTTACTAAAACTAATATTGGATTTTATTTTAAATGCGTGTTTGTGTAAAACAATATAATTTGCACAAAGAAATGATGGGGCTGTTCTCTGAAGAAGTTACTCCACCCCGTTTAGAGCATCATTATGGGCGTTTTGCGTCATAACTAACGTAGTTCAAGCGATGGATCTGCGACAGAGAAACTACGGGTTTTGGGAAACACTCGTCACTACATAGTTCTTTTGACGCACCCCTGGTCTGCTGCAGCCAGCTTATATAGTGTTGACAATTAGCTGCATATATTTGAAACAGGTGACGGCAATCTGCAAACAAAGAAACCAGGAAATAAAAGAAACACTGCAGTATAGAAAATAAATAAATAAATAAACAAATATCACGGAGCGTAACACTTTCAACATACTCTATGGAGATATATTAATAGATAAGCTTTATAGAATAGAATATCTTTATCGATTGATATTAATAAGATACCGTCCAATGTTGCTCATTCACCCACATTTTGAAAAACCACTCTCCTAAAGCATGAAAACTTTTCTATTAAGATCTATAAGAAACTTTGGCATAACGCTGTACATCGTTGCCATGACCTGGATAGGAAGTGGGGTTTAGGGGTGTAATGAAGGCCAGCTAGTTAGAGCTGTAAACCTTACTCCCTCGCCTCATGAAGCTCACTAGTGACTGCATTTAGCACGCTTGTTTGTGAACGCTACTCATGTTGGATATGGAGGTTCAAATCCCACCCGGAGTAGGCCAAGGAGAACTGGAGGGAGAAAATTGGTGCCATGACCTGGATGGGAATGAGGTTTAGTGGGAGTGAATGTATCAGAGGCCAGCTAGCAAGAGCTGTGCAAGTAAACTTCAGTCTTCCAGCCTCAAGAGGAGCGCTAGCATCTACTAGCTTTAGCATTCTTGCTCCTCATGCTAAAGATGCTAGTGAAAAAAAGGTGCTACATGATCATTAAAGCCCTGCTGCTAAAACAATGAAGGTAATTGATCATTTTGTAACTCTCATTATTATCAGAAACATTTTCAAAACAGAATAAAATGTATACATATAGAGTTGAAGTCAGAATTATTGGCATCCTGAATTATTAGCTCCCTGTATATATTTTCTCTAATTTCTGTTTAACAGAAGGACGATTTTTTCAACACATTTCTAAACTATCAGGATTCTGCCACTTTGGTCTTGTTAACCCTGCTGAAAAAAAAACAGCTTAAACCAGCCTAAGCTGGTTGGCTGGTTTTAGCTGGTCGACCAGCCTGGTTTTAGAGGGGTTTTGGCCATTTCCAGGCTGGTTTCCAGCCATTTCCAGCCTGGTCTTAGCTGGTCAGGCTGGAAAATGACCAGCTTAAACCAGCTAAAACCAGCTTGACCAGCCTGGTTTAAGCTGGACTTAGCTGATTTTGGCTGGTCAAGCTGGTTTTAGCTGGTCAACTCCTAGCCTGACCGCTAAGACCAGGCTGGAAATGGCTGGAAACCAGCCTGGAAATAGCCAAAAACCCTCTAAAACCAGGCTGGTCGACCAGCTAAAACCAGCCAACCAGCTTAGGCTGGTTTAAACTGGATTTTGCAGCAGGGAATTGTTGTTTTGGTGGCAGAATCCAGACACTAGTCCTGTCTTGTCTATTATGTTGTGCTCGGCTCGAGTTTTCTCAGGTCGAGCACTCTTTTTTCCTGTCTTTGTCTTAGTATAAGCCTCATCTTGGCCTCACTCGGGCCGTGTGCGCTCTTGTCTTGGTGTGTTTGTTGTTTTGTTTGTGGCATTGTGTTTTCGTTATCAAAGTTCTAGTTTAGTTGTTTCCGGTTGTCACTGGGATCAGAACATGTATGTCGCATGTGTGAGTGCACGGTAAAGCCTGTTTCACACTGCAAGCGTAAGCAGCACGTGAGCAGAGTGTTAGCAGCGTGTATTTTTTCGGCGTCCATGTTAACAGATTAGAGCTTTCATACCGCACGTCAGCACGAGGCATGAGCGTCGCTGAAGCAGCAGTGCCTATTTAGACCAGCGCTGGGTCTCTTTTTGCCACGCTGCTCACGCTCAATTAAAGTGACAGTGCATTGATAATGACCAAAACACATTGAATGACTGTAAAAAGTTGCAATTTTACCCAATAAATGCATCTAAAGTAACCATGGATTTTTATATATATTTAATCAAATGAACTTAAACGATAAAAAATGGCAACAAATATTTATTAAGGCCTGAACTACAAAACCCAACTTAAAACGACTTTAGTATCAGTTTTGCTTAAGTTGCACACTAGTGTTGCAGGAGAAATAGAAGTGGCCGCTTTAAGACTTCTATTTACGGGAGTTGTAGTCCATGGCGACGTGTATTGTGGGTAGTGTAGTTCAACACGCATGCTGGATGATGTGAGCTCGCTGTGTGCTGTGCAGTTGAAGCAGAGGAAGAAAGTTTTATTCAGCTTTATTTTATGTTCATTCAAGTTATTCCACCCGGGAGCTTTTTGCACTGTGAACCTGACAACACGAAAATAAGTAAAAGAAAGGCATGCATTGATTACTTTTGTCAGTCTCATCCTTTGCACGAGCTCTTACTCTGCCTGCCGCTGGACATCGTTGAAGTGGAGAAAGTAACACTAGTTTGACCATGTATAAATATAATTTTAACTATATTGTATAAATATTATTATAACTATAGGCCTACAACATCCTGACAATCAAAAACAAAATGACATGATATCACAGGCGATTGTCTTCTGAGTGCACCAGACATGAATGACACTCCTCATAGAGCGTGAGAAGCATACAGTACTGTACTTGGTACAGCACTTGGTAATTACAGGCAGGTGTGTTTGATAAGGGCTGCAACTGAAAACTGCAGGAAGGTCTATCGCCAGGAATAGGGTTGAGCAATTGGGTTGAGAATTGGGGGTTTTTTTTAAAAAAAAAAAGTGTATTTGTGTATAAAGAGAGAGATAGGTAACTAGATAGAATAGACAGAGGTAGATTGATCTATGCAGCAGCTGCCGAAGAGCTGCGCGCTGCAGACGCAGCTGGTGTGAAAGGCAAACGCCTGCGTGCTGCTTCTGCTCTCCATACGCGCTGCGCACGTGCTGCTAACGTGCTGCTCACGCACTGCTCTCGCTTGCAGTGTGAAACAGGCATAAGTGTATTATTTATTGCGCTGTTGTGTAAAGCGAGTGGCCTGATGTTTACATTGTGGCGGCGTGCTTAAGTGTTGTGTTTTATGTGAACATGAGTTTTCGCATTAGGTGCGTTTGACTTTCGGTTAGAAATTTTGTCTGGCTTGACGCTGCGCAGATGCCACGTGACTGTCACATGTGACATCAAAGTACCGCGACAGCGCTCTAAGGTCAGACGATTGATTCAGCTGGTGCAGCGTCTGAAAAGAGACTGCAGGAGCTGCGATGACGACACCGATATTACATGATTGGCTGAGTCCACCACATGACAACAACTACGTGTGTTTCGGGTTTAATATTGGACAACTTCTGTCTCAAAAATTTCCAAACAAACGATTAACTTTTTATGCCATCTCTATCTTTTACACATCATGCTTATTAAATGACTGCAAATATTTTATAGCTGTTGGCAAATCATTTTTTGCTAAATAATTTGTTTTTAAACGCTAAATTATTTCCATAGGTTTGTTTTTGATCATTTTCATACAGACCCTTTACTGTATTCTACGGAAGTCCTAAGAGGCCATGCATTAAAATATTTTTTCTCTCTTGTTATGTCGTGATCACGACTTATTTTTTTTTTGCTTTAATTTATTTATTTATGTATTAATTATTATTATTAGTAGTAGTGGTATAGTAGTAATATTAGTATTAATATCTGGCAAATGTCAGGACACCGGCCTTGCGAACAGGGAGAGAATAACTGCAGACGCGCATTCGTGCAACACATTAAAGGCGTTCAGAACAGCCATAATATGAGAGCAAACGCTCGTGCTCCTGGTTAATGTACATTCATGATTATGTTCATGTATATGATCATTATTTACAATAATTTGCATCAACTGTTACCATTTTAAAGCAACTCTATGGCACATTTTTAAAGTTGAAAATAATTTGCGGAAAGGATCTAAGCAAGTCCAGGATCTTCATCATTCTTCATCATTTAATTCATGCATGCAGCAACTTATTTAGTGCCATATAGAGTTGCCTTAAAATGGTAACAGTTGAGGGAATATTATTGTAAATAATGGTATATAATCAAATATGTGAATATAATCATAAATGTACATTAATCACGAGCTCGAGCGTTTGCTCTCATATTATGGCTGTTCTGAACGCCTTTAATGTGTTGCACAAATGCGTGTCTGCAGTTGGGCTATTCTCTCCCTGTTCGCAGGGCCGGTGTAGACTCTCTGGCCAGACATTTGCCAGATAATAATAATAATAATAATAATTAATACATAAATAAATAAAAGCAAAAAAAAATAAGTCGTGATCACGACATAACAACTTTTTGTTATGTCGAGATCATGAGAAAATTAAGTCGTTATCACGACATAACAACTTTATTAAGTCGTGATCATGACATAACAACTTTTTGTTATGTCGAGATCACGAGAAAACGAGTTGTTATGTCGAGATCACGAGATAATTAAGTCGTGATCACGACATAACAAGAGAGAAAAAATATTTTAATGCATGGCCTCTTAGGACTTCCGTAGTATTCAGCTTCATGCGCAACTTAAATTATATATTTTTAGAGAATAATCAAAATATCAACTCAAATAAGTCTTACAGACTTGTAATGTAATAGTCATTGATCATCCCACTTCTATAACATTTTTTTTTTTTAACAAATTGAGAAATAAAAATAATTATAAAAATAATTATTCTATAAACTAATTCTTAAATAATTTATATATTTCTAAAATAGTTTTATCCTGTCAAGACATTTATACAGAAATTTTAAAGTAACATTGATATACTGTATCTAGCTTTTTCTGTGAAATTTTCACTGAAAGTGTATCTCACTTATTTTGGAAATGTCCTTTTGTTCAAATTTTTTTTGGTTATTGTGATTGGATAAATAAATAAATAAATAAATAAATAAATAAATAAATAAATAAATCATTGATCTTACCATGTGATCTGTCATCATGCAGCAAACTACGAGTCCCAAGGTGTCTGACCTGACAGCCTTGTTTTCAGCTCTGCCCCTGCCTGCACTCGGCTAATCTCATAGATTGTCGGCTGCAGCCGTTCTTCAAGTCGAATGCACCTAATGGCTGCGTGTTCTAGGCCTGTTTTCTCATGAGCACATGGCTTGTGTTGTCTCTTTTTGTTATGTGCTCTCCTGTCTATTGTCTAGTTCAGCCCTCCTCGTTAACCCATTATTAGTTAATCCTGTTCACCTGTCTGTTAATTAATTATTTATCCTTTATCATCTCCTCATGTCTGCTGTCCTGTGCAAGTTTGTTGTCCTTCCCGAGAGTCATGTCCTGTTCCTTTCCAGCCCAGCCCAGTTTGTCTTTTAGTTATGTTTTTCCACCTCTGGGTGTTTTTTGTTAATAAAGACCCTTTATTTATTGCATTTAAGTCCTCACACCTATCCCCACCCACTGACCATGACATAAACATAATACTTTTAACATCTAATTTTTAATAACTGATTTCTTTTATCTTTGCCATGATGACAGTACATACTATTTTACTAGATGATTTTTAAGATACTAGTTTTCAGCTGAAAGTTTAATTGAAAGGCTTAACTAGGTTAATTAGGCAAGTTGGGGGTAATTAGGCAAATCATTGTATAACAGTGGTTTGTTCTGTAAACAATCGAAAAAAATATTGCTTAAGGGGGCTAATAATATTGACCTTAAAATTTCATTTAATTTTCATCTGCTTTTCCTGGGCCGGGTCATGGGGCAGCAGTCTTAGGAGAGAACCCCAGACTTCCCTCTGCCCAGATACTTCCTCCAGCTCCTCCAGGGGGGATCTCGGGGCATTCCCAGGCCAGCCAAGAACATAGTCCCTCCAGGGTGTCCTGGGTCTTCCCCAAGGCCTCCTCCTGGTGGGACATTCCTGGAACACCTCCCTAGATAGGCATCCAGGAGGCATCCGAAACAGATGCCCGAGCCACCTCAGCTGACTTCTCTCAATGTGGTAGAGCAGCAGCTCTAGTCTAAGCTCCTCCTGGGTGACAGAGCTTCTCACCCTATCTATAAGGGTGCGCCCTGCCACCCTGTTAAGGAAACTCATTTCGGCCACTTGTATCTGAGATCTTGTGCTTTCGGTCATGACCCAAAGCTTATGACCATAGGTGAGAGTAGGAATGTAAATTGACCAGTAAATCAAACTCAGCTCCTTCTTTACCACAACAGACCAGTACATCAACCACATTACTGCTGCCGCTGCACCAATCCGCCTGTCAATCTCAAGTTCCATCCTTCCCTATGAACAAAACCCCAATATACTTGAACTCCTTCACCCGGGGTAATGACTTTACTTCAACCCAGAGATGACAAACCACCTTTTTCCAGTGGAGCACCGTGACCTCGTACTTGAAGGTGCTGATTCCCATCCCAGCCATGTCACACTCGGCAGCAAACTGCCTCAGTGCATGCTGAAGGTCCATGTTCGATGAAGCCAACAGAACAACATTGTCTGCAAATAACAGAGATGAGATCCTGTGGTTGACGAACCAGACCCCCTCCAGCCCAAGGCTGTGCTTTGAAATTCCAAAAAAAAGATGAACAGAATTGTTGACAAAGAGCAGCCCTGCCGGGGTCCAACATGCACTGGAAACATGTCCGACTTATTGCTGGCAATGCAAACCAAATTCTTACTCTGTTCATACAGGGATGAAAATGTTTTTAAAAAACAAAAAAAACTGCTTTTATTCTAGCTGAAATAAAACGAATAAGACTTTCTCCAGAAGAAAATATATTATCGAATATATTGTGAAAAATTCCTTGCTCTGTTAAATGTAATTTAGAAAATATTTGACAAAAAAAAAATACCAGGAGGGCTAATCATTTTGACTTCAACTGTATTTGTTTTTATTAAAAGCCATTTCAAGAGTTCACACTTAGCTGATGATTGATTATAAAGCTTGTTTGGCATGCTGTCCCGGGAGAGAGCCCTGAGCTCATGAGATCCTCGAGCCCGGGGCTCCCTCCCGTTGCAAGGCGAGAGGGGAGATCAAGCTCAGGTAGATCTCGAGAACTCCCCCATCGTAGTGATTGAAGTGCAGATAGTAGTTCTCTTTAACGAGATAGGTACTAGATAGTGAGCAAGTCTATAGTGTTAATTAATAAATAACTTAGGTTGCATATTTTTAATCGGTGGGAGGAAACCGGAGGACCCGGGGAAAACCCACGTGAGCACGGGGAGAACATGCAAACTCCGCACAGAAAATGCCCGCTGGTTTGGTAAAGCCTAGAACCATTGACATTCTTGCTGTGAGGCAACAGCGCTAAGCGCTGGGCCACCGTATCACCCATCTAAAAGAGAGGAGGAGTAGGGGTGGAAAGGGGGATTCTTCAAACCGAAGATAGTGGTGATATGAAACCCGGGGTATTTATAGTAGCTTGGGGATCATCTGATTGGTGCATGGGGATTTGGATAATGTGGGTCCAGCCGCTAGCGATCATAACCACGTCATCCTCTCGAAGTTAGTTTATAAATAAACTTCACTTAAAGCAAAATGTTGACATCAGAATAAAAACATGTATTGCTTAAAAGGTATAGCCATAAGTATTTAATGTTTTCTAATGTGTTGGCATAAGGCTAGTGTGATAAAATCACATCTGACATTGTGTACACTTTTTTTGCAGATGCGTTGTCATGACGCCGGCAATGTCGATAAACCCAGTCACTTATTCAAGCTTCTGTTTATAAACCCTCTTGAATGAATTACACAATTATCAGTGCAATCCTAGAAATGGCTTTTTTAATATTTAACATTATTTCTTATAGTGACATCATTGTAACATTATTGTAGAATATCATGCTTTATCATTAATATTAATATTAACGTCTAATTTTGGAGTTCGATAATTTCCTGCAGTGTTGTGCAGTGAAAAGAAATCGCTTATTCACATGGGGGAAAAAAATCCAATAAACTGCAATTTGCTAATTCATGTTTCTTTGATTGAGGTGAGATGTCAAACCAGACCATTAATAATTCACGTTCACACACAGCAGCTCCTGAATCTGTCTTTGTTAGATGTATATACTATTTGTCCTCTTTATGGAAATGTCGTTTTGGGTGTTCTTTTTATTTGCAGCTCACACTAATTCCCATAAACAACCCAAAAGGTGGGGATGGAAGAGTGAAAGGCCAGCAAATAGAGTTCGATTAACAGCATTTGCTCTCTAGTGGATCCTTGCATCCATTGGTATTCCTCTCAGGATTTGGCAAACATTCTCCGCTTACAGCAAGGAGAATCTTATCATGGAGTCTGACTTTGTCAACACTATTAGATTCTGACACTGTGCGGAGAGTCAGAGATTAATAACTTCCATGTAGGCAGGGGGGTCGGGGGGTGGAAGAATGAGAGAGATTAACGAGTGTGAAAAACAATGACTTCTTCGTTAAACTCTAGGCCGACATGCCAATTCACAGCGCTTTGAGTAATATGGGGTTTCAGGCCTGAGAACTGTTATTTGCAAGGATCAAGGAGATTATGCTGCCAGTAACATGGAACTGGTGGCAGTGTAAGGTTTTTGATTCAAAACCACAATGACTTGGGCGTATTGTTACAATAGGGCATTCACAAAATACATATTTATCAGTTTATAATTTATATGCAATTATTAATCCTACTGTAATTTAAGTGGCCTTAACTTTTGGTTAATTCCATCAAAATAATACTTATTAACAATGTACCTTGTGTTCACATTGTATTGTACACACACATATGGTGCTATAGAGGTAGAGATATAGGTAAGGTTCGGGACAGGTTTGGTGGTATGGGTAGGTTTAAGAGTAATTTCAGTGATCATAAATAAAGATGTTAATACCTTGATAATCTTTAAAATACAAGTGCAATGTAAGAATGTGTATGTGCATAATAATTGCATTGTACCAAATAATTCAATGAAATGCTAGTACACTGTAATTAAAGTGGCGCCATAGTGGCTCAGTGGTTAGACATGCAGTGAATTAGGTAAACAAAATTTACCATGGGCGATGCGGTGGCACAGTAGGTAGTGCTGTCGCCTCACAGCAAGAAGGTCGCTGGTTCAAGCCTCGGCTGGGTCAGTTGGTGTTTCTGAGTGGAGTTTGCATGTTCTCCCCGCATTCACGTGGGTTTCCTCCGGGTGCTCTGGTTTCCCCCACAAGTCCAAAGACATGCGGTACAGGTGAATCGGGTAAGCTAAAATTGTCCGTAGTGTATGTGTGTGAATGAGAGTGTATGGGTTTTTCCCGGTGATGGGTTGCAGCTGGAAGGACACCCGCTGCGTAAAACATATGCTGGATAAGTTGGCGGTTCATTCTGCTGTGGCAAACCCAGATTAATGGGGGACTAAGCCGAAAAGAAAATGAAGGATTGAATGAAATTGGCCATAGTGTATAGGTGTGTGTGTGAATGTGAGGGTGTATGGGTGTTTCCTATTACTGGGTTGCAGCTGGAAGGGCATTTGCTGAGTAAAACATATGCAAGAATAGTTGGTGGTTCATTCTGCTGTGGGGTCCTCTGACACAAAAGGGACTAAGCTGAAAGGAAATGATTGAATGAATGTAATTAAGGTCACTTATATTATAAAGCAGGACCAGGGATTAATTTGTGACGGAACATGCCGAATCCAGATCTGGTACCTCTGATTAGAGCTATAATCGGGCCATAAAAATTAGGCCCGATAGGGTCCGAGCCCGACAGAATTCAGCCCGAGCCCGAAATTTTGATTGACAGCTTTATAAAGCCTGAACCCGTTAACACCCCCACATTATTCAAATGTGCACATGCAACCAGCTCTTTTGCCTTTTTTCAAGAAAGAGTCATTTATATGTTTTAACATAATTTATTCATAACAAACGTAGGCTATAGACCACTTGGAAGTCAGAACAAAGAAATAAAATAAGTCCTCTGTAACATCGTAACATCTCAGCACTCTAAATAGACCTAGGTACATAGCTACACTTAGCCTTTAAATTGGCCAACAACACACCAATGACCATCTTTCTTAACAAATTAAATTAAAATAAATCCAAAATATGACTGGTATTTGGCAATAACAAAATTAAGATAAAGGCTCTGCTTGATTTGTTTCGCCACTTCTCTTCACAATCTGGCATTAAGGCGACGGTAAAGCTGAATAACAAACAAATAATGCCAACATTAGCCTGTATACTCTGTCTACATTATGATTTTATGGTTTGATAATATTTATTTATTATTTAAAAACCTTTTACTCAACCAAGATTTGGCTACGTGCTTTTGTGCAGGTACATTATTGAATCCACTGTAAATGGCTTTAGCGCAGTCCTGCGCTAGGGATGCTGCGTAGCCTACCTCACTGCTTCTGCTACAGGCCTAGATGCATAGTTCTGATCTGGCTAATTTTGCAAGTTTTGGGTAGGATTGTTTTTTCATCTTCTACCTGCCAAGAACATCCGTTTAATTTTCCATGACAGCAGTTTCAATGTAGCAATGACCTCGTCCTCTTCCCTGTCAGCTTGCTGTACATACATTGCTGTTCAGCACTCTACCGTAATATGCAGTGTATGAGTGACCGCCGAATTACCTTGGCGGCTAGAATGACCGTTCTTTTTGGACTGCCGGCTGGCCTGACCACAGTCAAAATTCGCTCTTTTTCACTTCTCTGTCAACATTTGTTTCACCTTTGCAGGGATGGATTTTAATGTTGTAACAAATGATTTGATTACTTTCTCGTGCTAATCAAAATGCATCACATGACTATTCATTTACTGCGCAAGCCAAGCCCGGCCTCGGCCCTAACCCTAACCGCGTCGGGTTCAGGCAAAGATCTTCAGCTCTACCTCTGATATCTGATACGGCACCTCATTTTACTGATCCCGCTCCTCAACCGCCGTCCTCCCCTGTCCGCTGTTTACTTTCACTTTCTTCCGCGACTCCCAACCCTCTTCACTTTCGTCTGCAACAACCCCCCACTCTTCACTTCCGTCCTGTGACAGATTTGGATCTTATTTTAACGTCAGGAAATTTAAAAAAAAAGAAACGTATTGTCTTTATATCACTCCAGTATGACTGTGGACACACTATAGCTACACACAGTTCTGTCCAAACAGCTTCCAAAAGATGTTGATGAATTTTTATCATAGGTGCCCTTTAAGAACTGTTTTTCAAAAGATCTACTGTTGCCTTATAGTTTTAAATCACTATTTTAAAATAAGCTTATAGATTTACAGTATATATGTTTGTATCTGAATTAGTTTCTTTAAGCATTATTGTGAATTCCAAACTCCTGAGTTGTCAAAAGTCAACTTGAATGTTCCTAAAAATGTGCATGCTTTTGATTGAGATAAAGTTGAGTTGGCTCCCTTGGACAGAGTCTACCCATTGTTGCCTTCACTAAACAACTCTTAAGCTTTCTTCAGAGTAGTGCTGAATGTATTTACAGTGCATTTTTGTCAGGCATCTACTGCCTCGGACTTGTCTTGTCACATCCGAATATGGTGAACTTTTCACCCTATGTGCTGTCAAAGTCAGAAAAGTTGCCAGAAAAAGTGTTCCCAATAAATTATTCAGCACCTTCAATGTAAAACATTCGAAGTTGAGAAGCGCAAATGCATTCATGGGGATTTTTTATGTCATTTTCCATCACGCAGCAAAAAAAAAAAAATAATAATAATAAATTGGTGGCAAAGTCATCTCGGTTCTTAGTCTCACCTCATCTCGCATGTTCAAAATGCATATTGACAATGAAAGGTTGTATATGATTATTATTCAGCTGGCCCAGTAAAGAAGTCTATACAGATGGCGCATGCTATAAAATATGTCCGTTACGCTCCTCATCAAGGCAGTGTTTATGGCAGGCGGCTTGCAAAGCAGAAGGTCAGGCATAATGAAAGTATTAAGCTTATGCATTCAAACATGAGCAAACTTTAAACTCTGAACAAAGAGAAGAAGTAGTAGTAATTCACCTGTAAATGCACTAGGCATTGAAGGGATAGTTCGACTAAAAATGAACATTCTTTCATTCCAGACTTTCTTTCCTCTGTGGACCACAAAAGGAGATTGAACAGTGTTCTAGACGCTTATTTTCTTGCAGCTTAAATGAATGTAGACTGAGTTCAAGGTTCCAATTCATATATTCCAAGTCACACTACAGCTTTGTGTGAGGAAAAAGTCCTTATTCATTGAATTTCCTCCCGTACAGTGAGCTGAGGCAACCTGACTGATTTTTTAGTGGGTTTCATTTACACAACAAAATACAAACTTTGGATTAGTTAGATCTACATATGCAAATAGTACAAGTAAATGTCTTACTGTAAATATATCTTTGATTAGTAATATGCATAGTTAAGTGAAGTTTATTTATAAACTAATTTCCAGAGGAACACATGCTTATGATTGACCATGGCTGGTGTTGTGGAAAGTTACGCTGGATCTCGACAAACATCTTCTAAGTTTCAAAAAGAAGCTGAGGTCTTCGAAGTTCTCAAGTTGAAGCAGTTTATTGTTACAGCAGAGATGGTCGATCGAGCTCTCTCCTTCTCAATGTTCAAAAACCCACAGTTTATATACAGTTTCTTAACCATAGTTATCATGAGATATGATGTAACATCACCCTATTGCCGGATCCAATAGGATCCTAGCTTTTTAATTAATGGCTGTATGTTTTTACATATCTTAAAGGTCATATAGCATGTGCTTACAATCATGTGTTTGCATACTGTATGATCATGTTGTTTCCATACTTTTTAAATGATTCTCCTTATGTATGCTATTCTGGTGAGAGTTGTTTTCGTCTTGGTTAATACATACATTGTCTAAATGTATTGCAGACGCTCTGTCTGAATGTTCTTACTTGGGGGCATGACCTGCTGTGCTTTAAGGCCATAAGGCCCCTAATTATAAGGCCCTGCATGTCTGTGCGTTTCCTCTGCATCTCTTGAATTCATGTGTTTCTATAAGTTTTAATAGTGTATTTTAATAATAATCTATATTTTAATAGTGGCAGATTATATAGTGATTACATAATAAAAGTTCTCTAGTATAAGATAAAAGTTCTCTATAATTCTCCTATACTGGACCCGCATTAGCTAATACATGATCTCCAATTAGATGATTCCTGAGGGTGCTTTCACATCTGTAGTTCGGTTCATTTGGTCCGGACCAAGGGCATGATACATGATACATTGTAGCATTTCCTGCCGTCTTTGTGTCCTTTTTACACCACACTGATTGCTTTGGCCCAAACCAGTTGAAAAGAACCAAAATGCAGTCATGTGACAAAACCCACATCACTCATTGGCCAGATGTTGTTAAACGTATTTCCGAGTCTGCTTATCGATTGGTCAGAATTCACGTGCGGGAAAATGCCAATGGAACTCCCACAAGTAAACAAACCGACACAAAATATCGCTTTTGACTATGGAGCTACGACTGTGCTGGCTGATTTTAAGGCATTGCAAACGGCAAAGGCACATCGTACGTCACTTCAGGAGAAGGCGTGAATTAATTTAGCTAAACTGCGACATGGTCATCTTCCGGAAACATTACCAACGATCCATCAGGTAATGTTTTCCCCCTCTCTCTCTCTTTTGGTAAAACGCTGTCAACAAATGTTTTTTTCTCCACATTCCATAATTCACAGCGCATCGGCCTACGGCAGCTGGATTAGTCCAAAAAGGCGCAGTGCTTTTTGCGGTTGGGTCTGTTTTAGTTCGGATCATATTCTCACCACAAACGAACCGCTCCAGGGTTCCTTTAAAACCGCTTTTTTGGTCCGCTTTTGGTGCGCACTTGAGTACGACTGCTACATTCACACCTGCCCAAACAAACCGCACCAAGAGGGAAAACGAACTCTAGTGTGAGTCAACCGAACTAAATAAGGCAGGTGTGAAAGCACTCTGAGTCACTAATAATAACCATAGTCTTCATGCCACAGTCATCTTTATTTTGAAGAATCCCCCCTTCCTCCCCTATTTCTCCCCCTTTTTCCTAGATTGGGTGGCACGATTAGATTAGATTAGATTCAACTTTATTGTCATTACACATGTACAAGTACAAGGAAACGAAATGCAGTTTAGGTCTAACCAGGAGCGCAATAGCAGCAAGTGCAGGTGGCCCAGTGGTTAGCACTGTTGCCTTACAGCAAGAATGTCACTGGTTCTAATCCTTACTAGGCCAATCGACGTTTCTGTGCAGAGTTTACATATTCTCCCTGTGCTTGTGTGGGTTTCCCCCGGGTTTTCGCTCACCATCCAAAGACATGCGTCAAAAGTAAATTGACTAAACCAAATTGGCACTATAGTCAAGTTCCTAGCCAACAGTATTTTTCTCTCATAAAGCAATTTGATATTAGCCACAAATAAGCAGGGGAGTTCTCGAGATCTACCTGAGCTCGATCTCCTCTCTCGCACTGGAAACGGGAGGGAGCCCAGGGCTCGAGGATCTTTTGAGCTCAGGGCTCTCTCCTGGGACAGCATGCCAAACAAGCTTATAATCAATCATCAGCTACGTGTGAACTCTTGAAAAAACTTAATTTGGACAACTTCAAAAGGTGCTTTTCTTAATATTTAGATTTTTAGAGCCCTCATATACCGTCTAATCCAAATATTAAGCCAAATTTTGTTCTAACAAACCATACATCAATGGAAAACTACTTTATTCAGCTTTCAGATCTCAATGTTGATAATACTTATTCATGATCCAGGGTCAGTATATGTCCACAGACATAACCAAATACTGGCCTACATAATATAATAAGTTTTTTTTTTTACTTTTGTGTATCCATGTGAACAACATTGTCATCTGCATGCAGCACTTTAAAAAATACCTTTTTGGTTTGTGTTACTCTTTTGTGACAAACACAACCCTCCGACTTGTTTTGTGAATCAGACCAAATAATTGGTCCCATTCTGAAAGACTCACCACTATGCCTTAATCCATTCAAAAGCAATGAGGTAGGGTTGAAGTGTTAATGTTGTGTCCAAATATTAAACACACATGAACCTTCTCAGCAAGTTTTTCAGACTTACACAAAACTTCTAGGCAAATGTGTTCAAGCTCAAATGTCTAAGATATGGACGCTCCTGGAGCAGAATTGGATAGCCCTGGAGTAGGGTAAAGTCTAGATAGGCCACACGGCTGGCCAGAAGTGCAATATGCACATCAATATTGCAGCATTTTTTTATGAAACTGTATAACAATAGTTAATATTTGTACAGTACTATGATGGTTTGGTTTAGGATTAGGGTAGGGGTAGACGTTAAAAAGTACAATTTACTGGGTAATTTAATAGATAACATAAATAACTCTCGATACAACTACTGTTTTCATGTTACTGTGATGGTTGGGTTTAGGGTTGGGGTGGGGGTAGACGTTAATAAAACACAATTCATGGGAAATTTAATAAGTAATATAAATCATTTTCGTTAACTTCCGGCCGCAACCATATCTGATCTAGCAACAACCCTGTAGTAGGGGCTCAACAAAACTGTTCCATGGAACACATTCATTGGAACGCAGACATCTTGTATCATCCGCATCATAGAATAAACGTAATATTTTAATTCCAAAGGGACCTTTGAAGATCGGCTGACTACAAAGTCCCCTTTGGAGGTGGACTCATATCATTTGGAAAACAAAACATATCTGACTTTAATGAACAATTTAAGGAATGAAGAGCATTACTCCTCTCTCAGCTCAAAGTCTTATGAACGTGAGAGCATAAAGACGAATTGTGTTAGAAGTAAAATGATTTCAGAAGACTTTTTGTACGTGCGACGCAGTGGCGCAGTAGGTAGTGCTGTCGCCTCACAGCAAGAAGGTCACTGGTTCGAGCCTCGACTGGATCAGTTGGCATTTCTGTGTGCAGTTTGCATGTTCTCCCTGCGTTCACGTGGGTTTCCTCCACAGTCCAAAGATATGCGGTACAGGCTAAATTGTCCATAGTGTATGAGTGTGAATGGATGTTTCCCTGCTGGAAGGGCATCCGCTGTGTAAAACGTGCTGGATAAGTTGGCAGTTCATTCCACTGTGGCGACCCCAGATTAATAAAGGGACTAAGCCGAAAATAAAATGAATGACTGAATGAAGACTAGGCTACTGGGTATAATTGGAAGTTTTAAAGCTTCAGTTGATGAGGAAACATTTCCATTTGTTTTTCCTCAAACTGTAAAACCAATATGTGTAAAACAAATTATGGTGAAAAACTGGCATCGATGGTTGCCAGAATTCTTATTTTAAAAATATAGTAAACACTTCATCTTTACATTTTACTTTTGTATTATAGACAAAAACTACCAAAACCAGGTGGTGGCTAGAAAGTTACTGTATATGATGAACCTAAGCTTATCTTAATGTGCTTTTTCCTAAAGTGCTTAAAAAAGCAGTAACATTAAATATACTGACGTTAAATAACATAAAACTTTAACATACATAACTGACGAAAAAACCCAAAGAATTGGAGTAAAGTCAAAAACATAAAAGAGAACTGTCATGCAGGAAATTCTGGGAAAGTTAATTTGTTTATTCCATAGACTGTAAAAGATATGGACGTAGTATCCGTGACGTCACCCATAGGTTTATGAAGAACCCAAAAGAAGCTACCAGAAGGCATGGCCGACCGTCGCCATTTTGTTCGCGGTTCATCGCACGAACCCCGGGCATACCATACAAAGGCAAAGAGGCGGAGCGTGAGCGGAGCTAAAGACGCATGCTGGCATTCCGCTTAGACGGGCTTTCCTATGGGAGAAAGCTTAATACTTCACCTGCGACTCGTTTGTGTTCTGACCACATGTGCTTGGTTGTACACTTTATCAATAAAGTGTTTAGACTTTTAAAAACACTGTTTCATAAGCAACATCATAAGCGCAATGCTTAATGGCTCAATGCATTACACACTAAGCCACTAAGGATTGTGCTTATGACGTTTTTCAACAGGAGGAAAGTGCGAATTACTTCCAAAAACTTCAGATATAGTCTGTGTTAGTAAATGCAAGGCTAATTATGAAGTCCATGCAGAACACTGTATGACAACGCTTCAGATGACTGTTCTAGAGCCTACAGCTAATAATCTGTCAGATTCTGGAGTGCATTACAGCTCTAAAGAACATTATAAATGATAAATGATCTTAAATAAAACAAATACATTCATAGAGATGGTATATAATTTCACTCACCTGGCAAATGGAGGCCACGTGAATGGCTTGTGAGCACAATTAAGTGCACACAGCATGCTATATCATCTGATAATTGTATGAAATAATTCTAAAAGGTGGCAGACTGTGTAAAGTCACATAAAACAACACAAAATTACGATGAATATAATCAGCCGTAATCAGCTGAGGTGAAGTGACGGCGACCAGCGAGACCTAGCTGTCACTCAAGTGGCCACGCCCTTAATTATGCAAACTTAATATAACCTAATATAAAGGAAACGGATGAGTTATAAAAAATCACCCCCCTCACAGTTGTCATGAAGGGTAATAGTAGCTATATGAACCAAAATCGTTCTTTGTACCAGGCTGTAAACACCTTTTTTTCTGCTGTAAAGTTGGCCATTCTAACAGTGGGCTCAATAAAAATTTGCTCTATTATGGAGCCAGGACTAGCGGAATTTCGATGAATTGCAGTTTCAGTTACTTCCATATTGGCTTCCCGAGGGAGAGCGGAAGGTTGCCGCTTGGTTTATTCACATATTATAGAATGGAAACATACTGTTAATCATGTTTTTCACAGCCATTTTTATGATGAGAAGTGCACACAAGTTGATGGTGTTGACAAAACTTTTGGATAAACTGTTACTTTATTAATGCTAGACTTGAAGAGTATATGCTGATGATTTCATGCTTTCAAGCCTTTTTAATTCTCTCTTTTTTTTCCTCCCTTCATCCCCGTTCCTCCATCTCTCTTCTTCATTTCATGCTCTCAGAGGCGGCGACAAAAAACAAAGTGAAAGGTGAGTTATCTTCTCTGTCTTTGCAGCTGGATGATTTATGTTGAACACAACTCCCAATAAACAATGCGCAGTTCGGCCCCCTCTTATCTCCCAAAGGAGCCTGGCATGCATTTACATAGCTTCTGCCTGTGAGAAAGCAAACCTAGAACCTTTGATAAATTGGCCCTAGGAATATCCATTATGAGCTAAATCCGCTCTACATGCTTCCCGGGTTTACCGAAAACCTGTGCTACATGTCACCACTGGGTTTTGCACAGTTTATGGTCAATGTTGTTGATTAATTGTACAGCTACTAAGGTAGAAACAATCTGTCTTGCGTTTGTGGCACAGAAGTGAATTCTTTGAGAGGATGGCCACTTTTACATGTCATGTTTTAACTCAAAACCTGCATTTTAATCAAGAACCACCCACAACCCAGTTTAATCAAGTGCTAAATGTGCTGTAATAACTCCACAGCATTTTTAAACGAGGTTACTGTAATGTTCCTCAATGCAAACACGCCTCCTTTCAATAAAGGCCTGTGGATTATGCTTATTATAGAAGGCACCTCATTCACAAAAGTCTGTGTTATTTGCCTGTTGCAATTAACATTCCACTTTTACCACCCACAGGAAGTAGGAGGAAAATGGAATTTAATTTGAAACAGAGTTGATGTGCTTTTCTATTGATCTTGGCAGCCGATATTCATCCAATGGTGGAGAAAGTCAAACATCTAGTTGTGTGTCAACGTCAAAGTGAAGGGTTTGTTGATGGTGGTGGTAGAAGTTGTCTGAGTAAAGAGTTACAAAAAGAGGGGGAGAGGGGCATTTAGGGAGATGGGGGGGGGGGGTCTTAATAACTGTAACATGGACTGGTTTTTGTGATCGGTGATAAGATACTTTACCAAAGTTGGCACCTTGGGGGGTGGAGTGGGCATGGAATAGGCTAGGTCAGGGGTGTCCGAACTCGGTTCTGGAGGGTCGGTGTCATGCACAGTTTAGCTCAAACTTGACCTCCAACTTTAGCACACCTGCCAGGAAGTTTCTAGTACACCAAGTAAGAGCTTGATTAGCTTTTTCAGGTGTGTTTAATTAGGGTTGGAGCTAGACTCTCCAGGACACCGGCCCTCCAGGACTGAGTTTGGAAACCCCCAGGCTAGGTGGTGGGATGTGTTGGCAGGTATGCATCTCACTAACATTTAGCAGATTAGTCCACCATATCTACATCCATGCAAAAAAATGAGGCATTTAAACTTTTGAATGAAGCAATTAAACTTCATTCATTCATTCACTTTCCTTCAGCTTAGTCCCTGATTTCCGCCACCAAGCCTGTTTTTACAAATCTTAGCCCTACGCCTTCAAGCTAAAGAGAATTAGGACATGGAGTGGAGTGAAGGGTTTGTTGATGGTGGTGTTGGAAGTTGTCTGAGTAAAGAGTTAAAAGAAGAGGGCATTTAGGGAGATGGGGGGTGTGTGTGGTCTTAATAACTGTAACATGGACTGGTTTTCGTGATCGGTGATAAGATACTTTACCAAAGTTGGCCCCTTGGGAGGTGGAGTGGGCATGGGTTAGGCTAGGTCAGGGGTGTCCAAACTCGGTTCTGGAGGGTCGGTGTCATGCACAGTTTAGCTCAAACTTGACCTCCAACTTTAGCTCCAACTTTAGCACACCTGCCAGGAAGTTTCTAGTACACCAAGTAAGAGCTTGATTAGCTTTTTCAGGTGTGTTTAATTAGGGTTGGAGCTAGACTCTCCAGGACACCGGCCCTCCAGGACTGAGTTTGGAAACCCCCAGGCTAGGTGGTGGGATGTGTTGGCAGGTATGCATCTCACCAACATTTAGCAGATTAGTCCACCATATCTACATCCATGCAAAAAAATGAGGCATTTCAACTTTTGAATGAGGCAATTAAACTTCATTCATTCATTCACTTTCCTTCAGCTTAGTCCCTGATTTCCGCCACCAAGCCTGTTTTTACAAAGCTTAAATCAACCTTAATCAACCCTTGATCCTTGAGTTCTTAGCAAATTAGGGTTGCCTTTAAGGCCAGAACAAAATCATTACCTAGACCAACAGAGAGACAGATCTACAGTGACTCAAATAATAAAAAGTATATACACCACCACTGAGATAAACCAAATTGGCCTAAAGAGGTGAACTATCTATCCCATGTGTAGGCTCATAAAATGGTGATAGATGCAGGCCCTCTTTTTGCAGCCTCTGGAGCACTCCTGTGGACCATCAAAACAAAACTCCAAATACTAGCAATTGTATTTCTTACCAAAGAATCATTTGTAACAGCTCAGGAAGCTGAGAGGATACACTAAATGTTAAACTAGACTTATACCAAACAGAAATGGGAAGAACGGTCCTCTAAATAAAGGCCCATTCCCAGTTCTATTTTTGTACCCCTACCCCTATTTTTTGCCGTTCTCCTTCCCCTTGGCTTTTGGAACAGAGTGTGAAGGGGAAGGGCTTCAAAATTTACCCCTAAGAAATGGGACACCACTACAACACCTGCACACATCATCATATGTCATCGCGATCTCTTGCTTCATATAAGATCGACGATCGCGTCTGCTATAGTATTCCAGTTGCTTTATTTTTTGGTATTTATCTTCAGGAAGTTACTGAAGGCATATATCATGTTATCATAACAATCTAATGTGGCAATAAGATCTTAACTGTAGTGTGTATTTACACTGTGGCCATATTAATTTACGTAAACTAACAAAAACAACATTACCATTATACCAGACACTGTAAAAAGCTCATTCCCAGCCACTAGACTTTTCTAACAGGATATTCGAGTGTCAGATGTGAAAGTATGTTGTGGGACTGCTATACAGGAGTTATTTTTTGGGATTATAGATAGCAAATTTAGCGGTTTTAATTTTAGCTGGGTTTTTTAAAGCATGATGGTAAAACACAAATGCCATTATGAATGTACTTAAACAAATACTTGTTTGTTGTAAAAATTCATAATAATGACAAAAAATACTAATTTGTGCATCTCCTTACTTCCGTGTGCACCATTGTAGATGGTGTATTTTGGGAAATTTTTGTACCTCTTGGTTTCGAGTGTGGTCCTGAAAAATATCTGTTTCAAGGGCTATCTAGCTCTCATAAAGGAGTAGGGGTGTCCCAATTCTCTTTAGCTTGAAGGCGTAGGGCTAAGAGGAAGGGCTAGATAGCCCTTGAAACAGAGATTTTTCAGCACCACACTCAATTGGGTAGAATTGGGATTGGGCCTAAGTCCTACAAAACTTAGAGGAACATACTGTGTGATAGTGATAGCTGCTTTTGAAGCACTGGTTCATAAACCTTCAAACTTATTTATTTTAATCAATGGTTTGCAGGGCTTTTCAAATTGGCAAGGTCATGTGGTTTCAGAACACAGGGCTTCATTTTGTCATTACTGTTTGGAAACATTTCAGTAATTCAATGGTTTTCAATTGACGGTGATGTGTCAAATACCGTAAACTCTACATCAGGGGTGCTCAACCCTATTCCTGGCGATCGACCTTCCTGCAGTTTTCAGTTGCAGCCCTTATCAAACACACCTGCCTGTAATTATCAAGTGCTCCTCACGTTCTAAATAAATGGTTCAGGTGTGTTTGATCAGGGTTGGAGCTGAAATCAGCTGGAAGGTCGATCGCCAGGAACAGGGTTAAGCACCCCTGCTCTACATGAATCATTTTACAAGTCACTGAACTGGTTTCATAGTTTTTACCTGATCTCAGATCAGTTTACAATGTTTTAATAAGACATTTAAAAGAAATAATAGTATTTAATCGTTTCTTCTTGTCCCGTTTAGCAGGGCCCACAATGGAACCAATAACAAAAAACTCCTATTACGCAGACACTTAGGCCCAATGCCAATTAAAGTTTTGTACCACTTTCCCTTCAGTGAACGCACAAAACAAGGGGTAGGGGTAAGGTCTAAGGGGTAGAATTGGGATTGGGCCTTAATATTGAATTATTTTTAGATTATAAACTTAGGGCATTTGATAGGTTATAGTTTCAACTTAATGTTTGCTGTGTCTTTGAAAAAGAAAAATTTAATCCAATACTTTTGTCTAAGCATTTACATAGTTTTAATTAGCAGATGTCCCTAGCATATGTTGTTTTAAATGCTTCATAACTAGATCATTTTTTGGAAGCAATTGTTTTTTTTTTTGTTTCAATGATTAAAGAAGCTTAATTTCTCCACTACAGTGTGTACATTATTAGGTCAGTTGTTTGTTTAATTTTTAAGGTGCCTGAATAACTTGTAGAGTTCTTAGTGAAGTTGCAACATGCACAGTTTGCAGCTAGCCAAAGATTACATTGCAGTATTCTAGCAGTGAAATGACTCTGGCCTAAATTAGGAGCTGGCTACTGAGGTATTCGAGAAAAAGCATTATATTTCTTGAAATGGAATGGCACGAAGCCCAGGCAGTTGTCGTAGTCTACAAAGGACAGCTGAGGATCTAGGATGATCTAGGATGACAGCAAACAGCGGCTTGACCTTCAGCTGAGATTTGAGGCCGCAAGAAGCCAACCGAGGGAACTCATCAGGGAAGTCTTAGCTTGGAGGTAGAAGAGCTCAGGGTTGTGGGTGGACATCCAGTTTGATATGTCAGAGTGGCACACAGAGATCCTTGCCATTTTGAGATTGTTGTCAGCATAGCAGTGGTAAAAGAAGCACCTGGATGACTGGGCTGGTGCAGAGAGGGATTCACACTGACACTGACAAGGCAACCAGAAGTCATTCACTTTCTGTGAGACTTGGCAATTTTGAGGCAACGTGGGAGATCCAGGCTGTTGGTGATGTGAATTCAGCTATACACGATTAAATAGTGATGTGATGACTGTCAACACTGGTGTGCAAAGACAATACCTTAACCTTGGCAAAGACAACCCGTAACCTTGTTTTTGGCAGAAAATGAGTTATTGATATTTTCGGGACATTCGGGACTTACTTTATCATTTGGATAAGTGTCTTGAGTCTATTTAGTTGATTTTATAATTGCCAGATTTACAGTGTCCTATTTACAGTGCTGACCAAGGCATACTACCAATGGTTCTTCTTCAGATTTATTGTTATTAGTGACCAGCCTACTTGCTTAAAATCTGCATGAACCAAAAGCTTTTCTGACTGGATTAAAGTATTGTGACATTTCCAGTTGTAATGGAATATTAATTAATGGGTGAAGGCTTGTTTTAGGGCTCCTCCTCAGAAACTAGAGGAGTATTAGTGAAGCAATTTCTTCCCAAGCCAACTGTTTGGCAAGATTTTTGAAAGACCTAATAACACTTTGGTATGGGGAAACTACATTTGAGGTCCTTTACAAAGTTCTATATAGTATAAATGTGTGTGGCATGAATTAAATCGATGTTTACTCCTTCAGCAAATCCTGACAATGTCAGGTGACCTGCAGTGTCATCACTTTGCCATCATCCACAGCTCCTCTGGTCTCATGGGATGGACACTTCTAGGATCTGGCCAGAAGTGAGTCACCTGGGAACGTTGTGCCTTATGTTTTTGAGAACAATAGATTTACACTATTATTTCGACATACTTTTTTTGCACACTAGATAGTAAGTAGCCTATGTATAAATGAATAAACTCAGTGGTTTTAAATAATTCTGAAGTCCTTGATTTAAAGGTCCCTGGATTAAAGAAAGAGTTCAGCCAAAAATGGAAATTATCCTATAGTTGAATCCCACTGAAGTAATTCTCGGTGTATACAACACAATCGCATGGCAATTCATAACTTTACAATCTAGTGGCTAATTGGTATTAATTTGTATGATTACATCTGTATATTTTAATACAATTTGCTCATCCCTCAATGAAAGTTCAAGAGTTCACACTTAGCTGATGCTTGATCCCTGAGCTTGGAGGATCCTCCAGCCCAGGGCCCCTTCTTGTTTAGTCAAGAGAGAGGAGAGTCTGAGCTCAGGTAGGTTTTGAGAACTCCCCTGTATTAAGCTAGAAAAGAGGGGAAGGAGTAGGGGAGGATGGTGGTATTCTTCAAAATGAAGATGACTAAGGTAAGGAGATCAAATTATTTATGTGAGTTTGGATTCATCTCATTGGTAGATCATGTGATTGATAATGCGAGATCAGCCATGGTCAATCATAAGCATGTGATCCTCCCGAAATTAGTTTATAAAACTACGTAGGGTTAGGGTAGGGGTTTTGGGTTCATGCTTCCCTTTAAAAATCATACATTTTCATACTAATGAAATAGTACAAATTTATATGAATTAGCCACTTTTTCGACTATACATGAAATAGTTACATTTCCTTGTGATATTGAGCTGATGTATATGATTTTCTTCTGTCAGACGATGTTGTGGTTACCGGCTGTTTCATTAATTAATTAAACTCAGTCTGGAGGTTATGAATACCAGAAGAATCGACTTTATTGGAAATTCCAATAATGCAGAGACGTCCAGAGCAAACCCCAGAGCATTCAGCGGTCCTCTCCCAGGACAAATCTAAAATGTTCTGTCTATTCTTTATACAGATCCATACCCCTCAGTGTTCTCATTTTAACTTTGACCATTTTAGGAGATTTTTTTTTTCCTCTACTGAGAGATTCAATATATTTGTTATTCTTTGCCCTGTCCCCAGCAATGCAAACACCTGTTTTCACACCAGAGTTATCTCTCATAGATGCAATCTTTTCTAAGTGTTTACATACATCGTCATGATGGTACATGAATTTTATAATATGTCACTCACTCTCCTGATATAACCTTATACTGGATGTACATTTTACATATACAATCAATCACCAGCAGCTCCAAACAATAGTGACCCCACACATTCCTCAGCATGATACCCATCCTACACACACCCCCAGTTGTCACCTTTCTTCTCAAAATACACCACCAGTTATCACTCTTTTTCCTCAAAATACATGTCTACTGTATACATCAATAGATGGTTATACAGGTTGACATGTTCACTGCACACTTTTAGAGAACACAAAATCTTCTTCAACGAACAAAATCTGAGTAGTTTTCAAATTTCATCCTGGCTCTTTTTATGCTGTATAATCATGTTGGGTAGTGGCCCTACACTTCCAAAAGTGCATACACCCTTTGCAAAAACACTTGAGGTTAATGCATGTCTTATGACGGTACAAATTCATCTTACATCATCAAACGTCAAGTCAGAGATCAGCCAAGAAGGTGTATGGCTATACATCCAAACAGGGGCACTGCTGGCCACCACGGGGCCTCTGACAAACTTTCATGGATGAAAGTGAAGAATGGGGGGTGGGGGAGTTGGCGAGGGGGGATATGGGTTTAGGTGTCCGGGACGCAAGTAAAGAGCAGGGCGGGGAGGATGGGTTGGCACGGATGAAAGTAAAGAGGGGATGGTGGTGGTGGAGGGGGGGTTCGATGGGGGCCGTGGGCCCCTAATAATACCTCCGGGGTATGTGTGGGCTTTTGGAATCGTCCTAACTTTCCCCACCCTAGCGGCGCCCCTGCACCCAAAGCACTTCACAATCATGAGGGGGGTCTCTCCACATCACCACCAGTGTGATGCAATGGCAGCCATAGGACAACTGTGCCAGTGCGCTCACCACACACCAGCTTTAAGTGGAGTGGAAAGACAGAGATACAGCCAATTCGCTGGATGGGTATGATTATGAGGCCATGATGGGTAAGGGTCAGTAGAATGAATTTGGCCAGGACACCTGGGTTACAACCCTACACTTTACAAAAAGTGCCATGGGATTGATAGTGACCATCCGAAGACAGCACCCACTGACAGCATGGTGTCCTTTTCATGTGTACTGGGGCATTAGGACTCACACAGACCACAGGTCGAGCACCCTCTGCTGGTCTCACTAACACAACTTCCAACAGCAACCTAGTTTTCCCATGTGGTCTCCCATCCAGGTACTGACCAGGCTCAACCGTGCTTAGCTTCAGTAGGTAACCTTGGGCTGGAGGGTGATATGGCTTTGGTAACAAAATATTTTGTTACAAAAACACATTGATCCACTTCATAAGACATGTGTTATCCCAACGACAGTATATGTTTATGATATATTGATGTACTTTTATAAGCTTCAGAAAAAGAGACACTATTTATTACCAGTATACACCATGGAAGAACTGGGATATAGTTTAAACCTACTCTTGACTGTGTTAATCTGACAGAAGAGAGTCATATACACCGAGGATGCCTGGTGAGTGAGTAAATTATGGGGTAATATTCAATTGAGTGTGTTAAAATGAGGCTGGAGCTGAACAGTGGACCCCAAGGAGCAGGTTTGGACACCCCTGGTCTAGATAACAAGGGAAGTTCTTTCAAGCTATAAGGACTTTTTGTCTATTGAATGACGTTTGCTCAATTGTGCACAATAAGAACAGCAACACATTTTAAAAAAAAATCAATTTCATGTTGACTTAAGGATGAACAGGCTGTTATGAAGCCAAAAGTTTAGTTTCCTTGCATATTTCGAATGTTCCAGTGAAAAGTGCTGTAGCTTTAACCCCAATAGTGCCTGACAGTCAGTTATATCACACTTGCTGAAAGGTGTTTTAAACTTTGCCATTAGCATTCAGAGCTATTCTCTGGTCTACATTTTGGTGTGTCACTCTGTCTCTTTAAGGGATGAGAAAAGCACTTTGAGGCTTTTAAACCTATAGAGGGGAAATCCATTCTCTGTTCTGCTGCCTGTTCCCTCACACCCCATGGCGATAATTTAGTGGGAAGGATAGTACATGGCCCTACCATTAAAAGGCATGTGTTTGTGTGTAGACGTTGTGTAGATGGGCTACTGTACGTCACACTTCTATTGTTGCTCAGCAGTAATTGCGGCAGATTTATCCACCCAGTGAGTTTCAGACTATTAGTGCATGAGGAAACACAATCCTGAGCAGATCCTGGTTATTCTTCAGCTCCTGATGCAGCTCACCTTTTCTTTACCAGGCTTAGCTGTGAACAGAAATAGCAGTATAGCTCAGTATGGCAACATTATAAAACACTGTAACATGTTAGATGCTGCTAAATTGAATTATAGAAGTCGATGTATAGCTAATGCGGTTAACAATATTGCATGTTGACAATGAGACTGCATACACTTTTGTTTCAGTTTCCTTTAACTTAAAATAACAGTATTTTTTTTTTATAACAATTATTGTTCCAAAGCAACTTCACAAAAGGTGCATGTCATTGCATTACAATCAAAATCAGAAAGAGTTGAGGTAGAAACAGATAGCAAAAGATAGAGAATTAGCAAACACTATAAAAATGTGTTGCACCAATTGTTGAACTACTTTAACTTTACAAGTCATTTTAACTTGTCTCAATCAAGTTGACTTTAAACATTAAGTTAAAATTAGTTTCACTTTAAAAATAAGTTGAAACTTGACTAACTTTTTAAATTAAGTTAAAGTAACATAAAACATTAGTTGTCAATACATTCCATGTAATTTTTTACAGTTTAGCTGCACTTCATACTATTTTAATTGAGGTATTTATGTGAATGTTGTAATGCTCGTCTTTAAATCAACGGGATACACAAGAATAAAAATAACAAAAACGGTTCAATTCTCTAGTTCTGGTATTCATACTTTATCATGGATTGATGAAGTAATCTTTTTCCATATATTAAATTCACACAGCTTTCTGGCAAATGTCCTTACGATCAAACATAAACACAAACAACATTTATACAATAACAAAATAAAAAAAATGGTGAATCCCTGTGTGTTGGTGTGTGTGTGTATGTATGTGTGTGCCCAAAGTTTGTGGATGTGTGTGCGTGCAAAATGGATTGCTCTCACCGAAATGTTTGAGTCCGGATAACAGGTACCGTATGTCGTTGCTGCACATCAAATGTCCTCCATGAATAGTCTTTACCGCAGTTCTGCAAGGCTAATGAGTCCAAAGAGAAAAAATCCATGCAAACTATTGTCCTTAGCACACGAAAAAAGGTAGATTAGGCAGACTGCCACTCCATGAGCTTCTCTGGCTTCTTCAGAAGTCCCGCTGAGCAATGTCCATGTGCCCTCTATCTCCCCCTAGTGGTGTGTGTGATATGTAAATATGTGTGTATATATAAAAAACGAGAGCAGTTAAGACAGGAAATAGAATCAAGATAGATTTGCCTCACCTCAACACTCCAAAATAAAGAACATAAAATAAAAGTCCATTACTTAACGATATATTTGGGGATACAACAACTAAGTGCGAGTACTGCATGGCTTATTCAATTCAATTATGTGGCAGCGCTACAATGTGAATGGATGCACATCTATCCATCCATCCATGCCTTTGTCCATCTGTGTGTTGCTCTTACAATCTATCATGCTATTGTTACATCCATTAATCTGTGCATCCACCCATCCATCTATCCATCCATCCGTTTTCTGTTTGCCGTTCTGTAATTTTGTTGTTCCATCCATCCATCCATCCATCCATCCATCCATCCATGACAATTTCGTTCTCTTTGACTCATTAGATGTAAATGGTGCTTTATTAGCAAATCTTTTATGTGATTATTCTAGTTTTGTGCATAAATCTAATTAGCATATTTTAATAGTTATCAACTATCCTGTTTCATTGTGTTCTGCAGGCTTCAAACTACGATGGCCGAGAGAGCTTGACATGGTGCAACAAAAAAAAACATCAGCAAATTGTGAAAAGATCTCCATCCGTTTGACAGCATACATACTAAAAATTGTCACATTGCAAACACATTTGTAAAAAGCGCACTGCGTTTTCACACACCATTCGACAAATGTTAATGTGGCGGGGAAAGAGTGATCGAACGCCCTGTAACAGTAGAGAGCAGGTTAGGAGACCAGCAGCTAGAAAAGCAGGCCAATCAGAGTTATGCTTAACACCTCTTTCTTCTCAGTGATTGGGTCAATCCCAATTGTTCTCACAGTAAACACGAACAAAGATTCTAAAAGAGTGACCGTTTTTAGTTTAAAATCACACACTTTCCCTTCAACTATGCGGTTGTTGGTTTCAAGGCAGTTGTTTTGAAAATCAGTCATCTATTTCACAGAGGAACAATTACAATGCATCAGACGTTTATGGACTTTTGTGCTTTAAAGAGTCTTGTATTACCTATATCGTTGCGACACAGCAACACAATGTATTTGGGAGCACAGAAAACATGATTGCTTTATCATTTTGAACATGTGGATCCTGCTTTTGAACCTGCAAACAATCAAGCCTATTTTTGACAAATCATTAACCGGGATTGATTCACTTTACAGTAATCACAGGCAACAGTAATGCGGTCTCCGCTCTTATTATAATTACCTATGGATTTTCTAATATCTGCTCAAATTGAATTTTAAAAGGCTATCATAACAAGAAAGACAGCAGACGGAAGGAAGCCATGAGATTATATTATGTATAATTGTCTTCTAGTATCCAGTGCTTTGAAGCTTCTTCATGCACGTTCAGACCAAGAATACATCATGTTTATGTAATTCTCATATGAATAGCTCATATCACATGATGCACTTTGATATAAATAGACTTGCTGTTGTAGAATGTTAAAGTATACATCATCTACTATCCATTCTTCTTTCCATTTGTCTGTTGCTCTGCCATTCGATCAGATTTTTTATCTATCTATCTATCTATCTATCTATCTATCTATCTATCTATCTATCTATCTATCTATCTATCTATCTATCTATCTATCTATCTATCGGTCTGTCTGTCACACTGGCATACTATCATTTCCTCAATCCACCAATCTGTCCAGCAAAATCTCTATTGCTCTGCCATTCTTCTGTTCTATTGTTCTATCCATTCATTTGTCCATTAACCTGCAGTTATATCGTTATATTGTTCTATTTATCCATCCATTCATCCATCAATAAATACATTCTTCTGTCTGTTGCTCAGACATTATATTGTTCTGTTGTTTTCCATCCATCCATCCATCTATAAATTCAGTTGATTGGACATGATTTGAAAAGGCATGCACCTGTCTATATAAGGTCCCAGGGTTGACAGTGCATGTCAAAGCACAAACAAAGTACAAAGTCAAAGGAATTGTCTGTAGACCTCCGAGACAGGATTGTCTCGAGGCACAAGGCTGAGGAAGGTTACAGAAAAATTTCTGCTGCTCTGAAAGATCCAATGAGCACAGTGGCCTCCATCATCCATAAGTGGAAGATGTTTGGAACCACTAGGTCTCTTCTTAGAGCTGGCTGGTCATCTAAGCTGAGTGATTGGGGGAGAAGGGCCTTAGTCAGGGAGCTCTGTCTGAGCACCAGTGTTTTTCTGTGGAGAGAGAGGAACCTTACATCTATCTATCTATCTACCTATCTATCTATCTATCTATCTATCTATCTATCTATCTATCTATCTATCTATCTATCTATCTATCTATCTATCTATCTATCTATCTATCTATCTATCGGTCTGTCTGTCACACTGGCATACTATCATTTCCTCAATCCACCAATCTGTCCAGCAAAATCTCTATTGCTCTGCCATTCTTCTGTTCTATTGTTCTATCCATTCATTTGTCCATTAACCTGCAGTTATATCGTTATATTGTTCTATTTATCCATCCATTCATCCATCAATAAATACATTCTTCTGTCTGTTGCTCAGACATTATATTGTTCTGTTGTTTTCCATCCATCCATCCATCTATAAATTCAGTTGATTGGACATGATTTGAAAAGGCATGCACCTGTCTATATAAGGTCCCAGGGTTGACAGTGCATGTCAAAGCACAAACAAAGTACAAAGTCAAAGGAATTGTCTGTAGACCTCCGAGACAGGATTGTCTCGAGGCACAAGGCTGAGGAAGGTTACAGAAAAATTTCTGCTGCTCTGAAAGATCCAATGAGCACAGTGGCCTCCATCATCCATAAGTGGAAGATGTTTGGAACCACTAGGTCTCTTCTTAGAGCTGGCTGGTCATCTAAGCTGAGTGATTGGGGGAGAAGGGCCTTAGTCAGGGAGCTCTGTCTGAGCACCAGTGTTTTTCTGTGGAGAGAGAGGAACCTTACATCTATCTATCTATCTACCTATCTATCTATCTATCTATCTATCTATCTATCTATCTATCTATCTATCTATCTATCTATCTATCTATCTATCTATCTATCTATCTATCTATCTATCTATCTATTGCCTGTCTGTCTGTCTGTTCCTCTGCTATTATATAATTCAGTCGTTCTCTCCACCCAATTCAATTCATGTTTATTTGTATATAGAACAACAATTATTGTTCCAAAGCAGCTTTACAGAAAGTGCATCTTACATTTTTTTTCTCATTTGCTTTGGCACATTTTTTAATGTCTTAACAATCTCTAAACTGTGAGTGCAAAAACTGTTTGCTGTAACTTCTGAACTTTATCGCATACAGCATCTGCTAAAATGTAGTTACTCACCCAAAACATTTAATCCCTGCTTCAAAGCCTAGTTATTGTGTCAGTAATTTGGCCAAGGCCACCAAAACATAAAGTGTATTTGTCATCGTTTGAGCCACACTGCTCAAAATAATTAGTTAGCCATGGAAATTAAGGCTTTAAAAAAATTATATTGTTGAGAAAAGTCAATAGCACATAGAAAAATGATGAACATTTGTATTTATACCGACATAAGCTCGTTCTGAAAGCATACCTTTATATACATTTCTGGAGATTACGAATTATGTAGCCAGAGGAACGTATGGATGTATTTAATCTTTAACATGAATGCTACTGGGTGGTATGATGCTGTTCCTTTTCGCGCTTACCAGCTAACTGCTTATCTTTATGTGGAAGAATTTTCTGCTGTTACTAGTTTGTCCAGTGGCTTGTATGTTGGAGGATTTGAGATGTAGAATGGAGTTGACCATGACGACGAGATTTGAATCCGGTTGAAGAACGGTTCCAGAAAGCAGGTAAGACAAAAACAAAAGCTAAAAAATAAAATAAACAAGTAAATATCAGGGTGAGAATGTGGTCAAATCTGAAAACATGTTAAAAATCAGGCTGCCAAGTGAGCTTTCTTTTTCTGGATTGCTTTTGGGAAATGGGTGGGCACTGGTCAATCAGTGCTTTTTAAAACACTATTGGTTGGGTTTAGGGAAGGAGGAGGGTGGGAGGATCGGTCGGTTGGTCAGTCAGTCAGTGGACAGTGGCCTCTGGTGGATTTACACAAGAACAGCAGGTGCGAATGGCACTCGCAAGAGAAACTTGAGATCTCAAAAAGCATACACACAGCGGCCATTAGCAGATTCACGAATACAAAAACTGCAAAAAAAGTACCCCCTGGGATGTATTTGACGATCTCCAGAAATATTTATAGGGGTACGTACTCAGAATGAGCCTGGGTTGATTTCTACAGTACATTTATTTTTGTATCTCTCTGTCGATCTGCCGTTCTAGCATTCTATTGCTCCATTTGTCTTTATTTCTGTCATTATATTGTTCTCTCTATCCATAAATAAAACAAAATCATATTATTAAAATAAAATTCTCGATTAGTGATCTTAATAATTGATCTCTTATCAGTAAAAAAAAAAAAAAAAACTACAAGAGTATGTTTGGTTGCCACAGATCCACACAATGAAGACAAAAATGCTATAGAAACATCATTCATTCAGGAATGCTAGTAATTGGACCTTTTTTCACAGACTATCTCCTCTCCGTCTATCCATGACAGATGCCTTTAAACTCCAGTCAAATCCTGATAAGTGTCATTCTGAACTGTTCAGACCTCTTCCTGAGCCGTTAATGAACGTGAGGCTGCTTTGTAGCAAGCAAAACACACGGTGAGGTTTTAATGAGCCCCTAATGCATCCGTCTTCCTCTAGAAAAGCTGGAGACTCAAAAACCCGAGCGTCCCCAGAGAAACCGCCAGCTCAGCGTTCGCGCTACATCTGATTTCTAATTTAACTAAGAATTTGCCGTTATGTGTGTGAAAAGGGTGGCCTGAAAAATTACACCAGCTCTTCCTCTCCGGGGATCTGACTAGACCCTTCGATCCCATTGTCGACGCCACAACAAAAGGGCCTCCAGTCCTAATTAAATATATTCATCTTCAGCCCACACTATAAGACATACTCCCCAAACATCTTAGCAAATAGGCCATGGTTACTTTCATGGTCAGCCAATTAATTAAACTATGTGATGTTGCTGTATGTTCAGTGATTAAAAATTAGGTTGTCAACTTGGTCGCCCATGTCCCTGTAGTTTCTGAGTTCTCTTTCTCTTAATAAACGGACATTTGGACTTTATTAAAAGTAGTGGTATTTAAGTATTTAAGAGATACAAAAAGTTAGTGATTGCAAGAAAAAAATGAACATAGTAATTTATAAATATTTTGTAAATCAAATAAATAAAATAAATCATAAATAAAATGTACAAAACTTAAAGTAAAACACTTTTTTCTCTCAATCATAGAATGTGTTTGTAAAACAGAGGGAAAAATCTGACAAGCAGAATCCAAAAGAGAAGTAACATAAATGGAAAATAGTTATTTGTTTGCTTGCTTGTTTGCACATTACTATGTCTTATGAAATCTAAAAAAATGAGCCTAATCACAATAAAGAAACACTAGCCTAATTATTAAATAGATAATGCTTACCTGTATGCAAAAATAAATTATAAAATTATATGAATGACATTATACAAAATGTAAGAGATTAGTAAGAAACTATGAGAATATTTGGTAACACTTTATTTTGATGGTCCATTTGAGTATTAGTAGACTGTCTACTTAATATCTGTTGATACTGACATTTAACAGTCCTTCAACAGACATTTAACTGACTATAAGAAACTTTGCAAGTACATGTCAACTTACACTAACCCCAACCCTAACCCCAACCTAACAGTCTACATATAATCTAATGAGAATTAATTGACATGTAGATGCAATGTAACTTATATTCAACAAACGGACCATCGAAATAAAGTGTGACCGAATATTTTGATTTGTTCTTTATATATATATATATATATATATATATATATATATATATATATATATATATATATATATATATATATATATATATATATATATATATATATATCTTATATCTTATCTTATTCCTTAATATACTCCACTATTTATTAAATATCGAATGCCTAAATATGAAATAATACATATATGAAATTGATATTTCATGTCAAAATGTTAATAATAATAATGATAATTGGTTGGTTGGTTGGGTGGGGGATTGGTTGGTTCATTCATTCATTGACAGACTTTAAAAATACTTATATGAAATTGATATTTTATGTCAAAATGTTAATATTAATAATAATAATAATAATAATGATAATTGATTAGTTGGTTGGATGGTTGGTTGGATGGGTGATTGGTTGGTTGGTTGGTCGGTTGGTTGGTTGGTTGGTTGGTTGGTTGGTTGGTTGGTTGGTTGGTTGGTTGGTCGGTTGGTCGGTTGGTTGGTTGGTTGGTTGGTTGGTTGGTTGGATGGGTGATTGGTTGTTTGGTTGGTTGTTCGGTTGTTCGGTTTGTCAGTTGGTTGGTTGGATGGGTGATTGTTTGGTTGGTTGGTTGGTTGGTTGGTTGGTTGGTTGGTTGGTTGGTTGGTTGGTTGGTTGGATGGGTGATTGGTTGGTTGGTTGATTGGTTGGTTGGTTGGTTGGTTGGTTGGTTGGTTGGTTGGTTGGTTGGTTGGATAGGTGATTGGTTGGTTGGCTGGTTGGTTTGCTTGTTCATTCATTCATTGACAAACTTTAATGATTTATATATGAAATTGATATTTTATGTCAAAATGTTAATAATAATAATAATAATAATAATGATGATTGATTGATTGGTTGGTTGGTTGGTTGGTTGGTTTGTTCATTAATTGACAGACTTTAAATACACTTTTTTATAAAGTGTATATGTGGTGGGTAGGTGTTTGGTTGGTTGGTTCATTCATTGACAGACTTTAATAATACATATAAGAAATTGATATTTTATGTCAAAATGTTAATAATAATGATGATTGATTAGTTGGTTGGTTTGTTCATTCATTTATTGACATACTTTATTTATTTATTTATTTATTTATTTATTTATTTATTTATCCATAATATAAATGTGGCAACATTAGCTGTTCATATATATCAGTATTTCAGCTATGTATTAAACATTTAAAGCTTAAATAGAAATAAAAACAATAAAATGTAGAGCTTGAATTGTTTGAATGTCTACAAATGTGACTTTTTTGACAATATTTAAAATAGTTACATTTCCTCAGGAGATTGAGCTGAAAAGATTATTACAACAGCCCTGATTTGTACCTGAAATATCTACTTGACTCCTGCAAAAATGTCCAAGTATTAAAACAAACAAAGGTTGTTGTTTTTTTGTAAAAAACGTGCATGTACCAGCACTATAATATTTATAAAGTAGAATGTGTAGAAACTGCAAGACACAATTTGATTAAATGTATTCATGTTATGACTTGCAAGTTCTTAACCAATAATTCTGGATGTTTTTGGTACATTTAGGCCATTCGATCATGTTTTAGCATGTGTGTGTGTGTGTGTGTGTGTGTGTGTGTGTGTGTGTATATACGTGTTTTTGTGACATATCAGGACACAAATCTGTATAATGACATGGGTATGACACAGGTATTACAAAAAGCAGGTGAAATATGAGGACATTGGTGACGTCCTCACTTCTCAAAAAGCTTATAAATCACACAGGATGAGTTTCTTCAGGGAGTAAAGCTGTCTCCTGTGATGGTTAGGTTTAGGCGTAGGGTGGGGTGAGGGCAATATAATATACGATTTGATCTGTATAAAATGAATGGAAACCTATGTAATGTACCCACTTTTCACCAAAACAAATGTGTGTGTGTGTGTGTGTGTGTGCAAGCGCACGTGTATTAATACCAAAATGAAGCCTTGCATGAAAGCTAATTCATCCTTACTCTCATTACCTCAGCATGGGGGCTCTTTCACAAGTAATGAATTTTAATTTTCCCGTGCCCAGCAAAGGTTGACAGACATACCAATCACATAGCATTCAAAATGATATTACCTCTCGCATTAGTTCTCATTTAATCTTCTGCCAGCTTAAAGCCACAGACTCACTGTGAAAAGAGAATTGATCAGATAAGCACGCCTTTCATTCCAAAGGCCTAATCATAAGTGCACATATGAAAAAAGTAAATCAAATAAAAAATAACAGCTGTTCAGCCGACTTGTTTTTCAGCGGCTGTCTTTTGATCTGAGAGAAATATGCACTGGAAATGCCTTGATGGATCTGACTTAGACCCCTGCTTTGACCCCATATACGGTACTGTACGGTAATATTGAAGGGCACCTATGGTGAAAAATCTAGTTTTTAAGCTGTTTGGACAGACATGAGTGTAGGTATAGTGTATAGGCCGTCATATTGGGGTGACCCAGTAACACCCAGTACTTTTTTTTTCAATTTAACAACATAAAAACGGTCGACCAATTGGAGCGGTTTTGAGACCGACTGCAACTTGACGTAGGAGTGTGGTCCCCCCGCCCACCAATATTGATTGACAGGCGCACATTACCATATCCTCAGTTTGTTGTTTCACGTCCGCCATTTTCAGCGTGTGAGTCAAAGCGACGTCACCAAAGGAACACCCTTGCTCTGTTTTTGGATGTAAGGCTCATTGGGCTCAACACAAGAACCTTCATCGTCTTCCTGCAAATGAGCAACAGAGATTTTACATTTAGCGGCCATTTTCGCTGAACACGCAGTGAATGCAACGTATCAATATTCGGGCCATTAAAAACAGCTGATCCACCGAGTCTTTCAGCACTCTCTCCGAAAACACTCGATTGATCTCGGCTGGCGGATCAACATTCACCTCATGATCGCTCTCATCGGCGCCATTGTTTGTAACTTTAGGTGGGTTTGCAAACCTGTGTACTTTTCATTGCATCTTCTTTAAACTTCAGCCGTTTGCATTTCCCGCGGTCACAGAAGCTCCATGTCATCACAACTAGGTGCGGCTGGAAAGTGTGAGTGCGTTGCCTCGCGTGCACATCCCTATATTGGAAATAACGAACTTGCCTTAGTTGTAGCCTCAGTCAAAGTTAATCCAGTTTGCGTGGTTATTAGTCTCGGTGTACAGGCTTGGAACTTTAAACTAGCACTCAGTTGAACTTTGTTTAGTTGCCGCAGTTTTCCATGCAGAAACACAGTGTTGAAAAACCTTTAAGATTAATTTACCGTGACTAATTTAAGCGCGGTTAATAGTGAAACCAGTTAATCATTACATCCCTATACGGATGATGCATGCATCGTTACATAGGGGCTGTAAAACTATACAAAGACACAAATGATTTTGTAACTACCACTCTGACACATTCTGGCACATTAGGAATATTGATTCCTCAATAGTAGTCTCTGCTTGGTCTGTGTCCGAGTCGTACATGTACGGCTGAATGCTGGTCCTCTCACTCATGTTGCTTCTCTCTGTCTGCCTGTCTGTTGCCATACACAAAACGGGGGAGCTCTTGGCTCCGCCCCCTTGTTAATTTGGGCGGGAAGTCAAAACTAATTTTCATGTGAAGCAACACACCCCTAAAACAATGACCTGTGTACACGCCCCCAAAATTACACTTTTTAACACATTATAATAAACAAATCTGAATTATGTTTTGAGCTGAACATAACACACTAAGAAAAACCATAATATTAATATTAAATCTTAAAAAAGGGGTAAAATGGGTGCCCTTTAAAGGTCATACTAGTCTAGAAACAAGAGCGCAGCTTTCCTTTTCCACACATGACGTAAGCCCTTACTCTCAACACTATAAAAATGTTGGGTTCCACACAATTTCTTCATGTTGTAGATTGAAAATAAAAGTGGAACATAAAACAATTAAGTTGTACCAAAAAAACTTAGGAATTGTATTGTTTAATCTCAATTTAAATAATTAGTTTGAAAAAGCAGGAACATTTATTTTTAAATGAATATAAATACAAATCATAACATCTTTTTAATCTATAAAAAGATCGACATTGGCAACCCTTGGAAAGTTCCAACCCAGGCTTATTCTTAAAACGTAGTCCCGTGGACATTTCTGGAGACCGTGAAATACGTCCCGGGAGGTACGTATTTTTGCAGTTTTTGTTTTCGCAAATCCTCGAGAGGCAGATGTGCGCTTTTTCGTATCTCAAATGTCTCTTGCGAGTGCCGTTCGCGCCCGCGCTGTTCTCACGTAAACTCACCAGAGGCTGCTGTTGACCAACCGTCTGTCTGTCTGTCTGTCTGTCTGTCTGACTGAATGATTGACTCGGCGACAGGCCAATTGACTGACCCACCCTCCTCCTTACCTAAACCCAACCAATTTTACCGATTGACCCGCCCACCCACATTCTTCCCTAAACCCAACCAACGGTTTACAAAAGCCATCCAGAAAAAGAAAAGCCCTCGTCTAATTTTTAGCACGTTTTCGGATTTTACCACCTTCTCAGCCTGTTTTTCACTCGTTCATTTAATTTTTTTGGATTCTGTTTCTGTCTTACCTGATTTTTGGAACTTAACTCTTAACTTAACTTCCCGAACTCAAACCCGATAATCATCGTCGCTGTCAACTCCTCTCTGCGTCTCAAGTCCGCCGACGTGGTTGCGGCGGGAAAGGCCTCCAGACGGAGGTAAGCGGTCAGCCGGTAAGTGTCAAAAGGAACGGCGTCATATCGCCCCGTAGCATTCGCTTAAAAAATTAAATGCAGCCATATGTACCCCGGTTACATAATTCGCTGTCTCCAGAAACGTCTACGGGACTCCATTTTGAGAATGAGCCTGTGTTGGAAAGTTTACTTGATATTTATCCAAAGAATGTAAGAAAACATTTATTACACATTTATTATACGCACATATTTACATTTAACATCTTTTTGTGTATGTGTGTGTGTGTGTGTTGGGTCTGGGAATAACAGTATTTAGTGTTTCTCAGTAGACACTTCACTTCGAAGGGTGTTCTTTGGTAGACTGGGGGGTTTGGGCTCAATAATGTTTATGTCTGGTGACTGGGCTGGCCAATCCTGGAGCACCTTGACCTTCTTTGCTTTTAGGAACTTTGATGTGGAGGCTGAAGTATGAAAAAGAGCGCTATTCTGCTGAAGAATTTGCCCCCTCCTGTGGTTTGTAATGTAATGGGCAGCACAAATGTCTTGATACCTCAGGCTGTTGATGTTGAGCCAAACATGACTGATTTCTGTAAGAATCTTAAGTCCATGCGGGTTCCAATAGGTCTTCTGCAGTATCTGTGATGATTGGGATGCAGTTCAACAGGTGATTCATTGGAAAAAAATTACCTTCTGCCACTTTTCCAAATGATCAACTAGAAGTCAAGTTATTATTTGTTGCTCTTACAACTAAGATCGACAACAAGGCTTTTGTCTGGCAGTGTATATACAAAATCTTGATATACAAAATTATATAAAATATATTATCATTCTTTCTTTCAAGCCAACTCATGCAAATTTCTCAACATGCTCAACTTTTTTTTATATTTCATGCTGTTAAACAAAACTCTTGCAACATAATTGAGCTTTATTTCATTTTAGACATCTCATCAAATTCTTACAGAACCAAAAGATATGAGGTGTACAATCTGCATCAATTAGATTATAACTTTTTTGTTCCTCTCTCTCTCCCTTTTTTTTTTTCATAATATTTCATTTAAAAATAATCATGGGAATAACCTGAGACAGAGTTGAAAGTATTTCGTGATCTACTTTGAAAGCAGGTTTGGCAAAGTTTAGTATGAAATTTTGAAAAGTTGTGCAAAGCCTTGAAGATTGAAGGTTATAGGATGCATTAAGCATTTATACAGTGTCTTTGAGATTCATGAAGCGATTCATCTGTATTTGTGGTCCATTTCACATCACAGAAAATAAAATGTATATTTTAAAAGTGTATGTCTGCTAAAAATAAATCTGCCAACTTGTAGCATTTTGAGATGAACAGGCAGAAAACATGTATAATACATTAGAACGGGTCAAAGAACGTCTGCAAGTATATATAAAATTAAATATAAATGTATATTCAATCTTATCCAAATATGTATAGCGCTTTTTACAATAATTGTTTCAAAGCAGCTATACAAAAGGTGCACATAGTTGCATTAGAATAATATTAAGTTAAAGTTATAATCAAATCTAAATTATTATATACAGACATAGTTGATGGTGATGTCTACGTGAACATTTTTAATGAAGTGTGTTTGTGTATTAAAGGGCTACGAAACCCCCTGTCTTAGCAGGGTGTTTTCACACCTCTGTTTTAAAAAAAAGTCAGGAAAGTTGGGCGTGTCCAGCTCTGGGAGTGTGGGAGTGTCGGGGGAGGGAAAGAGGGTAAGATTTTGCATAGAAGGGAGTTAACATTTGGGCACGCGCTAAGTTTGACAGGAAAAACAAACACACAGAGGCTGATTTGATACGGCGAATAAGAGAAAAAAATCCTCCGCATTTCTCTGTAACGTATGTACTCGGTAGGTAGCGTCAGAAAGCCGTGTGTGTATAGACTATCCTGTCACAAATTGCAGCGAAAATCCTGCACGACGGGAATAGTTTGTGTTTACATGTTTACACTCGGAGAGCAGCATTTAAACAAAGGGCAGTCCACTGCAAACACTTACCAAATCTGTAGACAGACAATCAAACTGGAGCCGTGTCTTTTTATTAAAAGTAGACGAGCGACAAATCCGGATTTCACCATTTCCAGATACGAAAAGCTCTCGGGTAAAAATGTTCCTTACAAACGCGTTTCTGTCGCGTGTCGCGTGCACTGTAATCCACACGCGAGTCCAGCTGCTCTCTCATAAAGGGAAAATGAAAACAAAACCTTCGTTGCAACACACTAATAACACCTACGAATAATTTTGTCTTGAAATTTTTGTACTTTCACTTGTTTTGGCAACACAACGTGGCGTCTCTCTGCCGTCTGAACAGTGTAAACTGGTAAACAGTCTCCGGAGCTATCATGCATATTAATGAAGTTTCACGTCATACACAATAGAGCGTGCTGATTGGTTTGAAGCACGTCTTTCTCATGAATTAATACTACACACTCAGATACGTAAGAACGTCCTAGAAAAGACAGACAGCCACTCTCCAGCTGGATTTACACCCAAGTATCTCATGGCCGTGACGCAGCTTCAAAAATTCGTTTCAAACCGGAAGAACGAATTTGCTCAAAATAACGCAAAAACAACCAATTTTCACTTTTTAGTGCAATATATGTGTCCTAATAGTGTTTATAGCAGCGTGGGACACATATATGACTGTCAACAGCTCAAAAAATGTGTTTTGGTGTTTCGTGACCCTTTAAGGCCCAATTCTATTTTTGTACCCCTACCCATTCCCTTTCCCCTTGGCCCTTAAAACCGAGCGTAAAAGGGAAGGGCTTCAAAATTTAACCCTAAGCAATGGGACACCACTACAGCACCTGCAAACGTCATCATATGTAATCTCAATCTCTTGCTTCATATGAGATCAGACGATCGCGACTGCTGTAGTTATTCCAGTTGCTTTATTTTTTGGTATTTATCTTCAGGAAATCACTGAAGGCATATATTATGTTATCATAACAATCTAATGTGGCAATAAGATCATAATTGTACTGTGTATTTACACAGTGGCCATATTCATCTTTTTATAATTTATAATTTTATGTTAAATAATCTGTAATATGTTCAATCAACCTTTTAAAATACAGATTTGATACAGTTACAGATACAAGTACAGTAGTCGGTTTGGGTTGTCTGACAAAAATTCAAAGTTGGATTGTTTTTCAAAGCTTTACTCCAAGTTTAAACATTTTTTTGGAACACTTTTCAGAGACATTTTGACATTGTCAATCCAACATAATAAAACATAACTGAGACACCTCATGAGCTATGAAAACGCAACCTCTGAGTGAATCAGTTTTCCTCTGGGTTTCTGAGAATCACAAAGCAGCTGCCGCAGAGAGATTCGCCTTGAGCTTTCATTGAATCCTGTTGTGCAACATTTCTGCAAATGCTATTATGCTACCGCTGGTTTTAACGCTGAAGACTAAGGCAGACACATTAGTCCAGATCGAGGGGTGTTATCACTGTGTAATGAATTGAGATGGTTGTTCCTCTGGCTGCTGAGTGCTTATTTGTTAGCTTTTTTTTTTTTTTTTTTGGTGGTGCCCAAAGCATACAATGTATTCTACAGTGGCTTGCTTGGCTGCTTTCTGGTCATTCATCAACGAGTGATTTCCATTATGTAGTGCAGTCAGCTGAAACAGAAAAAAAAGCTTTTCTGGATGTTTGGTTCATTCATTCTTTCATTCGTTTCTGCTTCCTGCACAACCTAAGCACAAGCGTTTATGAGATATGTCGGCACTTTAATTCTCTACTGAGAAATCTGAGTATTTAAGTTGATTCAATAAAGCTGCGCCGAAGCTAAGCAATCAAGCTATGCTGTTAAAAACAAGTTACAAAAAGCTAACTACATTGCGAATGTCAGTAATGGTGACAGTTAAAGTAAACAGATAATTTGACAGTAAATACAAGCTCTTGTGAGAAAAAGCAAGACATTTTAGCATATTTTGGGTATAAAGGAAAGAGAATATAGAAGAAAGCATGAACTGAATGCATTAATCACATTTATTTGCAATAAAGGAAATGTACCATTGCTTAAATTGATTTCAAATACAATTAATCAACAGTATATTTTACTAGATATTTTTTAGGACACTTCTATACAGTTTAAAGTGACATTTAAAGGCTTAACTAGGTTAATTAGGTTAACTAGGCAGGTTAGGGTAATTAATTAGGCTAGTTATTGTATAACAATGGTTTGTTCGAAAAAATATAATGATCGAAAAAAAAAATGATTGAAAAAATATAATGCTTAAAGGGGCTAATAATATTGTCCCTAAAATGGTGTTTAAAAAAAAATAAAATCTGCTTTTGTTCTAGCCGAAATAAAACAAATAAGACTTTCTCCAGAAGAAAAAATGTTATCAGACGTACTGTGAAAATTTCCTTGCTCTGTTAAACATCATTTGGGAAATATTTAAAAAATTAAAAAAAAAAAAATTCAAAGGTGGTAATAAATCTGACTTCAGCTATATACGTACGTACATACATATATATATATATATATATATATATATATATATATATATATATATATATATATATATATATATATATATATATATATATATACTTTTGTGAGGTAAAATTTTTTTGAAGGGGGACCCTTGGATTTGTTATAGCCCCAGGGCCAAATGTGTTCTTAATCCGGCCCTGCTGATGACTGTAGTAAAGTATTCAAAAGTATTTATGTTTATCGTATTCCAACCGGTCCTACACCCACCCACCCGTTCCGAGCTGGGATCGAACTGGCGATTCCATTTAGGAGGAGGCTATCGGAGAAAGGCTTATAGGCTGCACTCATCAGCTGGCCTCCGTTACACACTATACTACAATATGCAGTGGCTTTCTTTAAAAATAGTTGTACACTAACACACTTAAGTATGGTCCAGCAGTGCTTTGAAACAATGTATGTAGCCGACGCCTGATCTCGATATAGGTGAAAATGAATCTTCGGACGCCACTGATCACATGATTATGGCTAAACGAATCAAGCTCTGGTACATGACTTCACTGCGAGATGTATCATTTTGTTGATATATGGTTTGATCACTAAGATATGAAGCGTGTTGCACTACTATTAGATACACTTATTTTTTTTCACAGAAGAACAGGTTAAGTTCCTATCAGTGAACTGTTGTCTGAACAATTTAATTTCCATCATAAATATATCAAAAATGTATTTAGTATAACTTCTACTTGTAAAAAAACTGTTGTTTTTACGAAAACATATGTATTAGCACTAGCAGAATCAATATCAGGCCCTGACTGAATAATAAATAATGACTGATCTTTAGTTGCTTAACAGCTTTTATATAATGGTGCATTTTTTCCCCATCATTTCAGGTCAGCCCACTGCATTTAAAGGCCACAACTACACAAAAAAAGCCCTTTAGGCAGTATTTAACTGATGTTGAAGCTTTGCCCTGTTGTAATAAATGACCAAATTGAGCAAATAGCTGATCTGGGATCTGCTTTAAGTGGTTTGGGTCTAAAATGTGAAACGTAAGCTGCTGACCCATCGTACACCTGTACCAGCACAGCAGCGTCTGCTCCCACAGGGACAAGTGTTTAACAGCTCCAACACAAACGTCTTCCTTTATTTTCTTGGCATAAGAGAGTGGCAGTATAAATAGTTCAAGGAGATCTGAAATTGAAGCCATCAAAGTAATAGCGGAAAAAAATGTGTCTCGCATTTACAGTCTCTTTGTGTTTTTAAAATCACATTGCAGAATTGGATTAATTTGACAGGGTGAAATATTTACTCCCTATTTACTTCTAAACCTTTACTAGTTCTTTATTCTGTTGAATACCAAAGAAGATATTTTGAAGAAAACCTGTAACCATTGACTTCCAACGTATTTGTTTTTCCTACAGTGGAAGTCAATAGTTACACAATGCCTTCAAAATATCTTCTCTTGTGCTTAAAAGAAGAAAGAAAGTGGAACAAGATATATATTTGGGGGTAAGCTATCCTTTTAACTAAGGGTGTACTCACACTATGCTCTCCAAACCGTGCCCAGGCCCGTTTACCGGATCGTTTAAGAAGTGTGAGTGCTTTGAATCGGGCCCAGGCATGGTTGGAAGAGGTATGCCAGAGTTTTATGTGTGAATTGTTGAATCATTAATTAAAGATAAATATGACCTGTTGTCAAACTTGGTGAACTCTGACCTGCGAAATCGCATCACTTGACTGCGTGAGACCAATCCAGGTTCAAAACATGACCTCTCTGGACAGAAATTTAAAACATGGAGCAATCTCTCGCTTTTTTTAATGTCTAATCATCTTGTTTAATCCCGCCCCTTTTCGTAGCGCTGTGCGACAGAATTTCGCAAGCTCAAACTCTAGTGTGACTTCGGCTAAAGAGCTTGATTAGCTAGTCCAGGTGTGTCTGATTGGGTTTGGAACTAAACTTTGCAGGACACTGGCCCTCCAGAACTGAGTGTGGACACCCCTGCTTTAAGGCATTCAACCAAATAATCATTCAGCAAACCCATTGACTTCAGGACGATGGAACCAGAAGTACCATAACACCATCTAGTTATAGGGTTTTGGCCTACGAAAATCCATCATCCCTGCAGAACTCGATTAACTTTGAACAGGAGACAGTGTTTTAACTTTGAAAAATGGCACACTTCTCCTTTAAAGAGCTCCACTGCTGGTAATGAAGGCAAAACACTATAATCCCAATGTCTTTTCTGACCTTCCTCTTGATTCGTTTCTGCTTCCTCTCAGTTTAATCACTTGATTTGTCAGCCAGCATCACTATTTAACATTCACACTCCATGTCAGTTTCGAGCACACCTCACACCTCATGTGCTCATGTTGATCTGGAATAATGAAGGAGGCAGTCGACACCGCGGTCGGTACAACGCGTCCATAGCATGTGGGCCTTGAATGAGACAGATCCCAATGTCACCTTCAGGAGAACGCAGCAGTGCCTGGCGCTTTTGGGAGGCCCACACAGTGATCCCCTACTGCCACGAGACAGAGTATTAGCTTGTGAATAATTTCATGCATGCTAACACGCTGATTTACGAGCTACTTTACAGTTTCTGGGATTTAGCTGTAAATAGAACTGGATACGTTGTGAAAAATGTTGTGTTATTTATTCGTATATATTATTTTATAGCTATAATAGGGTGTGTTTTATTTATTAATATATATATTAAATTTATAATAAATATTTTATACTGACTATTCCTTTTCCCATGCTAATTTGGAACAAAGCTTACTTGTAATAAAAGTGTATATTGTACATTATTATTATTATTATTTAGAAAGAAATGTATCTTATTAAAGGTCTGGTCCAGAGTGGATTTTTAAGGCTTGGTTGTGCTTATAAGATGCAAAGCAATGTGTGCTCATGCTTCATTTGTAGAAAATCACGTTATTTTTTTATATATCTTACTTTGATTATATACAGCTACTCTGCTAACATGAAAACGACATATTTCCCAGTTCCTCCAAAAGGACCACCCTCAAGAGGCTCTGATTGTTCAGCTAGCATAAAGTGCTGTGATTCGCAGATCAACTCGACGTCACCAGGAAAACCGTCACGCTCCTAGAATACTGACATTTTTAAAACACATACTATATGTTTTATAAATGTGCCTTAAGGGACAAATCTATCCAATGTCTGCAAGTCCTATCATGGATAGAGAACAACATTCAATTTTCTTTTTTGTCACAAAGTACAGCGAAAAGCAGCCAATAAAGTCACATATGATATACATTTTAAGGAGAAATGTAAATATTGCGGTTATGGCATAATTAAATGTGTTCAGATGAAGAAAATAATTTCGAAAATCAATTGATCAAGTTAAAAACGTTTTACAAATAAATATCTAGAAGTATAAATTATACCTATAAACTATATATGACATCGTTTTCTACCATATTTTGTATGGTGAGAGTTACAAATACAATTATTACGTGATTACATATTATTTAATATACAATCATATATAGTATTATTATAATAATGTAATGTTATGTAATAATAATAATATTACAAAATAAAATATCCATCATGGAGCAGTCCAGCAGTCAAATTTCTATATATATATATATATATATATATATATATATATATATATATATATATATATATATATATATATATATATATATAATTTTTAGTTGTAAATTCATTTTAAGAATCATTTAAAATGTAGAGATTGCATTAAATTAAAATGTCGAAAAGAAGAGTGAGTGATATAAAAAAAACAGCAATATAAATAAAATTAAATAAAAGTAGAAAGGGTGCGTTTCAGGACTTGGACCCTATGGCTGGAATTGCTTAGGGCCCCAAAATCACTAAATCCGCCCCATCTACAGGTGAAGGAATTATCTACACACAATATGAATTCCCAATTAGAAAAATAGTACAAACTATAAAAATACTACTTATGAAAATACTTAAGTAACAGACAAATCCAAATGCCCAACACAAGTTGGCTGCGTTCCAGACCAGGGGTGCGTTTCCCAAACAACGACATAACTTGTGGCTGATCTATCATAGTACGATGCATTTGAAAAGAACGATGTAGTGACGAGTGTTTCCCAAAACCCCTAGTTTCTCTGTCGCAGATCCATTGTTTGAACCACGTTAATAATAACGTAAAACACCCATAATGATGCTCTAAACAGGGTGGTAACAACTTCTTTAGAGAAGAACCCCATCATTTCTTTGTGCAAATTATATTGTTTTACACACACACACGCATTTTTTAAAAAAAATCCAATATTAGTTTTGGTAAAAAGATGCACTCGTTTTTCCATATTAATTGAAATATTTATAAACCGCACATATAGGGCCAGTGTTTCCTTTACAAATATTATTGAGAACATTACATATTCTATTCTAAAACATAAAATTACTTACAAAAGCTAACATGTATTCAAATATCATATATAAATCATATAAATGATGAGGCTATTTATTAAAAAATGAAAATTAATATTTATTATTTATTAGGAAATGAAAAAAAATCATACTTTAATAATAATATTAATGATGATGATTATTATTATTATTATTATTATTATTATTATTAAGTAGGATATTGTTTGTTATTATTATTTTTTAAGAGTAAACTTTTACAATTTGACACAAGCCACTGGAGAAATGTTCTAACCAACAGGCCCAGGTCATATACAGTACAGATACTCAATAAATAACCTACTATAAATTAAACGCATTAACGTATGCTATGTTTTTTTGTTTTCACAAGCTTTGGAGACATAACGTAAATTCCGCTTTTAAATAATAGCTTACCTATAGCTTTCATCATGAGCCACGGCTGTGTTGAAAATGACATCAATGTTTTCAAAGTGCACTGCGAAGGGAGCGCAATTGTAAACATCAAGATTGCCAAAACTGAAAGCAAATTAGACTTAAATAAGATGACTTTATTGGTTTTTTTGAATCATTCCAAGTTTAAATATTAGAATGTTCTAAATGAATAGGGCATAGGGGGGAAAACTGGGAATAGAACACAGCCAGAAACTATGTTTTTATCTACAGCTCCATAGATGTATTTGCAAGCATACAAGTTTGCAACGCAGTTTGCGAATGTTTGTTGGAACGATGGATTTGGGAAACACCAAATCAACAAACTATGTTTGTAATGATTGAACTTGCGACCATAGTTGGCTAATGATGGTTTTCGGAAATGCATCTGAGATCAGCTGGAAGACGTATAATGTCTCTGACATCGCCTGTAGTCCCATTCAGCAACTTGATAGCAACAGTCTTTTTAAGAAGCGTAACTGATTTTTCTTATAAAAAAAATAAGAATGGGATGTAACTGATGTGTTTTATGTTGTAGAAAAAAACATGACCACAAAATGAGTTTGTGGTAGCCACGAACCTTATTTAAGCAATTTAACTGAAATCCCATTCAAAAAACCCATTGACTTTGGGATGAGGGAACCGGAACTGGTATAATGCTAACTCGCTTCCAGGGTTTTGCATACAAATTGACATCATAGTTCCTTCACTACATACGTGCAAGCTGAAGAAACTTGCACTCTAATGATGCTGAAAACTCAGCTTTAAAAACACAAGAATAAATTACATTTTACAGTATATAATAGAAACTAGGGAGTCACGGTGGCATAGTGGGTAGCACGATCGCCTCACAGCAAGAAGATCGCTGGTTCGAGCCTCGGCTGGATCAGTTGCATTTCTGTGTGGATTTTGCATGTTCTCCCTGTGTTCACGTGGGCTTCCTCCGGGTTCTTCGGTTTCCCCCACAAGTCCAAAGACTTAAGGTTTAGGTGAACGGGGTAAGCTAAATTGTCCGTAGTGTATGTGTGTGAATGAGTGTGTATGGATGTTTCCCAGTGATGGGTTGCAGCTGGAAGGGCAGCCGCTGCGTACAACATATGCTGGATAAGTTGGCGGTTCATTCCGCTGTGGCTACCCCAAATTAATAAAAGGACTAAGCAGAAAAAAAAAATGAATGAATAATAGAAACTAGTTATTTTAAAGTGTTATAATATTTCCAAATATTACTGAATGTACAGTACTTTTATGAAATAAATATAAAAATGTACACCCTTCACCTTAGAACTCTGTGATAATGGTATAAAACTGTGATTTTTCCCTAAACTTAATACAGGCTTATAAAAAAACAAAGGAAGACTGAGCTGAGATGCAGCCGGAATGCAATTAGGAGACTTTTCAGCAAGACAAGAAAAACAAATGCGGAAATAAGTCCGAGCAGAATCCACTGAGACTGGGTGATTAAGCCTGGCTTGGATGTCCCCTATGCCCCTTACACACACACTTTCCATCCCCCTTTCCCAGATGAGACACGAGACAGTTGCTAACTCGGATCGAAGACCCACCATAGTCTGGATTATGTGTCAATTTACCACCCAGCTGCAGTGGCAGTGTCTCCCTTGCCGAACATGACTAGTTCTAATTAGGCCGTGCTACCAATTACTGCTGATCCCAAGTCAGAATGAACAGAAAAAAAGAGAGAGAGAGACAAAGAATTACACCATTGTTTCACTTTCTATACCCAAACGCTGTGCTAAATGTGTGCAGTAATCCATCATTTTGAGCTTAACAAGTTTAACACGCTCTTACAGTATGTAGCGTTCAGTAGGACCTGTAACTACAGCTGGAGCAATTTAGTTGTTCCTGAAACCTAACTACTCAATAAGTTACGAAAGGTTGTAAAGTCACTGTAAATAAGCATCGTTAGACCACTGCAGACTGAAAACACAGCAAAGTTACTGTTAGTTGTGCTTTATATTTAGTACCTTAGAAAAATAATAAGGATATGGCAAATAATGAAATACGACCGTGAGATAATTTTGATGGATCTTCAACGGTGTTTTATGGTGTGTATAGTGTGTGACACAATAAGGTCTGGGAAATCAATAGACTGTAAAGCTGGGGTGCTTAACCGTATTCCCGGAGATCGACCTTCCTGCAGTTTTCAGTTGCAGCCCATATCAAACACACCTGCCTGTAATTATCAAGTGCTCCTCATTAATTGGTTCAGGTGTGTTTGATCAGGGTTGGAGCTGAAATCTGCTGGAAGGCCGATCGCCAGGAACAGGGTTGGTCACCCACATGGGCGTTGCTAGGCCTATTTTAGGGGGGCTATAGCTATTCAGCCCCCCTAAAACTTTTGCGATTAGCTCATAAACTGTACACTAAATTAACTTTAAATTTGATAAGTAAACGGTGACAGAATTCGGCTCCTCCTCGTCTTGTTTTTCACTTGATCAGCAAACCACAGCCATGGACAGCGAGAGAACAGGGTGTGTGTTTATTGACAAATTGTTATAATATCTGCTTATCTGCAGTTCTTTGATATAGATAATCTTGGATCACCTGTATCTAGGGGTGTGACGAGATGCCTATACTCCACGAGATGAGACGAGATACGAGATTGGGTTCACGAGAACGAGACGAGATTTTTACACAATTTTTAAGAAATCTTCAATGATGAAATATATGAATGGAAAATAGTCTTTTATTCAGCTGAGAAAAAACCCAAATCACAAAACTACTTAGGTGCTTTCTTTAAATCAACTTGTAATGAATGTTATTTTACTTCTATTTTAATGAATTATGCGCAGTAATAGATATGCAAACGCTGTGCTAAATGTGTGCAGTAATCCATCATTTTGAGCTTAACAAGTTTAACACGCTCTTACAGTATGTAGCGTTCAGTAGGACCTGTAACTACAGCTGGAGCAATTTAGTTGTTCCTGAAACCTAACTACTCAATAAGTTACGAAAGGTTGTAAAGTCAAGGTAAATAAGCATCGTTAGGTCACTGCAGATTGAAAACACAGCAAAGTTACTGTTAGTTTTGCTTTATATTTAGTACCTTAGAAAAATAATAAGGATATGGCAAATAATGAAATACGACCGTGAGAGAATTTTGATGGATCTTCAACAGTGTTTTATGGTCTGTATAGTGTATAGTGTGTGACACAATAAGGTCTGGGAAATCCATAGACTGTAAAACGGGTGGTCAACCCTACCCCTGGAGATCGATCTTCCTGCAGTTTTCAGTTGCAGCCCATATCAAACACACCTGCCTGTAATTATCAAGTGCTCCTCATTAATTGGTTCAGGTGTGATTGATCAGAGTTGGAGCTGAGATCTGCTGGAAGGTCGATCGCCAGGAACAGGGTTGGTCACCCACATGGGCGTTGCTAGGCCTATTTTAGGGGGGCTATAGCTATTCAGCTCCCCTAAAACTTTTGCGATTAGCTCATAAACTGTACACTAAATTAACTTTAAATTTGATAAGAAAACGGGGGCAGAATTCGGCTCCTCCTCGTCTTGTTTTTCACTTGATCAGCAAACCACAGCCATGGACAGCGAGAGAACAGGGTGTGTGTTTATTGATAAATTGTTATAATAACTGCTTATCTGCAGTTCTTTGATATAGATAATCTTGGATCACCTGTATCTAGGGGTGTGACGAGATGCCTACTCCACGAGACGAGATACGAGATTGGGTTCACGAGAACGAGACGAGACAAGATTTTTACACTATTTTTAAGAAATCCTCAATGATGAAATATATGAATGGAAAATAGTATTTTATTCAGCTGAGAAAAAAAACCAAATCACAAAACTACTTAGGGGCTTTCTTTAAATCAACTTGTAATGAATGTTATTTTACTTCTATTTTAATGAATTATATGCAGTAATAGACATGCAAACACTGCTAAATATTTTGCTAATAGCCTATGTGAATGGAAATAATCTTTTTATATATAATTTTAAATATTAGCAAAATATTTGCTAATATATAAATGGAAAATAGATTTTTATTCAAATAGAAAAAAAATATCACAAAATACAAAACAATTTAGGTGCTTTTAAAAAACATTGTAATGAATGGTATTTTAATTCTATTTAAATGAATTCTATTGTCATAAAGGACATGCAAACACTGCTAAATATTTAGCTATAAACTCTACCGACTGGCTTCTCCCCTGTACAATTTCACATGATATATCGAACTTATTTCCACACACTGAAACAAATATATGTAATTTTTTGTATTTATTTTTTATTTTATTAAATGAGTTTTTCTTTCATTTAGCAAGATTTCATTCAGGCCCGTGACTCACTCTGAGCTACTGGATGGGATCATGCGAATATGAAGGACTAATAGGAGAGTTGTTTTAATGGAGTTTGATACCGCAGGCAAAAGGAAAAAAAAAATTCAGCTTTTCGCGGACAGTATAAACGTGTGTTCCGTGATGATGATGTGACGATGAGTCTCCAGGAGTTCATTCAGTGAGTGTGTGTGTTTGTTTGCAGTGTTGCCAACTTAGCGACTTTGTCGCTAGATTTAGCGACTTTTCAGACCCCCCTAGCGACAAATTTTCAAAAAAGCGACTAGCGACAAATCTAGCGACTTTTTTGTGTGTTACTGGAGATTTTTATAGACTGTCATTTGTCCATTACTGTACCGTTCCTACTCTTCACAACGAGCTGCGGGTGATGCCGGCGGCCCCTCCCCCGCCTCAGAGCACTGACAGGCGGCCCAGTCCTCATACAGCAGTCTCTCCCACCTGCAGCCTGACAGCAAATCACTCCTCTGCGTACCGACGGCAAATGATTTAGCACCGGCAGTGTGAAGGTATTTCCCTTGTACAGTCAAACCGATCTGCTTCTCCTTTATTTTAACAATTTGATTTGACCGTTTATTCTTTTCTTGTTCACAATCAGAGATGTTTTAAATGAGAGTTTCAGAACTTGTTTAAGTTTATTATGTCTGAGCGATTACTGCAAATTACTTATCTGTAATGATATACTGTATTCAAACAGCAATCAATTTAGTTAAATTGACATGCTTGCATAAAGCGTAGTGCAAATATAAATACCCCATTTATTTACCATAGGCTGTTAAACGGAAATGGTAGAACGTGATGACGTCAGTAATATGCAAATTAGCGTATGACGTAATCTAGCGACTTTTCGGGCAGAGCTTAGCGCCTTTTCGTTGAAAATAGTTGGCAACAGTGTTTGTTTGTGTACGCTTAGAGATGTGTGCGTCTGTGGTGCTTTACTGACTCGCTAGGTGTGTAGGTCCTGTCGCAAAATGCGGCTAAAAGTCCTTCACGGTGTTAATAGTTTGATTACTGCGTTTACATATCTGCAATTCAATATGCAACTAAAATAGGAATACTCCACGTCTTAATTCCGTTTGTTTTTTCGACGATTATTCCTTTCAGCATATCTGAAGTGCTATTCCATTGCATGGATATGAACCATAATGTGTGAGGCAGTAGTTGTAGCCTATGTTGGATGCGGCACCTGCTGAACTCTGGTGAAAAAAGCGGTTACTTCACACCCGCCCACCGAATGACAAGCGCAACTCTGAGGCCAGCCTGGGTTGCCAGGTGTGCAAAGCACTTTATTTCCAGATCAAATTCAATCCTGCCTCCAATCGTCAATGCTAATTTCACCCTCACGCTCCATCATAACATCACAACTCGCGTGACGAGACAACTTTTCACCTCGACGAGAAATCTCGCCGCAATTTAACCTCACGAGATCTCGTCGTACGAGATCTTGTCACACCCCTACCTGTATCCCAATGTCACGGAGTAGTCTGGTTTTCTCTGCATTTACCTCATCAGCAGCTGTTTCCTCCAGTGAAAAATGTAACTCTTAAACACTTTACAGTTCATGTGGCATTAACTATATCATACAGTCTTGCACAGAAAGGATTAAACAGTGACAGAACCACTTAGATAATGTACTCGTTTTAACTGTCACTGAGTCCCTGACAGAGGTAGAAACATCAAGTGTTGTCTAGGATTGAAAAAAAAAAAACTTATTCATTCAAAAGGACTTATTCATTATTATCATTCAGATCGTGAAATATGTGAATTGGCCTGTAAGTGTAAACATATGTATTTATATGTATGTCTATTAATTAGAAAAGTGGCAGTTTATTTATTTAAAACATGGAAACAAAAAATGCACTGGAATATAGAAAGTTGTTTTTACTACAGTAAAATGGTGGGTTGAGCCTATTTGGCTTATTCAGAACTCAAACGGCTGTGCCTGTCTATGTAATACAGTGGAATACTAGTATACAACCTTACTAATTATAATTGTAATATTAGGCTATATATATATATATATATATATATATATATATATATATATATATATGATTTTTTTTACCTTATAAGGAGCTGAGCCCCCCTAAAATGAAAATCCTAAAATCGCCCCTGGTCACCCATGCTGTAAAAGATATGAACGTAGTATTTGTGACGTCACCCATAGGTTTCTGAAGAACACAAAAGAAGCTACAAGTAGGCATGGCCAACCGTCGCTATTATGTTCACATGTCATTGCACCAACCGGGGAATACCAAACAAGTGGCGGAGCTACAGACACCAGCTAGCATTTTGCTTAGACAGGCTTTTCTTTGGGAGAAACGCTTAATACTTCATTACCTGCGTCTCGTTTGTGTTCTGACCACACGTGCCTGGTTGAGTACTATATCAATAAAGTGTTTAGACTTTTAAAAACACCGCTGTAATACATTGAACTACTAAGCATTGTTCTTATGACGTTTTTCTGCAAAAAAGCGTGAATTACTTCCAAACACTTCAAATATAGCCTGTGTTAGTAAATGCAAGGCTGTTTATGAAATCCAGGCAGAAAACTTTATGACAACGCTTCAGATGACTGTTCTATAGCCTACAGCTAATCAATCTTTCAGATTCTGGAGTGCAATCAGGTTCTAAAGAAAAACGATAAATGATCTTAAATAAAACAAATACATTTATAGAGATGGTATAAGTATATAATTTCACTCACCTGGGAAATATAGGCCACGTGAATGGTTTGTGAGCACAGTTAAGTGCACAGCATGCCATATAATCTGATAATTGTAAGAAAGAATTCCAAAAAGCAACTTACTGTGTAAAGCCACATAAAACAAAACAAAAATATGATATATATGCAGAGTTCAGCAGCTAATCAGCCGGAATCAGCTGAGATGAAGTGACGGCAACCAGCTAGACCTAGCTGTCACTCAAGTGACCACGCCCCTAATTATGCAGACTTAATATAACCTAATATAAAGGAAACAGATGAGTTAGTAAAAAATTCACCCCCGTCACAGTTATCATTAGGGGTAATATTAGCTATATGAACCAAAACCGTTCTTTGTACCAGGCTGCCTTTTCTTCTGTAAAGTTGCCCATTTTAACAGTGGGCTCAATAGAAATGTGCTCTATTATGGAGCCAGGACTAGCGGAATTTCGATGAATTGCAGTTTCAGTTACTTCCGTATTTGCTTCACGAGGGAGAGCGGGTGGTTGCCGCTTGGGTAAATAGCACAGATAGCACAGATAAAAAGCGCTTTCACACCAAACATGAAATGGCTGACAGCCTTCTTGGATTAGCCCCCAAGCTACACATCAGTTTTTTTTTTAATTACTGTTTTTGCTCAAACTCAACACAATCTCACGGCAAGTCGTAACTTTTTGATTTAGTGGCTAATTTGTATGAAATCGTACAATTTCATTCGTACAATTTAGTACATTTTGCTCAACCCCCAGAGACGGTTGGGTTTAGAGGCAGGGTTGGGTGCCATGCCTCCTTTTTAAAATCGTACATTTTTGTACAACAGAACTCGTACAAATTCATACACTAATCTGACAAAACATAAAGATCAGTAGTAAGATTAGGCTGTCAAACCCCATTATTGTTGAGTGTTCATAATTACTTGCAATTACAATCTAATGGCTCGTTTCCACTGACTGGTACGGTACGGTATGGGTCACCTTTATCAAGCTTGAGTTTCCACTGTCAAAAGGGTACCAATGGGGTGGGCGTGGTGTACAACACAAAGTTTCAGTCGACGTCATTCTCGCTCAAAGTAAAGCTGTAAGGGTCGTTTACATATCATATGAGAAGCACGACTCACAAAACAGATGCTTTGTACACATCAATACTTGTGTATAAATGTTCATTACTAACTTTTTTATGAACATAATTTGATTATAACTGCAGATCAATGACAATGCGAAATAGCCTACTGTAACGTCTGCTATTATATAAAATAAATAAATAAATGCTGCATAGATGAACACATACAGACCCTAGAGACTGTCTCTGATATGTTACCAATTAGATAACATATACAGCATCGGTATACAGCATAACTACACACAGCCTACATTTAGTCCTTATTTAGGTTCAAAACAACACGCAACAAATAGCCCGGTTAGTGCAAACCTCTCATCTGTATCTTTAATCTTCACCAGCACATGTAACTTCTTGTTAGAAAGTAATTTCATTATTCCGAGTTCATAATCGTCCGAAAGGTGATGATAAAGGTGATATAAAACATGGCGGTTTTTCATGGTTTATGTTGCTGAAAGAATCATTTGCTCCTTTGTATTTTTGCACTTTACTCTTGCGTTTGTCCATTTCTGAAAGGATCGGATGTCACTTCAATAATCATGCGCACGTTATTATCATCAGCTCAAAAAATGTGTTATTTCAAATATGGACGTGCACGGGACCGAACGCGAGCTCTCTGGTAAAAGTGAAACCGCACGCACTTTTAGACGGCCTCGTAAAACAAAAACAGGACACGGTTCATCAAAACAACGACAAGGTTTGTTTAAGCTCGGGTCGACCATGGCTCGTTATTATATGTATATAGTATTACGATACTGTAATGTTTCAGCTTTGTTTTTAAAAATGGGTGTTCCTTTGTTTATATTCTCCTGCTTGTGTATGCGCTAGTGACATTTCTCTGTAAACCAATAGCATTCAGCTGCGCTTCTAGCTCTGCCTTTTGGTACCTTTTTGTCGCGCTAGATACCCTTTGCAAAGGGTACCCAAAAAGTGGTATGGTACAGTTTGTTTTTTGGTACCTTTTGACAGTGGAAACGGCCATAAAAGCGTAACGAACCATACCGTACCACTCAGTGGACGGGCCATAAAGTGTATTTTGGTTGAATACCGGGCAGACATGCGTTATTTGTAGTGTGTTATTAAAGATTGAATGACAGCTGTTTAACATTTATCATAAAAACATTCTTTATTCTAAAAAAAATGCTGCTTGAAATATATACGGAACAAATATTATATTTCTTTTTAGCTTTTATTTATCATCTGTTGAAATCATCCAAGATTGACAAATCTGGTCACAATTTATTTTAAGGTACAATTTCTGCTATTAGCAAAACATTAACTATGATTTGCAATCCCAGCAGGCACAGGACGCCAGCATGACGTTGTACGTCAACGTCTTGGGACGTTGCATTTTGTTTGGAAATGAAAATCAGGTTGACGTCAGAGTCCAACGTCGGACTGACGTTGCATTTTGGTTACTTTCCAACACAACCTAAAAACAACAAAATATCAACGTCTAATGATGTTACAACTTGACATTGTGTGGACTTTACCAATATACCGTCTAAGAGATGTTGGATTTTGGTTGCCTTATCTGATGAAAAAATGTTAGTATTTGACGTCAATATGACGTTGGTTTAAGATATTGGCTCGATGTTGGATTTTGCTCACATTCCAACACAACCTAAAATCAACAAAATATCAACGTCATTTCACGTTGTTATTGGACATCAAAATAACATTGTCCTTAGATGCTGGTAACCTAAATCTAACCTAATATTAATGTCTTATGACATTTTGTGTCTGCTGGGATAAACTCCTAATTTGCTGTTTATTTATAGTTATTAAGGTACAGTAATAGCTGGTTTAGGTATTGAGTAAGATTAGAGATGTAGAATAAGAACAGGTAGAATATGCTTTATAATTACTAATGAACAGCCAATATCTTAATAATAGACCAGTAATAGGCCAAAAGTGACATTTGGTCTTTGTACTAAAGTGTTACCACAAATCAGTAGAAACCAACCTGCCCTCGATTCTATACAACTGAATAGGTGTTTTTGTGTGATTTGGACCTATCACAAATATGACATGGCACTCTTTTATCTATGTAAAAAACTGAAATTTTTGTAGCTCAATTGTTAGACTATAATATTATAGTAGTGACCCAATAAGAAGCTCTATCCCAAATAACTTAAGCGATAGTTAAACATGTACCTTAAACAGATTATAAATCATTTTCCAAAACCTCTTGAAAGATTATGTTTATTTTAGTTCAGTTGCATTTACATTGTATTTGATGCAATCAATCTTGTGTATGTTAGGGATTCAATACTACAAGTGTGATGACCTGTTTCTGAACCCCTCCAAACTGATGGATGTGATATAAATGACCTTTTTATGATAGGTGTGACCCTCTTAAGATCTCAATGGGAATAAACCAAACAACAGCTGAAACATCTGATAAAAGGTTCCTGCTGAGCTGAGTAAACACACAATGGTTTGTTTGTTGCTAGTATAAAGTATACAGTCTCGCAGGCAGATCTTTGGGTTAAGATCCTTGAAGACCAGTAAGTTAACATTGCTGCTAAAGAAGTGTACTTCAACAAAGTCTTCTCCTCGTAAGAACTTTGGACAGCTTACTTATGTTATGTAATATATAGTAACATAGTTGGTGAGCCACCCAAGAATTGTTTGGTCAAATACATCAAAATCTACTGTAAGACTCTGGAATAACTGGAACTGATCTCATATGAAGCAAAAGATCGCGATGACATATGATGACGTGTGCAGGTGCTGCAGTGGTGTCCCATTTATTAGGGGTACATTTTGAAGCCCTTCCCCTTCACACTCTGTTTCAAGGGCCAAGGGGAAGGGAAAGGGGTAGGGGTACAAAAATAGAATTGGGATTGGGCCTAATTCGTCTGTGCATGTTATTAAGAACAAAAAAACAGTTTGCCCTTGTGATCTAAAATTGAAATCTGAAAACACACTTCCTGTTTGCTTTCAGTTAAATTTTTAGATTACGTCTGTCTGAGGTATTGGGTGTGGTTATCATACTTAACCACACTCCTCCAACTGACAGCACGATGACAACAAACAGAAATGGTGTGGAGGAGGTGTCTTGTTAGGTAGTAATAACTCTCCCAAAAACCTTTCCCCAAACATTCTGAATGAAATCCCTACTTTACTAAATCCAATCAGCTAGCAGTAGAAAAAAACAAGCCACGCCCACTGTTTTCTCATTTATTATATTTCGTTTCTTTAGAAACTGCATCACAATATGAAAAAAAAATTAAAATAAAAAGTTGCGGCTTCCGGTTCATGTGGACTTTAAGCACCTCATAATGCATCTGACATTTAAAAAATTCAGCACTCCCATTAAAAACCATTGAAAAGATAAATGCTTTGCATGCTTTGATGGACACAACCAGTGCAGGGCAGTAGCGTCGCTGCAGGTAGTGACGCGCGACGCTACTTTCTAAATCAAATAGCTTTTCAGTAGCACAGCTAATTTTTTTAGTCAAGTAGCGCAGTAGCGTCCACACAAGCTACATTTACTGATCGCGGATCAATAAGTGATGGCACCAACATGGCGAGAATGACAATTTCTTCTTCCTCCTGATTTACGTTGGTCAACGACAAACTTTTTGATGAGTTACTGGCCCCCCTCTCGCTCTGGTTGGTAACATCGCCAACCAATTAGGCTAACACGAGAAATTTGCTTGATGGAAAGATACTGAGGGAGAAAGTTTATATATATATATATATATATATATATATATATATATATATATATATATATATATATATATATATATATATATGTATGTATGTATGTATGTATGTATGTATGTATGTATGTATGTATGTATGTATATATATATATATATATATATATATATATATATGTATATGTGTGTATATATATATATATATATATGTATATGTGTATGTATATATATATATATATATATATATATATATATATATATATGTATATATGTATATATATATATATATATATATATATATATATATATATATATATATATATATATATGTATGTATATATATATATATATATATATATATATATATATATATATATATATGTATGTATGTATGTATGTATATATATATATATATATATATATATATATATATATATATATATATATATATATATATATATATATATATATATATATATATATATACCATCATTATACAATAATCTTCCTAATTACCCTAATCTGCCTAGTTAACCTAATTAACCTAGTTAAGCCTTTAAATGTCGCTTTAAGCTGTATAGAAGTGTCTTGAAAAAATATAAAAATATATTATTTACTGTCATCATGGCAAATATAAAATAAATAAATTATTAGAAATTAGTTATTAAAACTGTTATGTTGAGAAATGTGTTGAAAAAATCTTCTCTCCGTTAAACAGAAATTGAGGAAAAAAAATAAACAGGGGGCTAATATTTCTGACTTCAATTGTATATAACGCTTGTTCCTAAATATTCCCCCTTGCTATAGACTACTATAGTATTTTAAATGTCTAACACCTGGTTTTATCAGATTTTTAGTTTTTGTTGTTATATACTATAAGTTGTGCCTTTTATAAATATCATGCCTCATATGTTTCACTGACTGTTTTTTTTTTTTTTGATCACTAAGATATGATTGACTTGGATTTAAGTTGCTTCGATTTAAAAATGAAAATGGCAAAAATAGCTTAGATGTAGCTAAGCTACTTTTGCCAAGTAGCTTTTAGCTTAGCTTGCTACATTTCCCAGAGGGTAGCTTTTTAGTGTAGTTAAGCTATATTTTAAGTAGAGTAGCTAGTAGCTTAGCTCACTACATTTTTCAAGTAGCTTGCCCAACACTTGACACAACCTAAATGTTGGATTCATTCAAATAAATCAGTACATCTAAACTGTAAACTGTACTATCCATGTGTCATTGGAAAATCAAAGCCATATCAGTCAGTTTATTGGAACCAATATGGCCTCATTGGAAGAAACAACTTTTCTGTGGTCCCCTTGACTTTTCTTTATTTCTGGTCACATGCAATGCCTTAAGAGTGGGGCTGTCAGTGCATGTCTTGTTTCTGCCCTGCCTTTACTGGGTGTCAACAGTGATTCTGGTGGACCGTGATCCTCCAAAACGGAGTATAAAAACTGGCATTTAAAATCCTCCATTTTGTTATCAACCCAATCTTCTAATGATCCAGCCGATTCCCAAAGGATGAAACTGAGCACAGCCCTACATTTTATTTTTCATTTCAGCAACCATTTCAGTAATGATAAGGGAACAAAAGGCCAAACTTAATATGTTTCATGTCAACTTTAAGCCGTAAATGTACAAATTTGATCATAAACAACATCCCGTTCATCATTGTTGATCCAGTAACTTGACTGAACAGCAGCTACTTAGCATTTCGTTTAGCTACAATAAAGTAGCTTTATCAACATGCTTAGAATCCTCTATTAACCAATACTGGAAACTGGAAATGTGTATTGTATAACACAGTTAACAATACTACCCTTATTTGGACTGAGTCACTATATTGAGAGCAGTTTTCCCAAAAGTACTTTCTCTCGTCCTCTGTCACCTTTTCTGTGTAACTGGTTTGTTTATAAACCTGTCTCTGTCTTTCTCTCTCCTTGTCTATCTCTCTGCAGGTAGTCAGGCTCAGTTCCCCATCACCCAGAATGTGACGGTGGTTGAGGGCAGCACGGCGAACATGACCTGCCGAGTGGATTATAATGATAACACCTCCCTCCAGTGGTCAAATCCAGCACAACAGACCCTCTTCTTTGGGGACAAGAAAGGTGAGTGTGGGCTGCTGTAAATCAGTCTGGTGTGTTGAGCGCGCAGCCGAACCAGAGTGGGTTACTGGGTCGGGTCGAGAGGAAATCTGCTGTGTAAGGATGAGTTCGGGCTCAAGACTAATGAGACTAAACATCCATGTGTTTGCTCTCTCTTTCTCTAGCTCTCTCAGACAAGCCGGGCACACAAACAAACCAATCAATTCTTCGATTCATAGCATCCACATCAGCACTGCAATAACAAAAGCAATTTAGCATCATTAAAGGTTCCCTAGTGGTGACGGATGAAGTGTTGCTCTTCAAGTCTTCCGGGATATGCACTCAACACACAACAGTGTGTTTACAACTGATTTTATGGCTTCCTTACTGCAGACTAAAGTGCTTTATACTAATTTAAAGGAACACTCCAGTTTTTTTGGAAACATGCTCATTTTACAAGTCAGCTAGATTTAAAAGGTTGAGTTTTACCATTTTTTTTTTAATCCATTCAGTCGATCTACGGGTCTGGTAGCTTAGCTTAGCATAGACCATTAAATTGGATTGTACCATTAGCATAAAACTTGACTCTTCTGTAGTTACATTGTGCTCTAAGATAATGAAACATTGCTATTTTCTAACTCAAAAAAGGCTAGGAACTACGTATATTCTCATGACATCTAAGGAACGTAACTTTCAAGGAACTTTGTTGTCGTAATATGGCTGCAAGAGGTGCAATGATATTACGCAGTGCCTGAAAATAGTCCCCAGCTAGGTAGCTAGGTAAAGGTGCTTTGTAATCTCCTTGCACCTGCTTTAGCCCTGGCACAGCAGCAAAGTCCCTATATTATTATACCAGAATGAGATTGTACAGTACATCTGGAAAGTATTCATAGTGCTTCACTTGTTCCACATTTTTTTTATGTTACAGCCTTATTCCAAAATAGATAATTTTTTTTTCCTTAAAATTCTACACACAACACATCATAATGACAATGTGAAAAATCACATGTACATAAGTATTCACAGCCTTTGCTCAATACTTTGTTGATGCACCTTTGGCAGCAATTACAACCACAAGTCTTTTTGAATATGATGCCACAAGCTCAGCACACCTGTCTTTGAGAATTCCTGCCCATTCCTCTTTGCAGTACCTCTCAAGCTCTGTCAGGTTGTATGGGAAGCGACAGTGTACAGCCATTTTCAGATCTCTCCATAGATGTTTAATAGGATTTAGGTCTGGGCTCTGGCTGGGGCACTCAAGGGCATTCCCCGAGTTGTTGTGAAGCCACTCCATTGATATTTTGGCGATGTACTTTGGGTCATTGTCCTGCTGGAAGATGAATCGTCGCCCCAGTCTGAGGTCAAGAGCATTCTGAAGCAGGTTTTTATTCAGGATGTCTCTGTACATTGCTGCATTCATCTTTCCCTCTATCCTGACTAGTCTTCCAGGTCCTGCTGCTGAAAAACATGCCCACAGCATGATGCTACCACCACCATGCTTCACTGCAGAGATGGTATTAGCCTGGTGATAAGCTGTGCCTGGTTTTCTCCAAACGTAACGCCTGGCATTCACTCCAAAGAGTTCAATTGTAGTCTTATCAGACCTGAGAATTTAGTTTCTTATGGTCTGAGAGTCCTTCAGATGCCTTTTGGCAAATTCCAGATGGGGAGTGGCTTCCGTCTGGCCACTCTACCATACAGGCCTGATTGGTGGATTGCTGCACAGATGGTTGTCTTTCTGTAAGGTTCTCCTCTCTCCACAAAGGAACGGTGGAGCTCAGACAGAATGACCATCGGGTTATTGATCACCTCCCTGACTAAGGCCCTTCTCTCCCGATCACTCAGCTTAGATGGCCGGCCAGCTCTAGGAAGAGTCCTGGGGGTTCCAAACATCTTCCACTTATGGATGATAGAGGCCACTGTGCTCATTGAAACTTTCAGAGTTACAGAAATTTTCTGTAACCTTCCCCATCCTTGTGCCTCGAGACAATCCTGTCTTGGAGGTCTACAGACAATTCCTTTGTCTTCATGCTTGGTTTGACATGCACTGTCAACCTTACAGTATATACCCTGGGACCTTATATAGACAGGTGTATGCCTTTTCAAATCATGTCCAATCAACTGAATTGACCACAGGTGAACTCCAATTAAGCTGTTGAAACATCTCAAGAATGATCAGTGGAAACAGAATGTGCCTGAGCTCAATTTAGAGCTTCATGGCAAATGCTGTGAATACTTATGTACATGTGATTCTTCAGGTTTTTTATTTTTAATAAATTTGCAACAATTTCAAAAATCTTTTTTTTTCACATTGTCATTATGGGGTATTGTGTGTAGAATTTTGAGGAAATAAATTAATGTAATCCATTTTGGAATGAGGCTGTAATATAAAAAAATGTGGAAAAAGTGAAGCGCTATGAATACTTTCCAGATGCACTGTACTGTAGTTTCTAGCCATATCGACCTCGAAAATAGGAACTTTTCATTTTCCATCAGCCTTATTACAAGATCTAACTACAGAATAGTCAAGCTTTAAATAGGAAAAATATCAAAACTCTTTTTCACCAAAATGCTAATGGTCTAATTCAATTCAATGATCTATGCTAAACTAAGCTAAGCTAAGCTAATAGTGCTCCTGTCAGACTTAGAGATTGGCTGAATGGATTTAAAAATGGTAAAATTCTCCTGTTTAACTCTTGAAAACGTGTAAAATGTGGCTATTTCCAAACAAAAGTGCAGTTAGTGTTCCTTTAACTCACAAATCTGTTCATATGGCCCACATACATAAATTGCTGGTATGGATTAATTACAAAACAAAATAGCATAATGACGAATTGCTATTTTTTTTTAGTCTGCAGGCACCATGTTAGTCCCACCTGAGCTACAGGCAACTTTTAAGCCACTGTTAAAGAAGCTGTTCACACAGGACAAGTTTGTGTGTTCAGAGAGAGCTAGATGGAGCAGAGCCGCATGGAGCACAAATCAGGAGTCCCAGGGTGCATTTTCAAAGCTGAACTACTTTTAACTTGACATGGCATCTTAAAAACGTACGATGCATCTTAAGAACGCAAGGCACAAGATGCTGAAAAACAGAAAGATGCAGCATCAGTCTGACATGTGCATATAAATAAGCTGTTTATAGACTTTAATGTTATGGAAGTGAAACAAACGAACGATGATTTTTGAACATCTATTCAAACAAATCTTTTCATCTGTCTATCTGACATCATTACTGCCAATCTCTCCATTCATCTATCCATCTATACTTCTCTCCATTGATCAATCCTCTGATAAATTCCATCAATTTTTCTGCACATCCATGCTTTGTCTGCTTCCAGCCGTCCAGTCATTCAAATGTTTTCTTCATCAGTCCATCTGTCCTGTCGTCCGTTCATTATTTTGTCTGCCCATCCATCAATCCATATGATTATTTCTTATCTACTTTATCTCTTTGTCTGCCTGTCATTCATTCACTCATTCATCCATCCATCTTTCTATCCATCTGTCCATTCAAACTGTTCATTCATCTATCCATCCATCCATTTATCTGTAGTGTCCTCCTATCCATCTGTTTACCATCCATCTATCCATCCATTTTACAACCCATCCATCCATTCATCCAACCACTTGTCTGTCCATTCATTCATTTGTGCACCCTTCCATCCTTCTGGTCATCTATCTGTCTATCTGCTTGGTCATCCATTCATCCATCCTCTGTTCATTAATACATTTTCAATTCATCTGTCCATCTTCTTCTATCCATCCATCATTCTGAAAATCTATCTGTCTGTCTGCTTGTCCATCCATCCATCTGTCCATTCACCATTCATTCATTCAGCCCTCTGTCCATCTATTCATACATCTATTTAGCATCTATCTGTTCGTTATTACATGTATATATCCATCCATTTACACCTCCCTCCATATATCCATCCATCATTTTGAACATGTCAGTTTGTCCATCCATCTATCCATCCATCCATCTATCCTTCTGTCCTTCTACTCATACAGCTATTTAGCATCTATCATCTGTCCATCCATTCATCTATCCTTTTGTCCATCTACTCATACAGCTATTTAGCATCTATCCGTTCATTATTACATGCATATATTCGTCCATTGATACCTTCCTCCATCTATCCATCATTTTGAACATCTGTCCATCCATCCATCCACCCATCAATTCATCCATCCATCCATCCATCCATCCATCTGTCCTTCTGTCCATCTATTCATACAGCTATTTAGCATCTATTCATTATTACATGCACATATCCATCCATTTATACATCCCTCCATCATTTTGAATATTTGTCTCTTTGTCCATCCATCTGTCCGTCCATCCATCCATCCATCTATCAATCCATCCATCCATCCATCCGTCCATCCACCCATCCATCCATCCATCCATGTTTCCATTCATTTATCCTTCTGTCCATCTACTCATACAGCTATTTAGCATCTATCCGTTCATTATTACATGTCTATATCCATCCATTTATACCTCCCTCTATTCATCCATCATTTTGAACATCTGTCTGTCTGTTTGTCCATCCATCCGTCCATCCATCCATTCATCTATCCTTCTGTCCATCTACTCATACAGCTATTTAGCATCTATCCGTTCATTATTGCATGTATATATCCATCCATTTATACCACCCTCCATCCATCCATCTTTTTAAACATCTGTCTGTTTATCCATCCATCCATCCATCCATCCATCCATCCATTCATCCATCTATCCATCTGTCCTTCTGTCCATCTATTCATACAGCTATTTAGCATCTATCTGTTCATTATTACATGCACATATCCATCTATTTATATCTCCCTCCATCATTTTGAACATCTGTCTGTTTGTCCATCCATATGTCTGTCCATCAATCCATCCACCCATTCATCCATCATTCTATCCATCCATCCATTTATCCATTATTCTATCAATCTGTCCATCCTATCCATCCATCCATCCATCCATCCATCCATCCATCCATTCATCATCCATCCCCTCATCTATCCTTCTTTCCATCTACTCGTACAGCTATTTAGCATCTAACATATGTCCATCCATCCATCCATCATCCATCCATTTATCCATTATTCTATCAATCTGTCTATCCTGTCATTCCATCCATCCATCCATCTATTAATCATTCTATGCATCCATTTATCTTTCTGTCCATCTACTCATACAGATATTTAGGATATATACATTTATTATCCATCCAACCATCCATCTATCCATCATTCTATCCATCTATCCATCCATCTATTAATCATTCTATCCATCCATTTATCTTTCTGTCCATCTACTCATACAGATATTTAGGATATATACATTTATTATCCATCCAACCATCCATCTATCCATCCATCCATCCATCCATCCATCCATCCATCCATCTATTAATCATTCTATCCATCCATTTATCTTTCTGTCCATCTACTCATACAGATATTTAGGATATATACATTTATTATCCATCCAACCATTCATCTATCCATCATTCTATCCATCCATCCACCTTTCCATTCATTTATCCTTCTGTCCATCTACTCATACAGATATTGAGGATCTATCCGTTCATATATATATATATATATATATATATATATATATATTATATATATATATATATATATATATATATATATATATATATATATATATATATATATATATATATATATATCCATCCATCCATCATTTTGAACATCTGTCTGTTTATCCATCCATCCATCCATCCATCTATTAATTCTATTCATTCATCCAGCCTATCGATCCATCCATCCATCCTTCCATTCATTTTTCCTTCTGTCCATATACTCATACAGCTATTAGCATCTAGCCATTCTTTATTAAATGTATATATCCGTCCATTTACACCTTCTTCTATCCATCTATCCACCCATTCTATCCATTCATCTATCATATCTATCTGTTCTGTTCATCTAATTATCCATCCATCCATCTTTCCATCCATTCGTCTATTCCTCTGTCCATCTATCTACTTACCATATATGCATTCATTATTAAATGCATATACCCATCCATTTATACATCATTCCATTCATCCTTCAGATCATCTATCTTTCTTTCTTCTTGTCCATCCATCCATCCATCCATCCATCCATCCTTCAAGCCATACGTACATACATACATCTTTTTTCCATCAATCCATACATCCATTTACCATCTATCTATTAATTATTCATATATCCATCCATCATAATTTGTAAAGATTTACATACTAAAGAGTTCACATTTTACCATTGCGTTAGTGGTTCATTTCTCTCTCTCGCTCTCTCTTACCTCATCAATCCAAGGGCAAGTCAAGTGCATAGTTATGATCTTAAAATAACCTTGGTTTCAACAAGAAAGGCTTGAAGTTTTAATTGGCACTGGATTGGTGTTATGCATTTTTACATTCTGATTTTGGATTTTTGAGCAGAAGTCTCGAGACGTTTTGATGTACAAGCGTAACAGATGAAAAAGTGATTTCAGAGATGGAGCAGGTTATGTTTTGATTGAAAAAAGCTGAATTTTTGAGTACATACCATGCAGATGAATCATTCGCAATAAGACTACTAACATCCATTTAGAAAGCATACTGTATGGGGGTCATTTTTGATTTCATAGTGACTTGAAATCTTTTCAGAACTTAGGCAGGAGATGAAAGTAGATTTCATTTGTTATCTGACGTTAGTAACGGCAGGGCTTTTGTTTGTCTGATGAAAATAAGTCGCTTCATTAGTCTGCAGTGGAGAGTAGCACCATCACTGACATTTACGACTGCGTGTGTTTATGTGTGGGAGAGTGCGGGCTTGAAATAATGTATTATCTCTCTATATGTGCAGGTATTTGCTCTATTTTTCTTGCACAAACAACTGCTGTCATATTTTTTTGAGATACAGCAGTGCTTTGAAAGGTTTTTTTTCTCTCTCTTCATTGGATTCCTCTGTGGATCTGAGATTATATGTCAGCTCACATTTTACTGTAATTGACAATCTTGAGATTGGATTTGCGAGGAGCACCGAGTTATTCTTTCAGCTTTGACAGAAATAGTTCACCCATAGATTCTGTAAATATTTAACTTCATTTTTTCACTGTATGGAAAATAGGAGCATGCATATTCTGCTTAATATCTCCTTTATTTAAGACCAGCTGATTATCAAATGTTGTCAGAAATTGGTAATATAAGACACAGGCTCGTAGCCAGGGGGGGTTTGGGTGGTTTGAATGACTCACCCCACACTGACAAAGGTCCAAAATATACATACATGAGCTCATGTCCCATACATGAGCTCATTTGTCCTATTGTGACTGCTGTGACATCATAAATAGTGAAAATAACCCATCAAAAAAGGTTTTATGACCAAGTGGAATCTTCGGTTGGCTGTCGCTTTGGTGTGACTTCAGTTTTGACCAGTGCACACAAATATCTTTCAAGTGAAAGTGTAAGTGTAAGTGAAGTCATCTTTCGCTACTGTATTGTTTTTAAATAGAGAAAATAATTTGCAAGTAACTTTTATTCTAAATCTTAGACCTTGAAACAAAAAAATGACCAATGCAAATGTGTGAAGCACCAAAAGGGACCAATATTAAAATAAATCCAACGACTATTTTGGCTATTGTTGAATTTTTAAATGAACTTTTTTTGGTTATGATGACCATCCGACAATCTATTTCACCTAAAATAGTGCTTAAAATGTCTCTAAAATGCAGTATTTAAATCTATTCAAGAGTTCACACTCAGCTGATGATTGATTGTAAAGCTTGTTTGGCATGCTGTCCCGGGAGAGAGCCCTGAGCTCATAAGATCCTCGAGCCCGGGGCTCCCTCCTGTTTGTAAGGCGAGAGGGGAGTTTGAGCTTAGGTAGATCTTGAGAACTCCCCTGCTGTAGTAGCTAATGAACAGATAGTGATTGCTCTTAAGAGATAACTACTTACTAGTAGCATGTCTATGGTGCTGATTTGGATTAGTCAATTAACTTAAGTTGCATGTTTTTGGACGGTGGGAGGAAACCGGGGAACCCGGGGGAAAACCACGTGAGCACGGGGAGAACATGTAAACCCTGCACAGAAACGTCGGCTGGCTTGGTAAGGACTAGAACCAGTGACGTTCTTGCTGTGAGGCAACAGTGCTAACCACTTGGCCACCGTGCCACCCATCTAGGAAAGCAGGAGGAGTACGGGTGGAAGGGGTGATTCTTCAAAACGAAGATGGCTGTCATATGGAACTTAGGGTATTTTTTAGTGGCTTAGGAATCGTCTGACTGGTGAATAATGAATTGAATAATGCGGGGCAGGCTGCAAGCAATCATAAGCACATGATTTTCTTGAAATTAGTTTCTAAATAAACTTCACTTAATAATTAAATAGTAGCCTAAATGAGGTAAAAATGTCCACTTTTTGAGAAAAAAAAAGAACCACCCCATTCATGAGGCCGCTACAGGCCTGAGACATTGCAAGTGTTTAACACTACTAACATTAAACATTATTATTATTAATTATTTTACACCTTTCCTCAGAAATATTTTAAAGAGACAGTTTTACCTACCCGTACTAGGTTATAAGCCGTTATGAGTTGCTTCTGTTGAACACGAAAGAAGATATTTAAAAGAAAGCTGAAAACCTTTAACCATTCATTTTCTTTCCGGCTTAGTCCCTTTATTAATCTGGGGTTGCCACAGTGGAATGAACCACCAACCTAATCAGCATATCCAGCAAACTCCACACAGAAATGCCAACTGACCCAGTCGAAGCTCGAACCAGCGACCTTCTTACTGTGAGGCGATCATGCTACCCACTGTGCCACCGTGCTGCCCACCTGTAACCAATCACATCCATATTAGAAAAAAAAATCAAATACTAATGGTTAATAGTCAATGATTACATGTTTTCGGCTTCATTTCGGTTCAACAGAAGAAAGAAACTCAAACTGGTTTGCAACAAGTGAAGGGAGAGTAAATGATGACAGAATTTTCATTTACAGGTGAACTATTTTATTCATTGACCTATAGTGCATGTCTTTGGACTGTGGGGGAAACTGGAACACCCGGAGGAAACCCACACCAACACAAGGAGAACATGCAAACTCCACAGAGAAATCCCAAATGACCCAGCCGGTGAACTATTTCTTTTAGGAAACATACAAAACACCACAAGGACACAAATGAAGTCTTCCAATGAGAAGACAAGTCTCATCGTAATTTACACATAGGAATTGGTATGCATTCATTAACCTTAACTGAGCACCAAGTGATAATTTAATTTACATTCATGCATTATGCAAAACCACTTGCTTTTCACTGTAGATATATATTTTATCAGAACATTGGAATCAAACCCTTGACTTTGAGATGTGTTCTATTGTTTGAGCTGCTGGATTTACTACGCATGCACATCAGTCTTAATGCACATCACTATTTAGAATATTACTGCTGTAGCACTTGGTGTTAGGTAACGACTTTATAATAGTCACACAAGACGTAGTACAACTACCAATAACTGTAACAAATGGGGCTTAAATACATATGGGCTAACATGCAGACGGGGAAATTGAGACTATTAATAACTAAAGGAGCAAACTGGTAAGCGTGGGGATAGATTAAAGGTGCTGTATTTATGTTTCCAACTGTTCTAAAGTCTGACAATACCATAATATGTTTGCATATACACTGGGAGAAATAAGTATTGAACATGTCACCATTTTTCTCAAAAATCATATTTCTAAAGGAGCTGTTGACTTGAAATTTTCACCAGATGTTGATAACAACCAATGATATCCATATATGCAAAGACAACAAAACTAAATAGTTTGGAAATTAAGTTGTGTATTAAAATGAAATGACACAGGGAAAAAGTATTGAACACATGAAGAAAGGGAGGTGTAGAAAGGCAGTGAAGGCCTAGACAGCAGCTGAAATCTCTCTGTAGTTTTTCAGCAACCCTCTGCCCTTTATTATTATAAATGAATATCAGCTGCTTCAGTCAAGCGTCCACATTAGCAGGATGATGAAGATGAACCCAGAGTGGACATTTCAGCAAGACAATGATCCAAAACACAGCCAAGGGAACTCTCAAATTCTTTCAGAAAAAGAAAATCAATCTGTAGAATGGCCCAGCCAATCACCTGACTTGAACCCAATAAAAAATACAAAATAAAGATCAGATTTGATATATAAGACCCACAGAACCATCAAGATTTTTAAACGCTGTTGAAGTCTGTGAAAAGAAATAAATAAATATTTCTTTATGTTTCTATTGTTTGGGTTTTTACCAAAACCTGACTCAATTCCGTGTAAAACAGCTTCTTTAGAAATATTATTACCAAGACAAAAACATGACGTGTTCAATGCTTTCATCCATTCAGAAATAACAGTTTGTTGGCAAAAGCCGCTAAACGCCATTTGCCTTTGACAGCAAAAGCCGCTATATCCCGAGAACTAATCAGAAGGCGCAAATCGAATCAAATGTTTTCAATGTAGCAGTGTGCTGATACACCGGCTTTTATGAGGAGACGGTTTTATTCCGCTTTCGGTTTTGATTTTAAAAGACGGAGTTTGATGAACTGGATGAGCCTGTCTGACTTAAAACAGGGGGCTCGTAAGGAGGAGGGCTAATAGTTCTAACTTCAACTGTATATATACAGTTATTTTCCTCCCTGTAAATTAGGAAAGGGAAATAAATACAATAGAATAAAATGGTTTCACTTGTGTCTTTTGATTCTCAACTCGTTTGTTTATTACACAAATGAGGGTTAATATGAATAATCACTAAACACAGCGTTTTGACACAAATTTGCATGTATTTGACCATTAAAGCGCTGACATTAGGATGACTTTAGATGTGTGTGCTCTGCTCATCTCTGACACTGAGCTCACACACACACAACAGCATGTGATCTCTTTCTCACTTTTAAAAACATGAATGATTAGAATGTACATCAGTGAATGATGCGCATCCCGTGCTGCAAAAGTTACATTACAGTATAGGGCTGCACGATTAATCGTATTATCACGATAACGAAATTTGTGGCACACGATCAATAATTGCATATCATCACGATTTTACAGTATAAATACCAATCTGTTATTATAATGGGTGGAGTTTACGGATTGAACCGCATAACAAGCATGAGGTGACTGCTTCTAAAATGCAACTGTTTTTTTTTTTTTTTTTCAAGGAATGTAATGTTGATCAGGTAGCCTTTGCTCCAAAAGGCAACACAAAAAACCTCATTTACCTCCTTAAAAGCTATCACAAAGTGGCTGTCATCAGCGAGCTCAGGAGTTCTGCTTTGCATTTTTCAATGCATTACTAACATTATTAAACCCAACGCTATCTCACGGCAATTCGTAACTTTTTCATTAGTGGCTAATTCGTATGAATTCGTACGATCTAATTCGTACAAATTAGTACGATTTGCCCATCACCCAATGACGGTTGGGGTTAGGGGTGGGGTTAGGTGCCACGCCTACTTTTTAAAATCGTACATTTTCGTACGACTGAACTAGTACGAATTCGTACAAATTAGCCACTAAACTGACAAAACGTAAAATACTTACGTTTCCTCGTGAGATCAGGCTGTCTAAACCAGACAGCATTTGTTTTATAAGTTTACCAAATATTTGCGGAGATTCAGCAGTTTTTTTTTTTTTTTCTGACGCGTTTGCCAGTCATGTAGACAGAACACACTGTATCCAATTTTTTCAGTGTAAAAAAGTCATTGTGGCCCTGTTCACGCTGGTATTCAGGTTCGTTTTCATCAATCTGATGCAACTTTTATTATTTACAAGAAAAGAAAATGTAATTAAAAGTTTCATCAAATAAAGTTTTGCATCAATTAAACTCAATTTATAAAAAAAGACTTGCCTATTCTATTTATTAAATAATGGAAGAGATAACTAATTTCCTTTATATCCGATTAGACCATGCACTTTATTCTGTTTTACAGTTTTAATAGGTATATATGCTTTTAAAAAAATAAAATTCATTTAACAAATATTTTAGCACATCGAAAGTAATTAAATTACCTGTCTTTTGATTAAAAACTTTATGCAAAGGATCAGGAATTATCGCGCACGCTAAAAAATATAAATAAATAAATATAAAAAAATAAATTTGCATCTGAGTGTGGCTTTGAATAGAACAAAATTATTAAAAAGCACATTAAAGACCATTCACATAAAATAAAACATTAAAAAAGGTGTATCTTTTGGAAAAACACCAATTGACGGGCGCTGTTTTCGGTTTTAAAGAATCAAGCAGATTTGAAAAAAAATCTAATTTGCTGAAGAAAAATGACAGGAATTTTGCAAAAGAAAAAAGATTAAACATATCGGGACTGTTAAAAGAACATTCTACTTTATATAATCTTTCGACTCCAATACAAAAGCTAGGGTTATGAATGACGGAGTGTAAAGCCATCTCTCCTGCGTGCTTCAGCAGCGCGTCCCGCTGTTTATGAATGAAGAGGCGGAGATAATGCTTTGTTTAGTTTTACCTCAAGATATTTAAATAAAAACTAGCACTGAACTGCTCATCACGCCCAAAAAGTTAAACTTACATGCACAACTCTTGTTGGTTGCACCCGCAGATGCACAATGAACCTAACACACCATTCTTTTAAATCGATATGCGTGATGTGAACCAACCGCAGATGCTTTGTTATGTTGGTCGCGACACCTTGCTTTATGACTTATTAGTTTATTACAATAATTACACTTAGCTTTGCCATCTTTCTTCACCACATGTAGTCCCTCTTTTAAACACATCTTGCGGTCCATCTCTAAACAAATGTTTAGATTATTATCGAAGATGCTCGCCAGCGGCAAACTTCTTGGCAGAGTAAATATGCATGCAGAAATTGGACAAGAGGAATCAAAATGTGTATTATATAACAAGTATCGGATTCTTAGTATCTAATTCCCGCCCAGTTTTATTACAAGTTGTGTTTTTTTTTATATTTGTGACTGTGAAGTTTAATATGCTGAAAAATCCAGCTTAAACCAGCCTAGTTTAAGATGGACATAGCTGGTTTTGGCTGGTCAAGCTGGTTTAAGCTGGTTATTTTCCAGCCTGACCAGCTAAGACCAGACTGGAAATGGCTGGAAACCAGCCTGGAAATGGCCAAAACCCCTCTAAAACCAGACTGGTCGACCAGCTAAAATCAGCCAACCAGCTTAGGCTGGTTTAAGCTGGATTTTTCAGCTGGGTATATATACACAGCAAAAAAATCAGTGTACATTTAACTCAATTTGAGTTTAACTTAACACTCCCTGGGTGTACATATGACTCCCTATATTTTGGAGATAAAATAACACTTTCTAAAGTGTGAAATTTGTACATTACTCAGAGTTCATTTTAACACAGTAAGAGTTCATTCTTACATCGAACTGGAGTGTGTGTTACCCTTCAAAGTGTTAATATATGACCTTTTTTCCTATATTATCAATTGGTGTGTGTGACAGATAACAGTGATCAAATATGTTGAAAATATTTTTATTTCTTAAATGTTCATTAATCTTTTCAGAAATAATTTCAATACATTCAACTCTTTGCATTGCATATTACATTGCATATTGGGTTAAAAGTTTAACACTGAAAAAAAAAAAAACTCTTAATTATACGCGCTTTCACACTCGTGGATTAAAATGTACTCCCGTTTTAACACTGAACAACACCAAAAGAAATCACACTGTATATTTAACACTGGAATTTTTGCTGTGTGTATATATATATACACAGTTGAAGTCAGAATTATTAGCCCTCCTGTTTGTTTTTTTCCCTAATTTCTGTTTAATGGAAAGAAGATTTTTTTCAACTTATTTCTAAACATAATAGTTTTAATAACTCATCCCTAATAGCTGTTTTATTTTATCCTTGCCATGATGACAGTAAATAATATTTGACTAGATATTTTTCAAGACACTTCTATACAGTTTAAAGTGACATTTAAAGGCTTAACTATGTTAATTGGGTTAACTGGGCAGGCAAGTTATTGTATAAGGATGGTTTGTTCTGTAGACTATTGGGGAAAAAAATGCTTAAAGGGGCTAAAAATTTTGTCCTAAAAATGGTGTTTAAAAAATGTTTAAACTGCTTTTATTCTAGTCAAAATAAAACAAATCTTTCTCCAGAAGAAAAAATATTATAAGACATGCCATGAAAATTTTCTTGCCCTGTTAAACATCATTTAGGAAATATTTAAAAAAGAGAAAAAAAATTCAAAGGGGGACTAATAATTATATATATATATATATATATATATATATATATAATCCTTCTTATTAATCGTGATTAACATTCATTCATTCATTCATTTTCTTGTCGGCTTTGTCCCTTGCGGGGTCGCCACAGTGGAATGAACCACCAACTTATCCAGCACGATTTTACGCAGCGGATGCCCTTCCAGCCGCAACCCATCTCTGGGAACTTCCACACACACATTTACACTCATACACTACGGACAATTTAGCCTACCCAATTCACCTGTACTGCATGTCTTTGGACTGTGGGGGAAACCGGAGCACCCGGAGGAAACCCCCGCGAACGCAGGGAGAACATGCAAACTCCACACAGAAACACCAACTGACCCAGCCCAGCCGAGGTTCGAACCTGCAACCCAGCGACGTTCTTGCTGTGAGGCAACAGCACTACCTACTGCGCCACTGCGTTGCCTCGTGATTAACATTTTGAGCAAAATAATCATGATTATCGTTTTTTCTGTTATCGTGCAGCCCTATTACAATACATGCTTTTAGTCATTTTCACATGAAACTGAGCTTTGCAGAGCAACAAATGTGTACAACTGGAAAGGGGGCGGTATATGATGGAATAATCATTTTATCTTGATTAATGTTTTTTCATAATTGTTAGAAGCCAAAATCGAAATCGAAACCGAATTTTCAATTAATTGCACAGCCCTAGTTACATGATATAACCCAGTAGTTAGATAAATGCACTGTAAGTGAATACTGTAAAATAACATGCATCCAATATTCGTTGGATTCTTTTGATTAATGGAAAGTTTCAAAATAAGTGACTCTTTAATCAATTTACCACTGTATGTCTTTGCTGAATAAAAGTATAATATTCTCAAAACTCACAACAAACTGATCCAAATAATCTTGAATCTCATCCAGTCCTTTTCTTTTCAAGGATTTGCACAAGAACCATCCGTATTTGTATTTTGTCATGTTTTCTTTTCACATCTCCCAAGCGAACTACATTCCCTAGGTTTTTGGCAAGCAGTCCAGACCGCACAGTACATGGATAGAGCGCTTTCTTCTGCTCCGTGTTTGCAAACACCAGAGTACCGAATCTGGCACAGCCACTACTAGTCACCATGAGGGACAGACAAACCAGTCGAGGGGGTTTTGACGTGACACTGACACAGATTGGAGGAAGTGAGCAAGCTGGCAAGATTGGCCAACATTCTGCCAACGTTCAGCCAACATAATGCCCTCCTGGCAGCGGTCCTTCATCCACCTCCCTTGGAGTGGACAGATGTGCTGTTGTTGAGGGCGAAGTAACACTGGTAATTTTGTAGAGGGAAGTGCCCGCTTCAAATCGTACATTAACCACGCCAGATGTTAATTAAGATAATTGTTTGGAGCACGATGATAATAGAATGAGCAGCACGTGGATTTGGTGATTGTAGGACGTCACATTTACTGGAAGAGAAATTCCGTTTGTTTGTTTGTTTGTTGTGTTGGCTCTTGTTTAATGCGCTGATAGAAAGAATGTGTTGCATTTTTTATTTAGGTGTCAGTCCCAAGGGTACTCAGGAGTTTCAGTCAAATTCAGCAGTATGTACAAGTGAGTTTATTTCAGGCCATTTAGCAATTTGTGTGCAGTTAACAGCAGTCAAGTGTGACATGAGCATTCAAGAGGATTTTTTTTATTATTAAACAAGTCTCTTGTTCTCAACAACACTGGTTAATTTGATCAGAAATACAGAAACAAGCGCTGTTGTGAACTAGTGTTACCATTTAAAATAGCTGTTTTCTGTATTCATATGGTTTAAATGTTATTTGTTCCTGTGATTCAAAGGTAAATTTTCAGGATCAGTGGTTCGGTCTTCAGTGTTGAAATGATATATCAGAAATTATTATAGAATGATGATTTGCCTTCATGAAACATTTAATTATTAGTAGTCAGGGCTTTACATTAACACCCACCAACGGTAGATTTCGGTTGTGGCGGGTTAGACAGCCATTCTCACTAGCCACTTTGGCTGGCTGAAACTCATTTTTAAATTGCCAGTGCTGGCTCTTCATCACTACAGATTAGACTGTTAGTTTATACTAACGTACAAATGTGATCTTAGAATCGAGAAGCAGCACGAATGACAAAACAGCTTTTCGCGCGAGCAAAAAAAGAAAACAGGTGAACACCGAAAGAGAGGATCACGGGCACAGTGAGACAGGCTTTCCTCACTCACTGACGAGGACGTACGTAGTGTCGTACGCGAGTGTTTAAAACCTCTGTGAAGTTGACACCCCATAAAAACAAATAAACCCCAAAACTATCCCATTCGTTTGTGCTACGTTTGTGCTGATTTGTGCCGCAAAAACGAACGTTTGTGCTGGTTTGGTGTCTGAGATATTAAGTATTATTTTTTGACCGTGTGACGTCACTTTCCACCCCATGTTGCTCAAATGACTTCAAATCAGCACAGGACGTTTGTGCTCAATTTGTGCTGACAAACCAGCACAAACGAATGACACCTGTTTTGTGCAATTTAGAGGAAATAATTGGGGCGGAAAGTGAAGTCGCAGCTCCCGAAGTGTTTTGATTAGGCAATATCTAAACAATAAACATAGATACAGTGTTTATTTTAACAGCACAAATCCAGCACAAACAAATATGACACCTGTTTTGTGCGATTTAGAGGAAATAATGGGGCGGAGAGTGACGTCGCGGCTCCCGAAGTGTTTTGATTAGGCAATAATAAACAATAAACATAGATACAGTGTTTATTTTAACAGCACAAACCAGCACAAATCCAGCACAAACGAATATGACACCTGTTTTGTGCAATTTAGAGGAAATAATGGGGTGGAGAGTGACGTCGCGGCTCCCGAAGTGTTTTGATTAGGCAATAATAAACAATAAACATAGATAGTGTTTATTTTAATAGCACAAACCAGCACAAATCCAGCACAAACGAATGACATCAGTTTGGTGTAATTTAGACAACCTGGGGTGGAGAGTGACGTCACGGTTCCCGAAATATTTTGATTAGGCAATATCTAAACAATAAACATAGATACATTGTTTATTTTAACAGCACAAACCAGCACAAATCAGGCACAAACGAATGACATCAGTTTGGTGTGATTTAGACAACCTGGGTGGAGAGTGACGTCACGACTCCCGAAATATTTTAATTATATCTAAACAACGAAAATAGATAAAGTGTTTGTTTTAACGGCACAAACCAGCACAAATCCAGCACAAACGAATGACACCAGTTTGGCGCGATTTGGAGGAAATGCGGTGGAGAGTGACGTCACGGCTCCCAAAATATTTTGCTTATATCTAAAGAAGGATAACAGATACAGTGTTTGTTTTAACGGCACAAACCAGCACAAATCAAGCACAAACGTCATGTGCTGATTTGAAGTCATTTGAGCAACATGGGGTGGAAAGTGACGTCACACGGTCGAAAAAATAATGCTTAATATCTCAGACACCAAACCAGCACAAACGTTCGTTTTTGCCGCACAAATCAGCACAAACGTAGCACAAACGAATGGCATCGTTTTGGGGTTTATTTGTTTTTATGGGGTGCCATCTTCACGGAGGTGTGTTACAAAGCTCCTGTGCCGTTTCCTCACTTGAAGCAACCGAGCCTGGAAACGAAACTAGTGCGATGCTTGTGCCCTCACTTTCCTTCAAGGGCTCGAGATTCTTTGTAAGCAGCAGCAGTTGTTGTCGCTTCCGCTTTACCCATTCTTTGAACAGATTATTAATTGGCCTAACATTAACCGTGTGCGCGGCATCATTCTTTCATTATCACGCACGGAATGTTTTTTTACCCGCCTTCTTTTGCTTGCTGTTATTTTTGTTAATATAGTTTAATAAACATCCTTTACAATAATATTGCTTTAATATGTTGTTGTATGCATGGTTAACTGGTGATCTGGGAGCCAGAACAGACCACTGTGCATAGATTTAGATGCGTGAGAATATATATTTTTTAAATGTCAACTGTTTTGTTGAATAAAAAGTGTATGTATACAGCAGTATTTTGCTTGTTTTGACACATTATTTAAAATTTGTGGCAAGGAAATAATTAGTTTGGTGTGGCCAGTGAAAAAAAAAGGTAAATCCTTATTGTGTTGAGCCCTGAAAAGTCCTGTGAAAGAAAACTAATTGCAATGCTTTTTAATGAAAGCATAACCCAAACAAAAAACAGTGGTAACACTTTATTTTGATGGTCCATTTGAGTATTAGTAGACTCTCAGCTTAATATCTGTTGACACTGACATTTAACAGTCCTTCAACAGACATTTAACTGACTATAAGAAACTTTGCAATTACATGTCAACTTACACTAACCCTAACCCGAACCCCAACCCTAACCCCAACCTAACAGTCTACTTATAATCTTATGATAATTAGTTGCAATGTAACTTAAATTCAACAAACGGACCGTCAAAATAAAGTGTGACCAAAACAGTTAAATGCATATAAAATATATTTTCCCAACAACAAAATTGTGGCAAGTAAAAATGGCGAGTGGCTAGTAACGGTGGAAAACTACTATCAACAGTGGCTGGTGATCAAAAAAGTTAATGTCAAGCCCTGTTAGTAGTAGCAGTAATAGTAGTATTCGTACTATAGTACTAATTGTTGTAATAATTGAATCAATATGATGAATCGGATGGATCAAATGATGAATCGAAAAAACTCAAATGAACAGCATTTGTTTAAAATAAGAAATATTCTGAATTATTTTCTTACAGCCCAATCCCAATTTTACTTCTTAGCCTTTCCCCTTACCCCTACTCCTTGGTTTGTTCATTTACATAAAGGGTAGGGGTGTCCCAATTCTCTTTTGCTTAGAGGCATTAAGGCTAATTAATACTTCTGCGCCGAGTGATCGGCATGACCCACGGCGCCTACCTTGCAGTCATGCATTTATACTTCTGCGTGCTGTTTGTGTTGCTCTGCAATAACACTTCCAAAACACTGGCAGTAGGTTTTTATGTTCCCCTGTGTCGAGTTTCTTTCTGGTTGTTTTGTTTTTCTTCTGAACGTTACCTTAATGTAGAAGTAGCTAAAATTTGCTCATTCAGAGGCGGGAACTGGCAGAGGTGCAACAAATTTAATCATAAGGTAAACGCAAAACAAAAGCTTCCATCTGGAGCTCCTTTACGGGACTCGACACTTGTAAACAATCGCTCCATCAAGCTTGTGCTACGCGCCCTTGCGACGTGTAGTTACATTTTTTGAGAGGTGCTCTTCAGCGTTGGTGTCAGGCACGACGAAGACTTTGCGACCTCGCAAAGGCTGCGCCAGACCATATGCGTGCGCTTGATACAGAAGTATTAATCAGACATTAGGGGGAAGAGAAAGGGCCATATAGGGGAAGGGGTATGAACAATTTTCTTGACTGTACCAGCTACTACAGCAACATGGCTGCAAAACCGAGTGAGAAGACGCACACGTGAAAAAAAGGGCATTAAAGGGTCACGAAACCCCCCTGTCTCAGCAGGGTGTTTTCACACCTCTAGTTTGGAAAAAGTCAGGAAAGTGGGTGTGTCCAGCTCTGTTTAGGTGGGAGTGTCGGGGGAGGGAAAGAGGGAAGATTTTTCATAAAAATGGGAGTATTAGCCCTTATTTTACAATTCTATCCTGCTATCATCATATCATTCAGTATTGTCCCATATTTCTCATGTATTTTTAATCTTGAATGCATGCTGAAATGAATATAAAAATGTCTGCATTCACTTTCTTTCCATTAAAGCTGTGTGTCGATCATCACCCTCCATATGCAACCTCTGAATCAGCGAATGCATGTATGAGCCAATGACTGGTATAAGCGCTGACTGACAGAAGCACTCCGTATGATAAACTGATCCCAGATCAGCTTCTGTATACGCCATTTAAAGAGGAGCGAAAGTGCAGGGCATTTTGGGATATTCGGGTGTATGTTTAAACAAGACAAATACTCTTAATAATATGTAAACATGTCCATCCTGCATGTTTTATTTTAAACACACCTAATGGCAAACTAATGCACAAACAGTTACGAAATTAATGGAATACTTTCATCATAGATCTGTGCGTTCTTACAGTGACACCAAAAAAAAAAACGAGATAATAATTTGCTGCTCTTCACTTGTTCGATAACAGAGGCGTCACTTTAAATGACGTGTACAGAAGCTGATCTGGGATCAGTTTATTATGCGAGGGAACGCAAAAACTTCTGATTCAGAAAGCTGATTCAGTGAAGGGACTAGAAAATCTAACATGTAAAAACTGACAAAAATTTGGACAAATATTGCGCTGCTAATAGCAAAACTATTTTAAACTTAGGCCTACCTTGGCAAATGACCATGGAATAAGTGGGCGCATCGTGTGGCCCTTCGCCTCCATGTCATGCATTAAAATCTGTATATATATATGTATATATATATATATATATATATATATATATATATATATATATATATATATATATACAGTATATATAGCAGTGTGTGTGGTTACCATTTAGTTTGGTTATGGGGTTGGTCATGGAGTTCCTAACTGATCTGATGTGTTGGAGTTTTTGTAATAAACAATTACACATTGGTTATACAGTATGAGTATCTATATTTGCATATGTCCTTTTTCATAAGGATTGTGTGTGTTATTTTGGGAAAATCATTATGCTGGGGGAAACGTGTAAGGTGAACAATTTAAAGTGCTTCATTTAAACGCGAGCTCTCAGCGGGACTAAAAACAGTCATTGTCAGCAGTATGAGGGGCACGTTTGGCATCAGGAGATTCAGGGCAAAAAGTGTGCACTATTGAGTGAGGGAGGAGAGCAAAGACAGAGAGCGAGTCGAGAGAAAATTGGCTGTGGTCACAATTAGGTCTGTAAACTGAAGCTGAAGGGTTGTCAATCTTAAGTGGCCTTGGGAAATGAATGGTCAGGTCTCAGGCAGCCAGAGATATAGAAGTTGGTGACTCATTCGGGGTGGTGTGATAAGTATGATTTGGTGGACAGATATTCCTTTTTGGTCAGATCATTCTTATTTGATCTAGTCTATTGTCTAATTTAATCATTTTCATTAACCTTTGTGCATTCGGTTGCACCTTCAAGCAATAAAAAAAGTTTTTTTGTCTACTATTTAAATATCTGAAAGAAAAACAGCTTGGCGGCTCTGTATTTGAGGTGATTTGTAGGCCAGATACAGTATCCTTATGCCACTGAACCATCATTTGAAAAATGACTTTAATCCTCAATCATGCAAAATGACAGCGAGATTCAGCTTCAGACCAATCGGGGTGTATGAGATATATTTTTGCTGATGTGCTTAGGTACAGTCTATTATAGTTGGATTCTGGACCATTGAAACGAGGAAATGGAAAAGAAGATTGCTTATGGTCGCTCATGCTGAATTTCAAAGAGATTCAGAAGGAATTATAATGTTACACTATATAACTAGAAGCACATCTTTTTTGGAAAAGATGGTCAATTGTTAAAGTGAGAATATGTGGAGTCTCTTTTTGTACAAAAATTTGAAAAGGATAAGTCAACCATTACTATTTATATGGATCATGCTAATGTTAGGGATTGGAATTTTTTGGCATTGTTTGTGCTTGAATCATATATGAAATAATACTGATTTTGAGGGGGAAAAAAAGTGTGCTATTATTTTTCAAAGAAATCAGCCTTTTGGTTCTCCACTGCTGAACATCAAAGCTCACAAAAATGCTTGGACTAACAATGAGCGGTATCTTGGGACCAGAATATCATAGGGTTTTATCGCAGTGGACACAAATGTGATTTGTTTATTAAATGAAAGCAATAAGCCCTAAGAAGGTTTGGTTTGCAGTGTGTTTTATAAAGGATTTTTTAAGGCTTGATGCCTAAAACCCCCTTAGCTGTTATGAATTCATCATAAACCATGATTTAATGGGGATTGTTGCTATTATAAAATAAGTGTTTCATATAGGTAGCAAGGTTTCAAAAATAACACATAGCAAATAAAATCAAAATGTAATGATGTTAGTAAAAAAAATATTTTTCAACCAAATAATAGTTCCTCAGAAACAGTTGGGGTTTCTGAGCTACACAGAAGCAGCAACATACACACTGGTATAACAAGGTCATGGGTTTATTTTTGTAGATTAATTTGCAAAAGCGCTTAATGTGGCTCAGCTACCTAGAGATAACCTCATGCTCATCTGCGTCACGGCACCATTTGCAACTGCTACTAGTGACTTCACAGCTAAGGCAATCTTACCTCAATTGAATTCACTCTAGTAAACCAAAAATTCCATCAGGGTCATGGCACCACTTGCAACTGGTACTAGTGGCTGCGCAACTTATACAAACATACCTCAACCACAATTGTTCTAGTAAACCTCAATTCCATTAAGATCATGGCACCACTTGTGTTTGGTACTAGTCGCTGCGCAAGTTAAACAAATTAACCTCAATCACTTCAGCAAACCTCAATCCCATCCAGGTCATGACACTTGCAACTGGTACTGGCTGCGCAACTTATACAAACATACCTCAATCACAATCACTTTAGTAAACCTCAATCCCATCCGGGTAATGCCACTACTTGCAACTAGTACTAGTGGCTCACAACAAACCTACCTCAACCACAATAATTCTAGTAAACCTCAATCCCATTTGGGTCATGGCACCACTTGTAACTGATACTAGTAGCTGCGCAACGTATACAAACTTACTTCAATCACAATCATTCTAGTAAACCTCAATCCCATTTGGGTCATGGCACCACTTGTAACTGGTACTAGTGGCTCCACAACTTACACAAACGTACCTCAATCACAATCATTCTAGTAAACCTCAATCCCATTTGGGTCATGGCACCACTTGCAACTGGTACTAGTGGCTGCGCAACGTATACAAACTTACTTCAATCACAATCATTCTAGTAAACCTCAATCCCATTTGGGTCATGGCACCACTTGTAACTGGTACTAGTGGCTGCACAACTTACACAAACGTACTTCAATCACAATCCTTCTAGTAAACCTCAATCCTATTTGGGTCATGGCACCACTTGCAACTGGTACTAGTGGCTGCGCAACGTATACAAACTTACTTCAATCACAATCATTCTAGTAAACCTCAATCCCATTTGGGTCATGGCACCACTTGTAACTGGTACTAGTGGCTGCACAACTTACACAAACGTACTTCAATCACAATCCTTCTAGTAAACCTCAATCCCATTTGGGTCATGGCACAACTTGAAACTGGTACTAGTGGCTGCACAACTTATAAAAACTTACTTTAATCACAATCACTCTAGTAAACCTCAATCCTATTTGGGTCATGGCACCACTTGTAACTGGTACTAGTGGCTCCACAACTTACACAAACGTACCTCAATCACAATCGTTCTAGTAAACCTCAATCCTATTTGGGTCATGGCACCACTTGTAACTGGTACTAGTGGCTGCACAACTTACACAAACGTACTTCAATCACAATCCTTCTAGTAAACCTCAATCCCATTTGGGTCATGGCACAACTTGAAACTGGTACTAGTGGCTGCACAACTTATAAAAACTTACTTTAATCACAATCACTCTAGTAAACCTCAATCCTATTTGGGTCATGGCACCACTTGTAACTGGTACTAGTGGCTCCACAACTTACACAAACGTACCTCAATCACAATCATTCTAGTAAACCTCAATCCTATTTGGGTCATGGCACCACTTGCAACTGGTACTAGTGGCTGCGCAACGTATACAAACTTACTTCAATCACAATCATTCTAGTAAACCTCAATCCCATTTGGGTCATGGCACCACTTGTAACTGGTACTAGTGGCTGCACAACTTACACAAACGTACCTCAATCACAATCATTCTAGTAAACCTCAATCCCATTTGGGTCATGGCACCACTTGTAACTGGTACTAGTGGCTGCACAACTTACACAAACTTACTTTAATCACAATCACTCTAGTAAACCTCAATCCCATTTGGGTCATGGCACCACTTGTAACTGGTACTAGTGGCTGCACAACTTACACAAACGTACCTCAATCACAATCATTCTAGTAAACCTCAATCCCATTTGGGTCATGGCACCACTTGTAACTGGTACTAGTGGCTGCACAACTTATAAAAACTTACTTTAATCACAATCACTCTAGTAAACCTCAATCCTATTTGGGTCATGGCACCACTTTTAACTGGTACTAGTGGCTCCACAACTTACACAAACGTACCTCAATCACAATCATTCTAGTAAACCTCAATCCCATTTGGGTCATGGCACCACTTGTAACTGGTACTAGTGGCTGCACAACTTACACAAACGTACCTCAATCACAATCATTCTAGTAAACCTCAATCCCATTTGGGTCATGGCACCACTTGAAACTGGTACTAGTGGCTGCACAACTTACACAAACGTACCTCAATCACAATCATTCTAGTAAACCTCAATCCCATTTGGGTCATGGCACAACTTGAAACTGGTACTAGTGGCTGCACAACTTATAAAAACTTACTTTAATCACAATCACTCTAGTAAACCTCAATCCTATTTGGGTCATGGCACCACTTGTAACTGGTACTAGTGGCTCCACAACTTACACAAACGTACCTCAATCACAATCATTCTAGTAAACCTCAATCCTATTTGGGTCATGGCACCACTTGTAACTGGTACTAGTGGCTGCACAACTTACACAAACGTACTTCAATCACAATCCTTCTAGTAAACCTCAATCCCATTTGGGTCATGGCACAACTTGAAACTGGTACTAGTGGCTGCACAACTTATAAAAACTTACTTTAATCACAATCACTCTAGTAAACCTCAATCCTATTTGGGTCATGGCACCACTTGTAACTGGTACTAGTGGCTCCACAACTTACACAAACGTACCTCAATCACAATCATTCTAGTAAACCTCAATCCTATTTGGGTCATGGCACCACTTGCAACTGGTACTAGTGGCTGCGCAACGTATACAAACTTACTTCAATCACAATCATTCTAGTAAACCTCAATCCCATTTGGGTCATGGCACCACTTGTAACTGGTACTAGTGGCTGCACAACTTACACAAACGTACCTCAATCACAATCATTCTAGTAAACCTCAATCCCATTTGGGTCATGGCACCACTTGTAACTGGTACTAGTGGCTGCACAACTTACACAAACTTACTTTAATCACAATCACTCTAGTAAACCTCAATCCCATTTGGGTCATGGCACCACTTGTAACTGGTACTAGTGGCTGCACAACTTACACAAACGTACCTCAATCACAATCATTCTAGTAAACCTCAATCCCATTTGGGTCATGGCACCACTTGTAACTGGTACTAGTGGCTGCACAACTTATAAAAACTTACTTTAATCACAATCACTCTAGTAAACCTCAATCCTATTTGGGTCATGGCACCACTTTTAACTGGTACTAGTGGCTCCACAACTTACACAAACGTACCTCAATCACAATCATTCTAGTAAACCTCAATCCCATTTGGGTCATGGCACCACTTGTAACTGGTACTAGTGGCTGCACAACTTACACAAACGTACCTCAATCACAATCATTCTAGTAAACCTCAATCCCATTTGGGTCATGGCACCACTTGAAACTGGTACTAGTGGCTGCACAACTTACACAAACGTACCTCAATCACAATCATTCTAGTAAACCTCAATCCCATTTGGGTCATGGCACCACTTGTAACTGGTACTAGTGGCTGCACAACTTATAAAAACTTACTTTAATCACAATCACTCTCGTAAACCTCAATCCTATTTGGGTCATGGCACCACTTGTAACTGGTACTAGTGGCTGCACAACTTATAAAAACTTACTTTAATCACAATCACTCTCGTAAACCTCAATCCTATTTGGGTCATGGCACCACTTGTAACTGGTACTAGTGGCTCCACAACTTACACAAACGTACCTCAATCACAATCATTCTAGTAAACCTCAATCCCATTTGGGTCATGGCACCACTTGTAACTGGTACTAGTGGCTGCACAACTTACACAAACGTACCTCAATCACAATCATTCTAGTAAACCTCAATCCTATTTGGGTCATGACACCACTTGCAACTTGAACTAGGGACTGCACAACTTATATAGTCTAACCTCAATTTTAATCACTCTAGTAAACCTCAATCCTATCTGGGTCATGGCACCACTTGCAACTGGTACTGGCTGCGCAATTATACAAACTTACCTCAATCACAATTACTTTAGTAAACCACAATCCTATCCAGGTCATGGCACCACTTGCAACTGGTACTAAGGGCTGCACAACTTATATAGTTTAACCTCAATTTCAATCACTCCAGTAAACATTAGGCCCATCTGGGCCATGGCACCACTTGCAATTAGTAGTGGTTGGCTGCACAATGTATTCATGCTTACTTCAATTACAATCACTCTAGTTAACCACAATCCCATCCGGGTCATGGCACCACTTGAAACTGGTACTAGGGGCTGCACAACTTATATAATCTAACCTCAATTTTAATCACTCTAGTAAACATTAGGTCCATCTGGGTCATGGCACCACTTGCATCTGGTAGTGGCTGCACAAGGTATGCATGCTTACTTCAATTACAATCACTCTGGTAAAGTCCCATACAAGTCACAGCACCACTTGCAAATGCACAGCACTTGATATCTGACTACTTGGGTATAAGTGCCACCAACATTATTTCAGAATACATAAAAATCTACCTATCATGCACAGGCTTTAAGCCCTACTGTGGTTACAATGCTTGCAATAATGGTAGTTGTTTCTTACACACTATCAAGCTTTTATTGTGTGGATGGCCAGGTCGATGAAGTTCACTTTCCTACTCTGCACTGAACCCTTAACAAGACTTTAGCTCTCAGCATGTCACCAGCCCAGTGGGCGAATTATAAGGCTCACAGATGGAGTGACATACCAGTTCTCAGAAGTGATACAGCTGATCACCACAGGGGCAACCTCCAATTTTCACTCACTAGATAACCTTCATTCATTGGCCTTCTCATCAAGTCTTTGTGTGAGGCGACTCCTCCATGAGGGCTATATTTGAGAACAGCCAGCGAAACAGAGCATTAGTAGGGCCTGGATATGCAGGAAGGTGCGTGTGTGTGCGTGTGTGTGTGTGATTCACATACAGAGCACACTGAGAGTCTGCGGGGGTGTGTGATTCTGGGCTAAATCCTAAATCCACCCCACCTAGATTACTAGATACCTCTCTTCTGCATGTATCCAAGTGAAGACACAGGAAGTCTGCTTTATACAGACACCCACCACTCCTCTGAATTATGAATCAGTGGCTTATCCATAATAATGCCGACCGCACCCTGTGGGCAGACTGTGTGATAGAGTTGCTAAGCCTGATGGATTGCCATGATTTTGCTGCCAGGATGAAATTTTATTTTTTAATTAATTAATTTTATGCATAATTTTGTTTTTAGCTTTTTAAATGAGAATTGTGTTTGTTTCTCTGTGTGTGTGTGTTACTGAATAATGCTAGTGTTTATATGAGTAGTTTATATGAGACACAGTATTTTTTTTATTTAAATACCACTAGTTAAACCTTAAAGGAACACTTCTTTTTTTTTTTTTTTTTTTAGATTTATTTTTGGCCTTTTTGCCTTTATTAGATAGGACAGTATTTAGACAGGAAGCGAAGTTGGAGAGAGAGAGAGGGGGGGTAGGGTAGGGAAATGTCCTCGAGCCGGGATTCGAACTCGCGACACCCTGACGTGCTATTGCACCATATGTCGGTGCGCTAACCACTAGGCTATTGCACCGACGGAACACTTCTTTTTTAGGCTAATTTTACAACTCCATGTTTTTATTCAGTCAGCCGATCTTTGGGTCTGATGGGAGCACATTTAGCTTAGCTTTGTTAAAATCATTGAATTGGATTAGACCATTAGCATCTCGTTCAAAGAAAATTGCAATGATATTGTGCAAAGTTCCTTGATTATAGTGCCAAAAAGCTTTTATGCAATTTTTGAGCGACGTGCTCATGGTCTCATCCGATTCAATGATTTATGCTAAGCTTAAAGTGCTCCTGTTACAGTTTATGGGTCTCTGTGTTCTTTCTGTATGTTGTGTGTTATGCTTTGTGTCTTGTGGTGTGCGTGGGTGGGTGTGTCTGTTGACTTTTTTTATGGTAGCGTGCATTTCTGATCAGCTGACCTAATCAGCGGACTCCAGCTGATGGCTGTTTAGCGAAAGGGTTCTGGATGCAGACCTGGTGCAGTGCAATCTGAGCTGCATCCAATGCTTTTTAATGAGCTCACCTAACCCCATCCCTAACCCTACCTGTCACAGTGACGTCACTCACTCCATTGAGTGCATTGTCTGACATTGCATCGCTGAGTTATGCAATCTCAGCTTGCATCATAAAGGCTGCATCCAGACACTATTGTGTTTAGCTGGCTATATAATCAGTCTGTGTTTCACTGCTGGTTATCAGTCCATAGTTGTTTTCATGTTCCTGTCTTTGTTATGTTTGGTTTTCTCTGTAGTCTAGACCAGTGGTTCTTAAACCCCAGCCCGCAGACCGGTACAGGTCTGTGGATCAATTGTTACCAGGTCACACAAGAAATCATTAATTATTTCAGTTTTATTTATTATCTGAGTCTGAACGATCTTTTATTTTGAAAAACAATTTATTTTGAAAAATTACTATAGTCTTGAGGTTCACTTGAGAGCCAAAATGTAACCCACAGACTATCAAATTAAGTAAAAAACAGATGTCTCTGGAAAGTTTCTTTGCGGAGAGGAGGACCCACAAATTGCTAAGAAATCTATTCGCACACCAAATCAGGTAAACCCAGCATGTCTGTGCAAGAAGATCAACTGCTGGAGTTTGCAAATGATGGTGGCGTTCACATATCATGTATTTTCTGCGTACAAGCTTGTTATTTCCAATGGAGGAGTGATGCCCTTGCCTTCCAGGCACACCTAGTTGAAAACATCTTCAGAATGCTGCGGGCGCACCGCAAGTCACGTGACAAGATCTGACCAATCAGCTTCATATTTTGTATGGAATATACACATTTCGGTAGACTAATTATCTCAGACAAACACAGAAGTGTTTTTTTTTTCTCCATAAATAAAACTGTCAAAGTTGCAGCAATGTTTTGTCAGCTTGTCATCCTCTGACAAAACAATTGATGGTCACCTAGTACCTGCTCAGCCCCCCGGGCCGTGGTAAAATTTGCAAGCATTGAGCGGTCTGAGTTGATAAAAAGGTTGAGGACCGATGGTCTAGACCAGGGGTGTCCAAACTCGATCCTGGAGGGCCGGTGTCCTAGAGAGTTTTTCTTCAACTTGTTTTAACACACCTGCCAGGAAGTTTCTAGTATATCTAGTAAGAGCTTGATTAGCTGGTTCAGGTGTGTTTGATTAGGGTTGGAGCTAAACTCTCTAGGAGACCGGCCCTGCAGGACCGAGTTTGGACACCCCTGGTCTAGACCATCTGATAACATGTTCTTTTGGACCTGTGGGAACTCTCTGTTTCTGGACATTCTGCTAAGTCTCTCTACATTTTTGAGCACTTTAAGACTTGTTATCACTGTTGCATTTCATTAAACTGTTATTCACTTGCAGTTTGATTCTTGGGACAGCTCTTGCCAGACATGGAAATTGGCTGAATGGATTTAAAAAAAGGTAAAACTCAACAGCTTAACTCTAGAGGAGTTGTAAAATGAGCCTAAAAAGTGAAGTGTTCCTTTAAATGAGCATAAACCATTAGGAAAGTAATTTAGTCTTAAAGTGAAAGTACCATTTAATGTTAAAAACTACACACAAAGGAATCATTCACTGGTCTTTTCTGAAAAACTATAGACCGGAGGTGTCAAACTCAGTTCCTGGAGGGCCGCAGCTCTGCAGGGTTTAGGTCCAACCCTGCTCCAACATACCTAGCTGTAGGTTTCAAACAAGTGTGCCACAAGCCTGCTTTTGAGTGACGGTCTCGGCTGTTAGATCGCCCCATGGGGGCTGGCTGCAGTACAAGTCATAAAGCCTGCCTCCTCTGTGCTAATGAAAGAGACATGAAAAATAAAAAAATTTAAATTACACTTGCAATAAAATGTTCCGAAAGATGGTTCTGGTCAATTAAGGCACTGGTTATCATGTTGATATAGGTGCAGATCTTCATTTTTGTAAAGAGTATGTTTTGAGCAGTAATTTAATGCTGGGGGCGTCATCGCGATTGACAGCTGTGATTGACAGTTTCTCAAAGCAGACGTCGGATCTTCGGCAGGAGACTGAAGTGTTATTATTCGATTTCTGTGTTATTTTACCCAATGTAAAATGAGTTGTTCAGCAGTAAACTATAGTTTCTGACATACAGGATCTGGTGGAACACTGTTTATTCGGTAAGGTCAGGGCTTCAACAGTTTGCTGAAACACGCCTAACCACCCAGATAGCAAAACACACTCGGGCCAGTTCCGGCTAGACTCTCGCCTGCCGAAGACTTACCCATGGCCCAACTCGGCCTGGATGCCTATAGACTCACTGCCCGATTCCGGCCTGAGTCAATCAGTGTCAGATGCGGCGGCCAATAGCAAGCCGACGCTGCCTCATCCAAGCCGGAATCGGCCCGCGAGTAATGTGTGCTGCGGCCCGAAGCTGACGCGATTAAATCTTCATTATATAAAACCTCACCTTTGTTAACATTATTACAATCATTTGTGTTGATAAAACAGCAAACTCAGGCTACTACATTATGTAAACGCAAAGTGTATAGTTGCAATCAGAATTATTCAACCCCCTGATTTATTAGCCCCCCTGTTTATTTTTTCCCCAATTTCTGTTTAACGGAGAGAAAAAAATTTCAACACATTTCTAAACATAATAGTTTTAATAACTCCTCTCTAATAACTGATTTATATTATCTTTGCCATGATGACAGTAAATATTTTACTAGATATTTTTCAAGACACTTCTATACAGCTTAAAGTGACATTTAAAGGCTTAACTAGGTTAATTAGGTTAACTAGGCAGGTTAGGGTAATTAGGCAAGTTATTGTATAATGATGGTTTGTTCTGTATACTATTAAAAGAATATATAGCTTAAAGGGGCTAATAATTTTGACCTTACAATGGGATTTAAAAAATTAAAAACTGCTTTTATTCTAGCCAAAATAAAACAAATAAGACTTTCTCCAGAAGAAAAAATATTATCAGACATACTGTGAAAATTTCCTTGTTCTGTTAAACATAATTTGGGAAATATTAAAAAAAGAAAAAAAATTCAAAGGGGGTTCAATAATTTTGATTGCAACTGTACATTACCGAGCCTTTGTTATAGTGCAGACGCCGGTGGTCAAGTTCAGGGGGCGTGGTTGATTTGATGTACAAGCGTTTGGTCGGAAGTTCGATTGCGGAGCTCCTCCTTTGGCTCCATCAGGCAGTCCTTCTGCGCATGCCCAGGCCCCAATTTCAGCACTCCTTTGCGACAGTTTGTGCCCGTCACAAGGCATTTTTCCCTTCACAGCATTTAATGGAAAATGGCGCTGTCACGTCATCCATATTTTATACAGTCATTGGTTTCAAACAAGACTGAAGGACTCAATTAGTTTGATCAGGTGTGTTTAATTAAGATTGGAACTAAACTGTGCAGAGCTGCTTCCCTCCAGGAACCGAGTTTGATACCTGTGCTATAGACACTTTGTTAACAAAAAAAAAAAAACGTATATACATTTAATTCATATTGTGAGGAGAAAATGTGAAGATATTTGATTACCTAATTTGATTTCTGTATAGTAGTTTATTATCTTTGCCATACATTTGAGTAGTTTATTATCTTTGTAAAACCCCCTTATTATTCAGTAAAATGTTTATTTTATATATACCCTTTTTTCTATTGTAATTATCATGTTATTTGCTCTTTTTATTGTATAACTGTTGCAATTGGCTTATTTGTTATCTAAGAAGGATTGAGGTTAATTGGTTGGATTGGTTCTGTATTATATAGATAAATCCAAAACAATACAAAGCATGAATGATACAATCAAGTCTGGTAACCAAACGTATTTGGGTTTGAATTCTACATAAGACAATAACCTGTGACCCACGACTCTTGCACATTTGACTGATTCTTAACCTTCCATCCAGAGGGATTTTTTCCTGTAATAACATTACTGGTTTGGATAAAAGCATCCACCCACCACAGTGCAGTTGACCAGACACGAGATCCTGTACCTCAAGATCTTGCGTATCCATTTTAGCCCAAGGCCATTAGGAGAGAAGTGCCGCAATGATGAGTCGCCACCACTGAAAAATCGATAAGCGCCATGTGTCTCCCTTATCGTGCACTATTAATGTGAACTCAGCGTATTATTCATCAAACCAGAGCAGGATAAATTAGAGTGTATATGTCTGTATGTCTATTCCTGTACTGTAACATGATGTACAGACCTTGCGTATAGGAAAACAGCACCTGCAGAAGGTATTCATTTTGTACTTTATAATGAGACATCTAACCACCATTTATTGTGGGATGTAACCTCACACATCCTGAATAATTGATAGCTTCTCTATCTTGTGGGATATCTATCTTTCTCAGATGGTTTGAGTCTTTTCATAACATAATACTATTTATGGAAGACATATTGGTGACGAACGCTGACTTTTTTTATTTTGGGTTGTGGCAGTATTAACTGCTTTTTTAGCTGGTATCTCAAAAGCTTCTGGCGCATGATTCCTGACATTCATTAGAGATGTTCAGCTCAAATTGCAAAAGGTCAAATTGCAGAGTGGGCTCTTAATTGGCCTGCGGCAATCAAAATGTTGTTATGTTCTAAATTACTGCATTAATGGACTCGTTAAATTGCTCATTAGATAAGAAGATTCAAAAGCGAGTAAAATGCAGTGGAGGCACTGCGACATTGTACAGTTGTCTGCTTATGTTTAAGTCTACAAAGGTCCGCAAGGTTATATCAGTAAACAGTCTTTTCCTTACTCTTTTTGAAAGGGTTTATGTAACGCTCTCTGAAGGGTATTTCCAGGTTTTACTGTATCAGCACATTCAGCTTTGTCAATTCCAGCTTGTCCCTAGTGTACTATTGAGGCCATCATGATTTATATTAGCATTCACAGCTGTGGGACAATAAATGCGAGAAATCAGACTGTGATAATTTACTATATCTGTGTGCGGCGAAAAAATCCTATTCAAGAATAAGATGAAAAAGTCTTGCAGAATTATCAAGGACAACAAGGACAAGTCCAAGATATATTAACGAAAAAGTACAGAAAGTGAGATCCTAGAGATAATCGCTTTAGTGACTCGGTTTTCGGATATATTTGTGTTGCAGGCATATTTCAGGCATGCTGAAGATTGAATTTTTATTTAAACCAGTGCCAAGGTCATTGGTTCAATTCCTTGGGAATGTATCAACTGATATGTTGTATACCTTGAATACAAATACAGATGCATAATGCCAAACTGCCAAATGTATCAAAATTTAAATGACTTCCACTATATTGTGACCGCAGAAGCTGAACTTTAGTGTAGGACGGAAACCTTGCATGTCGAAACTACTACTACTCATGAAATGAGAAAGATATTGTACTTATTCAAATAAACACCTTTTGATTGAAATACGAGATGGGGTGGAGATGACAATGTAAGCATCTGATGGAGTGACAAAGATTAGTCACAAACTCTTTAATATTTTTAATTGATTAAAAATTGGAAAACCCACATAAAACTTTACGAGTAGCCTTGATATATGTAAACTACTAGATATAAGATTTTGAACAACAGTATTAAAGAAATGTTTCACCCAATAATGAAAATTACCCTATAATTTACTAATTCTCAACCATCCTTGTTGTATTGACCTCATATGCCTGCATATCCTGGCCAAATTTGCCCACTGGCCTATGTCCATCATAGCCTCCTAACCATCCCCATATGATACTTGGCTTCATAACTCTGTCTCCTCTCCACCAATCAGCTGGTGTGTGGTGTGCGGTCTGACGCAATATGGCTGCCATTGCGTCATCCAGGTGGATGCGATAAAGTTTAGATCAGATACGCGGCCGGCCGGAAGTGCGATATGTACATCAATTATTGTAGCAATTTTTATGACACTGCATAACAATAGTGAATATTCTTACAGTACTGTGACAGTTGGGTTTAGGGTTTTAGGGCCCCTTCCAGCTGCAACCCATCACTGGGAAACACCCATACACACACATTCACACACTACAGACAATTTAACTTACCCAATTCACCTATAGCGCATGTCTTTAGACTTGCGGGGGAAACCGGAGCACCCGAAGGAAACCCACGCCAACACGGGGAGAACATGCAAACTCCATACAGAAATGCCAACTGGCCCAGCCAGGACTTGAACCAATGACCTTCTTACTGTGAAGCAACAATGCTAACCATTGAGCCACCATGCCACCTATAATGTAACTACATAGGTTAAAGATTCTGAGAAATCTAAATTTACAATGTTTAGTTGGGGCTCGAACCAGCAACCTTCTTGCAGTGAGGCGATCATGCTACCCACTGCCAACACGGGGAGAACATGCAAACTCCACACAGAAATGCCAACTGGCCCAGCCAGGACTTGAACCAATGACCTTCTTACTGTGAAGCAACAATGCTAACCATTGAGCCACCATGCCACCTATAATGTAACTACATAGGTTAAAGATTCTGAGAAATCTAAATTTACAATGTTTAGTTGGGGCTCGAACCAGCAACCTTCTTGCAGTGAGGCGATCATGCTACCCACTGCGCCACCGTGATGCCCCATTTCTATTCTCATTTATTCATTCATTAATTTTCTTTTCGGCTTAGTCCCTTTATTAATCTGGGGTCACCACAGCGGAATGTACCGCCAACTTATCCAGCATATGTTTTACGCAGCGGATGCCCTTCCAGCTGCAACCCATCACTGGGAAACACCCATACACACACATTCACACACTACAGACAATTTAACTTACCCAATTCACCTATAGCGCATGTCTTTAGACTTGCGGGGGAAACCGGAGCACCCGAAGGAAACCCACGCCAACACGGGGAGAACATGCAAACTCCACACAGAAATGCCAACTGGCCCAGCCAGGACTTGAACCAATGACCTTCTTACTGTGAAGCAACAATGCTAACCATTGAGCCACCATGCCACCTATAATGTAACTACATAGGTTAAAGATTCTGAGAAATCTAAATTTACAATGTTTAGTTGGGGCTCGAACCAGCAACCTTCTTGCAGTGAGGCGATCATGCTACCCACTGCGCCACCGTGACGCCCCGTTTCTATTCTTATAAACTATAAATGTTTTTAATGTATTAAAATAGGGATTCAGTTTTTCACTTTGAACCACTCTTTTGACTTCAAACCTTGCGAACAGAAGACACGTGAAACAAGTCACCTCCATCTACCATTTTCACACTTAGTTAAATGTCATTTTTAAAGCTCAACACCTCACATCGAGCCAAATGGGCCTCTAATGGGCTCCTATCATTATGGCATTACCAGTCGATAAATGAAATGTTAAGTGCTGTGTGACATTTCAGAAAGTCTCTATTTGTAGCTTAGCATTAAGGGTACTGTAAGGCAGAGATAAGGGCTGGTTTCTACTATGACTGGATTAAGTTCATTTGGGTCTCACATCTGGGTTGTTGATGAATGTTAAGAACGACAAAGGTTGATTGAGTTTAACGCCATGCTTGGTTATTAACTAATGACCATTTAGGTTGACGTTCACAAAGTGGATGGTCAGCGGTTAAATGCCTGCCGTGACCTTCGTACGTCATGCATCAGGTCTAATTCGGCTTCAATAGTGAAGTAATTTTGTGGGAATGCTTTAAAAAGTGATCCCTCTCTGAAGGGTAAACAACAGCCAGTCCTATCTGATGAAACCATCTCCAAATGTTTGCATATTCCGTCTGCTGTTGCATTTCTGGATAAGCTGTGGATATTGTACATTCTGCATCTCAATTTTACATGCTCTCAGTGTAACACAGCTCACATGAAAGCATTGTGTTCTTCGACTGACCCAAAAATGTCTTGTCTTGCGTTTTGATATTGCAACAAGCTTGATGAACAAAGGCTAACTTTCTGTGTGTGTGTGTGTGTGTGTGTGTGTGTGATGCAGCTAAGAAACTAAACCTTAGAGATTTGTCAGAGGGAATTAGGTTCTAGTTTAGCTCTTTTATGCGCCCTAGCTATTCCTCATTGTTAGCCGGGAATGTCTAATGTCAAATTTGACCTGATATGACTTGCCTATAATAATCCCGCAAGTGTTCAGATGTGTCTGTTGTTGCCCAGTTTATCCCATGCACCTGGTTTTTGAAATCCGTTTTAACCTCCGATCATTGGCCACCTGCAGAAGAGCACATTCTTGGCCCCCGAGAGCTACTGGGAAGTAGTTTCCAGTCTTCAATGGACATACAGACTCACGTCCTTGCAATAATCACAGCCTGTCCAGATAGTGACCAATCACAGCTGGCCGTCGGAGCAGTCTAATTGCAGAGAGTGGGACTTCTGGCTTCTCTAAATGTGTCAATGCCAAGATCGACGGTGCCAGCTGCGGGACAGTCACAGCCGCAGGCCCTGTCGCTCATGTCACCCGTTTTCCATCTCCTCATCAGATAGAGTGGTCTGATTATGTCAGAGTAGGAGCTCTGCTCCAAAGTTGGATGTTAAATGTGGCTACAGAGCCTCGTCTGGAAAAGTATTGGTAGTCTCTCAGAGTGCACTGCCAACTGATTGTTCACAAGTAAGGTGTGAAGACATTTTGTCGGCGGTTCTGTTGTTTCCAAGATCAACAACACTCGAGTATATCCAAACGTACAATATTATGCACTTGCAACCTTGAGAATAACATTCACAATCTGTTCCTTTATTCCCTACTGCTGCCTTCTTTGATTCGGCTGTAATTCCTCTCGCCAAGATTTTATTTGCAAGGGGCTTAGATAAAAATCAATGCACTGTTGGAGAGGAGCACCACCCAAAGATGCTAAAAAGCGGTCTGCACCATCAGCCAGTTGTCAGAATACTCCATCCCAAAGGATCTCTGGGTTGTCTGTCAGGTCATCTACAAGTCAGCCTTGCAGCGTTTCCCTCTTCCCTAGAAAAGATAGAGAAGGGGGCGAAAGGTCAAACCAATGGATTTATGCTGCTGGAATATACGGCATTGAAGAAGTCAGAAGGATGTTGGAAACCAAGCATTTCATCATGTCGACTTCTTTAAGCTCTGGGAAAAAGAGCTTTGTCAGACGTTGGCATTTCACGGAGGTTGTGACAGATTGGAGCTAACTCTGGGCATCTGGCAGGCTTTCGATTCTTTTTTTGGAAATGTGGATGCGGAGTTCTGCCAGGCCCCCGTTGGCCTGCGTTGAATTGATAACAGTTGTCTGTGGGGTTATTCAAACCTTTGTATGCTTGTTTCAGTCAATGGATTCAGGATAGTGTTTTGAGCTTGACACCATTGTGTCAGAATAAGATGCAGCACAAAGTCTCAGTGTAAGTGAAATGATCCAGCGCATCATGAGATTGTTGTATCAAGCTCTCTTTGTGAGTAACATTCACCTCTTCATTTGACCTCGGCGCAGAGACAGATTTGACCACTGAAGGAAGGCGATTTCAGACTTTGTGTGGGAGAATTTTTTTTCTTCCTCTCAATATCTTCCCGTCTCCGCCGTCCTTTTCAACGCCCACATCTCTATATATGTTATCATTGTATGACTTGAATGGAAACCGCCAAGCATTTTAGACAGTCTAGGCACAGTACCATCAAGCCTCGGCTGTGGTACAAACAGTGACTGTTCCTCACCTTGGCAGCTTATCATCACATTTATGATGTTCCACATACGAGTGTGTATGTGTTTGTCTGTTCTGTGAACAACAAGGGAGCGCACTCTTTTCTTCCATTCCTCCTTCTGTGTCTGAGGAAGATAGAGGGATATGGGCTGGTGGAAATGTGTCATCTGTGCCTAAGCTTTGATGGTCCTTGTCTCGCTGGGTTTCGTTGGACTCTATCAGCAGGCCCATGTGTAGCCATGATCACCTTTTCTCTCTTTTCCCAATTCCATTGTGTCTCCGTGCCTAAAAACCCCCAGGCATTTGCCATCTCTACAAAAAACTCTCTATTCTTTCCTCAGCACACATTCAGAAGGAATATTTAAACAGCCTTGACACATTCTCTAGAAATATGCTCTCTTGTAGCGTCAGATCTCATTGTTCAGAAACGTGTTGTATTTTTACCATTAATGTACATTTTCAAGGCATCAAAAGATGGCACAATTGTCTCCGCTGACATGTAAGTAAATCAGTTTCTGTGATTTGACATGTCGTTGTTCGCATGTAACAATGTTCCCAGTAGGACAAAGAAAAAGTTGGTGTGGAAATCCTCAGTATTACAAAGACTTTATTTTTAAACACATCCATGTCAGGACAAACCATACTATTCATAGAACAAAATGTGTTGTTTAAGTGTCCATGGAATGGAATGGACTGGAATGGAATCTTTTCAAACTTTACATGCATCAGCCTACATGTTTGGATATGTTGGATACATTTAGCAGCACGTTTCAGATGAAAAATCCAATATCTTAAAAATTTTGTTACTTAGAGTATATTTTCAGATACACAACTTTACATACCTCAACCCACATTTTTGGATACATTGGTGTAACTTTGCACGTTTCAGATCACAAATCCACTAGAGGGCACTGTCTAAATTTTTCCACATAGGCTCATTCCACATTTCTGGAGATATCGAATTATGAAGACAGGAACGTATGGCTGCATTTCGTCTTTAAAACGAACGCTACGGGGCGGTATGCACCCTTTGCACGCTTACTAACTTACTGCTTACCTCCCTATGGATGGCTTTCCCACTGTTACCAGTTTGTCTAATTAACTTGCCATGTATGTCGGCAGACTTGAGACGCAGAGAGTGTGCTAGACAAAAACAGAAGCCAAAAAAAAAAAATAAACAAGTAAATAGCAGGGAGACTGTGGTAAAATCTGAAAATGTGATAAAAATCAGGGGGGTTTTCTTTTTCTGGATCATTTTTTTTAAATGTCGGTTGCGTTTAAGGAAGTGGGTGAGTGCTTTTGAAAACACTATTAGTTGGGTTTAGGGAAGGAGGAGGGTGGGTCAGTCGATTGGTTAGTCAGTCAGTCAGTTGACAGTGGCCTTTTGGTGGATTTATGTGAGAACAGTAGGTGCAAATGGCACTCACCAGAAAAATTTGAGATCTCTAAAAGCATACACAGCGGCCTCTGGTGGATTTGCAGAAACAAAACAAAAACTGCAAAAATGCACTTCCTGGGTACCCCCTTGTACCCCCTTGGCGCTCTCAAGAAATTTATATAGCGGTGTGTTTTCAGAATGAACCTGGGTTGATTTTTTTTTTTTTTTTCTAATCTGGGTACATTTTGTTGTAGAATTTAGATACACTTCCTTTTTGTAGACATTCACGAGGAGGTGCTTTTCAGATCACCTAGCGAACCACTTACATACAATTGAAATCAGAATTAATAAACCCATTTGAATTTTTTCTTCTTTTTCAAATATTTCCCAAATGATGTTTAACAGAGCAAGGAAATTTTCACAGTATGTCTGATAATATTTTTCTGTTGGAGAAAGTCTTATTTGTTTCATTTCAGCTAGAATAAAAGCAGTTTTAAAGTTTTTAAAAACCATTTTAAGGTCGAAATTATTAGCCCCTTTAAGCTATAATGTTTTTTCGATAGTCTACAGAACAAACCTTCGTTATACAATAACTTGCCTAATTACCCTAAACTGTCTAGTTAACCTAATTAACCTAGTTAAGCCTTTAAATGTCACTTTAGGCTGTATAGAAGTGTCTTGCAAAATATCTAGTAAAATATTATTTACTGTCATTATGGCAAAGATAAAATAAATCAGTTATTAGAAATGAGATATTAAAATTATTATGTTTATAAATGTGTTGAAAAAATCTTCTCTCCGTTAAACAGAAATTGGGGGGAAAAAAACAGGGGGGCTAATAATTCAGGGAGGCTAATAATTCTGACTTCAACTGTATAGCCTTTCCTAAACCCAACCAATAGTGTTATCAAAATCAAATGTAAGACAAAAGTGCAGCAGATAGTTTTATCTTGGTTTTACATTGTTTTCTATCATTTTTGTGAAACCGTGCTTCATCTGACTCAAACCAGAGTGCTCTAAATCACAATTACCATAACCATGCCAGAAGTGTTGTCCATATACATGTAGAGTTAAAGATGTGAGTCAAATGTATTCAATTACAAAGCATATATACCGTTAAATTGTTTTGTGGCATTTATTTGGGGTCGTGCAAAGAACTGCATGAAAATAAATGAAATGTATTTATCGATAATATGTCCCTGTAAGTACCATTAGAGTGAAAGGTTGCAAAAAGACAAAAAAGGTTGCCATCATCCTAGCCTGTAGCGCATACCTGTCAACATTGGGATGTGAAAATAAGAGATAAAATAAATCGATGAAGATCGATATGTTTAGATGTTGTTGTTGTTGTTATTATTATTGTTATTATTATTATTATTATTATTATTATTATTATTATTATTATTGTTGTTGTTGTTGTTGTTGTTATTGTTATTATTATTATTATTATTATTATTATTATTATTATTATTATGTGTATATGTCTGTTCAAACACGCACCCAAATCCTAAAGTGTCCACTTTCGCTCCGCTTCATATCGCGTGTGCAGAATCTGTTTGGAAAACAGTGTCTATTTATCACTATAGAGCGTGTCTGACAAACGCACCGCTACATAAACTGACTGTTTTGAGGATTGCAGGGCAACGGGGCTTGTAATGGAAAGGACGGGAATCCTGCCGATTTTATATACGTTTCAAAGTGTTTTCATGCCTAAATAAAATGAAAGCACATGACAGATTCACATTTAAGAGCAAGGGGCGTCCCCTGGTGGTTCGGCGGTATGGGTTGCCTATAGGGAGGATCGGCTCTTTAATGTTTATTGCCACCCTTCATAGAAAGATTAAAAACATGGAAGAAATACAGGAAAATACCTTTACGGGATAATAGTGGGATATAATTGTAAAATATGGGAAAACCTCTGGAAAAACAGGAGGGTTGACAGCTATGCGTAGTGTTTATTTTACATAAAACTGATGTCAAACGTACGTTAAAGTTTGTTTACACAAAAACTGTAGCCTGAAACATGTATTTCCGGTGGATACAGTTCTGAATGTTGGTTGCCTTAATGGGAATTTTTATTACAGTGCAATACAATTTGTCTATTTGTCTCACTAATAGCATTAACAAAATAAAATTGATTTTGATTTATTGCTGTCTTTAAATCTAAAAGGACTATTGAGATGAAGCAGAACACGCAACATGTTAAATGAAAAGGCTCAGTCTTTTTTCAGTCTGTGTTGCTTTTATTCAAACAACGCAATACAAGTGGATAGTGTATTTCAAACAGTGAGAGGTGATAAGCGTTAGGTCATTTCATCAGTCTCTCAACTGCAGAAAGCTCTTTTTGGAAACTGCAAATATAATGGATGAATAGCTGCTTGTGGCAGACAGGTAGAAAGTGTTGAAACTCCAGTTAGAGACAACAAACGGCTTCAAGTGTGAGCGTTGACAGTCAGTCGCAGTGGATATTAAGAACCCTGGGACTTTCAAAAACGTCGGTGTCACAATTATTTGTGTACAATCTCAACTCATGAATAATTCATAGTGTCATGATTTATTAAGCCAGCATAAGTCTGAAGCTTTATCCCCCGGGTAGATCAAGCTTGAAAACAGTTTAGAAATAGGTACTAATCAAAAGTACAGTGGTAATACTATGCTGTTTTTTGGACAATTGTGTGACATTCTCAAATTGTTTTTAATAGATTATGACCAGTGGGCAAAATCAATTACAATGCAGAAGATAATTTCAAGAGATGCCCTGGGAATTTAATGGACTCTGAGTAGAGACCTTGAAATTAAAATGTAGTCATTTAGCAGATGCTTTTTATCTTTTTTTTTTTTTTTTAAACCCAGCTAGTTTTAAACTATCTGACAAAAGTCTTGTCGTTGATCCCAGTTGTAAGAGCAACAAATAATAACTTGACTTCTAGTTGATCATTTGAAAATATGGTAGAAGGTAGATTTTTCTGATGACCTATTGGAATGCGCATGGACTCAAGATTCTCAGAGAAATCAGTGAAGTTTGGTGAAGGAAAAATCATGGTTTGGGGTTAAATTCAGTATGGGGGTGTGCAAGAGATCTGCAGAGTGGATGGCAACATCAACAGCCTGAGGTATCAAGACATTTGTGCTGCCCATTACATTACAACACAGGAGAGGGCAAATTCTTTAGCAGGATAGCACTCCTCATACTTCAGCCTCCACATCAAAGTTCCTTAAAGCAAAGAAGGTCAAGGTGCTCCAGGATTGGCCAGCCCAGTCACCAGACATGAACATTATTGAGCATGTCTGGGGTAAGATGAAAGAGAAGGTATTGAAGATGAAGAACTAAACAATCTTGATAAACTCTGGGAGTCCTGCAAGAACGCTTTCTTTGCCATTCCAGAAGTCAAGTTATTATTTGTTGTTCAGGTAGTGCACATTCACGATCCAAATATGGCTTTTCCATAGGAAAAAACAGTATGTAAGGCAAATAGTGTGTTAGAAATTTTAGCATGCACCAAACCACTGATTCTGAGACTCTAAAATGTGCATCTGATGGATACTTCACTATCCCGGAGAGGATTTGTGAATGGCAGTGAAGTGACACAACTGGCAGCAAAGGTCATATAATGCAAAGTGCATACAATGTCATGCTGCATGCAATGCACATTTACACTATATACAGTTGAAGTCAGAATTATTAGCTGAATTATTTTTCTATAGTCTACTGAACAAACCAACTTGTCTAATTACCCTATCCTGCCTAGTTAACCTAATTAACCTAGTTAAGCCTTTAAATGTCACTTTAAGCTGTATAGAAGTGTCTTGAAAAATATCTAGTCAAATATTATTTACTGTCATCATGACAAAGATAAAATAAATCAGTTATTAGAAATGAGTTATTAAAACTATTATGTTTATAAATGTGTTGAAAAAATCTTCTCTCTGTTAAACAGAAATTGAGGAAAAAATAAACAGGGGGGCTAATAATTCAGGGGGGCTAATAATGCTGACTTCAACTGTATATTTATATCAATATTAACATTTTCTATACACATGTGTGTACATGGATAGATGGATCTGTGTATTTATACACTCACCGGCCACTTTATTAAGTACACCTTACTAGTACCGTGTTGGACCCCATTTGCCTTCAGAACTGCCCTAATCCTTCGTGGCATAGATTCAACAAGGTACTGAAAATATTCCTCAGAGACTTTGGTCCATATTGACATGACAGCATCCTGTAGTTGCTGCAGATTTGTTTCTCCTATTCCACCACATCCCAAATGTGCTCTGTTGGATTGAGATCTGGTGACTGTGGAGGCCATTTCAGTACAGTGAACTCATTGTCATGTTCAAGAAACCAGTCTGAAATGATTCGCGCTTTATTACATGGAGCATTATCTTGCTGGAAGTAGCCACCAGAAGATGGGTAAACTGTGGTCATAAAGGAACGGACATGGTCAGCAGCAATACTTAGGTAGGCTGTGGCGTTGACACGATGCTCAATTGGTTCTAATGGGCCCAAAGTGTGCCAAATATCCCCCACACATTACACCACCACCAGCAGCCTGAACCCGTGATACAAAGCAGGATGGATCCATGCTTTCATCTTGTTGATGCCAAATTCTGAGCCTCCAATCTGAATGTTGCAGCAGAAATCGAGACTCATCAGATCAGGCAACGTTTTTTCAATCTTCTATTGTCCAATGTTGGTGAGCTAGTTGGAATTGTAGCCTCAGTTTTCTGTTCTAAGCTAAAAGGAGTGGCATCCGGTGCGGTCTTCTGCTGCTGTAGCCTATCTGCCTCGAGGTTGGACGTGTTGTATGTTCAGAGATGCTCTGCTGCATACTTCGGTTGTAACGAGTGCTTATTTGAGTTACTGTTGCCTTTCTATCAGCTCAAACCAGTCTGGCAATTCTCCTCTGACCTCTCACATCAACAAGGCATTTGCACCCACAGAACTGCCACTCACTGGATATTTTCTCTTTTTAGGACCATTCTCTGTAAACCCTAGAGATGGTTGTGCATGAAAATCCCAGTAGATCAGCAGTTTCTGAAATACTCAGATCAGCCCACAACCATGCTACGTTCAAAGTCATTTAAATAACATTTCTACCACATGCAGATGCTCAGTTTGAATTGCAGCAGATCGTCTTGACCATGTCTACATGCCTAAATGCATTGAGTTGCTGCCATGTAATTGGCTAATTAGAAATTTGCGTTATCAAGTTGGACAGGTGTGTATATTTATATACAGCGTGAGTGTATATTTATATACAGTATATGCAGTCACAAATAATATCAATCATGTCATTGTTAATCGTTTAGCAGCACCAGTTACACATACTTTTGCCTTATATTACTACCTGTTTATTGAGTTTGAACAAACAAACAAACAAATAAATAAATAAATGAAACGTGTTCACTAGGTATAACGAGTCTTTTTTTTTCCGACTGTAGTTTGTTTGTCCACTTTTTTCTCCCAGAGGCATACAGTAGATTATTTTTGCCCAGTTGCGTATTGCATCAAGTTATTTTTTTCATTACTTTTTTATTTGAGACATATTTTTGTATATGCTTACACTTGTATGTTTTATAAGGGGATACAAACAAAAACATTATTTATTTATTTATTTATATATATGTATATACAGTTGAAGTCAGAATTATTAGCCTCCCTGTTTATTTTTTTCCCCAATTTCTGTTTAACAGAGAGAAGATTTCTCAACACATTTCTAATCATAATAGTTTTAATAACTAATCTCTAATAACTGATTTATTATTTATTTGCCATGATGACAGTAAATAATATTTTACTAGATATTTTTCAAGACACTTCTATGCAGCTTAAAGTGACATTTAAAGGATTAACTAGATTAATTAGGTTAACTAGGCAGGTTAGGGTAATTAGGCAAGTTATTGTATAACAATGGTTTGTTCTGTAGACTATCGAGAAAAAAAATTGCTTAAAGGGGCTAATAATTTTGTCCTTAAAATGTTTTTATAAAATTAAAAACTGCATTTAATCTAGCCGAAATAAAACATACGACTTTCTAAAAAAAAAGACTTTCTCCAGAAGAAAAAAATATTATCAGACATACTGTAAACATTTCCTTGCTCTGTTAAACATAATTTGGGAAATATTTAAAAAAGAAAAAAAAATTGGGGGCTAATAATTCTGACTTCAACTGTATATATATATATATATATATATATTTGCTTTTCTTGTGTTCTAAATCTGTTGCTCTGCCAGCTCCATTTCACATACTAGCATTTGATACCAAAATATTTACCAAAATTACCAAAATTTTACCTTGACTTCCATTGTAGGACCAAAACTCTTTTTTTTTTTTTCATGCAGGGCGACTGTTTGATATATATATTTTCCTTATTATATTATTGATCAGTTATTGATCACTGATGTGTGTTTTTTCTCTTGTATGTCAGCATTGAGGGACAACCGGATTGAACTGGTCCGAGCCTCGTGGAAGGAGCTGACCATCAGCATCAGTGACGTGGCTTTGTCAGATGAAGGACAGTACACATGCTCGCTCTTCACCATGCCTGTCAAGACTTCCAAGGCTTTCCTGACTGTGTTAGGTAAGACTTCTCATAGATCAGTCTCTCTCTCTATCAGCCTCAATAAATCTGCACTTTTAAGGTCAACTCACTTATCACCGATCTGGGGTCAGTGCGTTCTCTCCCCGTCACATGAGTTTGTTTTCGTTCTGAACTTTAGTGACACCAGGATTGATGTAAATGACTGAATTTCACAATGCTTGTTGAAGACTGCATGCTGTACACCTAATGTCTGTCTGTATTCCACATTTCACCATACACGCTGTTTGTGACAGTAACTTTACAAACAACTCTTTTATTTTATTGAGTTTTAATCGTCACAGGGTGGTTTTACTGCTGTTTACATAACTGTCAAATAAAATACTTTCACATGATGTTTTTATACCACTATTGAGGGTTTGCAAGTAACAGACAGTAGCATTTTTATTGTTTGTTTGTTTCTGCTTTGATTAAAAAATTTTGAAAATAACTTTACAGACTATTTTGTTTTGTTTTCAGTTTTGTTTTGTTTTTAGCATCAAACAGTGATAGTATTATTCTTACTATATCTTACTTTTTCAGTAAACAGTGGTTGGAAGTACTGTTTGTTTTGTGTTTTGTTTTTTTTTTTTTTTGTTTTTTGTTTTTTTGTTTTGTTTTGTTGTGTTGTGTTTGTTTTGTTTTGTTTTGTTTTTGTTTTTTTGTTTTTTTTTGTTTTTTTTGTTTTGTTTTGTTTGTTTTGTTTGTTTTGTTTTGTTGTTTTGTTTTTTTGTTCTGTTTTGTTTTTTTTTTTTAGTTTTTTTTTTTGTTTTGTTGTGTTTTGTTTTTTGTTTTGTTTTTTGTTTTGTTGTGTTGTGTTTTGCTTTGTTGTGTTGTGTTGTGTTGTGTTTTGTTGTTTTGTTTTGTTGTTTTGTTTGTTTTGTTTGTTTGTTTTGTTTTGTTTTGTTTTGTTTTGTTGTTTTGTTGTTTTGTTGTTTTGTTTTTTTGTTTTTTGTTTTGTTTTGTCTAACAGAGGTTGTACATCTTTTTTATCTTATGAAGAAAAGAAGAAAAATCTTCTGGGGTTCATTTTTCGTACCTTGCTTAAATGATCTTAGATGATTTGACAGATCCTGGATCTTTTAATCTTGATAACTGTCTGATCTCTGGCTAATTTGGTTCTTCAAACAATTCGTGAATCAGATTAAAATGTCTGGATGAACTGATCTGAGGTTCGTGTGTTGTGAAGGACAGATCTATCGATCCTTGAAATCATGATCAGCAATGCAACGATTGGTTAACAGCACAGCAGCGTAATGACATCATCTGATTAATATTCAATTATCCATGTGAGCAAAATTATATAAAATTCATGTTAAACTGTTTGTTAAATATGATACGCAATAACTTTCCACCTTTGTTGTGAGCTGCAGGCTTTACATTTTCATGTGTCAAGAGTATTTAGGAATTTATTTAGTTTTACATTTAGAGCGGATTTTCTTTATTATAGTAGCCCAGGCCTATTCAAGTTTCTTAATTGGCGTGATGAATCTAAATCTAAATTTTGCATCAAAAAAGTGTTTTGATATCAATAAAGGCGTCTGCAACTTTTGCATCAAATCACCGTCATATTAGCTATAAAAACATGCATGACTGCAAAAAATATTATTCCTTTATAAAAAATCAAACAAATAAAAACAGTCGAATATTGTGCAATATTTATTATTATGCAGAAATTGTACTAAAGCTGGTACCTTAAAATAGTACATGTTTATATATATATTTAAAAAAAGTCCATATTAATAAATGTTCTTTTTGATCCCCTTGGGGAGAACTATTAATATATATATTTATATATGTGTGTATGTAGGTAGGTAGGTATGTATGTATGTATGTATGTATGTATGTATGTATGGATATATATATATAATTTTTTATTTTTTTTTTTATGTATATAAACATGAATATTATAAATTGTTTGATATTAAATATTATTAATTATTATAAATGTGTATATATAAACTTTTTAAAACTATTTCACTCTTTTCTCCAGTGTATATAACCTATCCGCTTGTTAAGTCGTGACGTATGTAATACTGTTTCCGGGTCCAAGCCACTACTCATTTGAAATGAGAAAATATTCGTTTATGGCCACTTTATAGTCATATCACACATTAGAGTGAATTTTATATAAAATCATGGTTGACACAACAGTCTCTGGACTTGCTGCATCACAAATAACAAAATTTTAACAATTTATAAAAAGTGTATCACTTTCTGGCCATCGGATGTTAGGCATGGTTATATATATTGTAATGGTGATTTTCGAAAGTAATACATCGCTTTGTAAACATTTATTATTTCCATTTGATGAGTCTCCCCATACAGTTTGATGGAGCGCTTGGACCCAAGTGGACCCACTATTTTCCCAAGTGTATACCCATAGGTTACTACTGTAAAAAAATATCAGCATTCGGTACATACTTTCAGTATCTCCTTAGCTTGAAATGTGCCAATCTAATCCTGTTTATATGAAATGAGCCTGCTCTCCAGCAGGTTTGAGCTACCAGACCTGTTGCTATGACAACAACTCTCGGATGAGTTTTGAAGAACGAAACGATCCTGGATCATGTCAAATCGTCAATAACCAAATCCAACTCACTGAGTAATCCACGTACAAAGAATGGACCCCTGGTAAATGTTTTGTTTTGTTTTGTTTTGTTTTGTTTTGTTTTGTTTTGTTTTGTTTTGTTTTGTTTTGTTTTGTTTTGTTTTGTTTTGTTTTGTTTTGTTTTGTTTCGTTTCGTTTTGTTTCGCTTCGTTCATGCAACAGAGGTTGTATCTTGTATCTTTTTTATCTCATGAAGAACAGAAGTAAAATACTTTTTCATCTTTCAAATTTTTGTTCATTTTATGGAAATTGTCTTGTCCTGTCTTGTCTTGTCGTCTGTTTTGTTTTTTGTTTTGTTTTGTTTACGACAGAGGATGTACTTCTTTTTCATCTTATGTTTTGTACAGTATATCACTTTTCACAGTATATTGTTTAACAGACAACACTTTTTTTTTTGTTTCCCTTTGTTTCTGTTCTTTTAATTTTGCTTCATTTCTAACTTTTTTACTTAGTTGTATTATTGTGTTCTTTCTATACGACTATTATTATACTATTCTCATTCTATTATTATATATCTTATGTTTTGTATACCAGAAAATGACAATTTCTGGTAATTGGTTGTTTTGTTAGTTTTTTGTTTTGTTTTGTTTTGTTTTGTTTTTGCTTCATTTGTTAAGTTTCATTTTGCTTTCATTTCATTTAATTTTGTTTTGTTTCATCCAACAGTGCTTTCTGTTACTTTCTGGTAAATGTTTTGATTTGTTTTTCTTGTTCATCAAGCACATACCTGTCAACATTGGGATGTGAAAATAAGGGACATGCCCACCAAAATAAGAGACCCCCCCCCCTTCAGAGATACGGGAGAAATATGGGAAAATACCTTTTATGAAATGATAGCGGGATGGGACTGTAAAATACGGGAGAATCCCGGGAAAAACGGGAGGGTTGACAGGTATGATCAAGCAGCATATGGACTACTCTTACCCTTTGTTTATATACTACGTAAGCTTCTTTATTGTGTTTCCATATACTGTATTGCATGTATAACCAAACACAAAAGAAGGTAATAAGCAATCATATCGCAGTAGCCTCACGGCCCCAAGCATCTTTTTCTTGTAGTAATCAGACAAACTGAATCAAGAACATTATTTTAAACCCCCCAAAGGTGTTGTGACATTGACCAGCTATCTTATATGGTTTGAATTGATGTAGAAAAAAACATACACACATACTTTCACGTTCCACAAAACACTACACAACAGAATGTGCCAGTGTGTTGATATAAATCTACAGACAAAGTTATAAATAAACTGACAAGCATTTTTTTCCATTAAAGTGTCGAGCATCGTTTGAACTTCCTCTGAACCACATCACTTCCATCTGTCTATAATCCTTCTGCTCTGTTTGTGTATCAGGTGTTCCAGCAAAGCCAGAAATCACGGGTCTCTCGAGACCTGCCCAGGAGGGAGAGGACGTCACACTGACATGCACCACATCTGGCAGCAAACCGGCTGCTGACATCCGATGGTTCAGGAACGACAAGGAGGTGCAAGGTAAACAAATCCCCCCGGACAGCCTACAGCTGACTGTGTGCAATGAACAGTCGCACAGTTTGTCATTGTGCAAGTGGTGCATGATCTGTGTGTCTTTGCCACAACTCATCATATCAGAGTGCCGTGGTTTATTAGTACAAGCATCTGGGCTTTAAAGGTGATGCTTGCTGTTTTGCAGTGTTAAAATAGGTTCTGTTATTTTATCTCAGTTAGTTCTACATGCAAGGGCAGAGGTAGCTTTCTAAAAGCAATTATGAAATAAAGAATGTGTTTTATGTACTAGAGGCAAGATTGTGAGAGAAAAGGCAAATGGTATTATTTTATAACAACATTTAAAATGAGTGTAAGATTCTGATGAATTTTTATTTATAAAATAATATAAAAGTATATTAATATAATAATAATAATAATAATAATAATAATAATAATAATAATAATAATAATAATAATAATAGCATTTTATATTAATATTCATAAATGTTAAATGTATACATATTTTGATTATTTCATATTATTAATATCAAAATTAGCATTGGTGGAATTGGTAACATGATATTCTGAGAGTTATTAAAGTAAAAATATAAAAGATATACATGTATAATATAGTATAATATAATATAATATAATATAATATAATATAATATAATATAATATAATATAATATAATATCGTATAATATAATATAATATAATATAATATAATATAATATAATATAATATAATATAATATAATATAATATAATATAATAATGTGAAGGGACTCGCGGATCCAAGTGCAGTTTATTTAAGATTAGTCAGGCAGCCAACAACACAGGGGCAAAAGGGTATACGTAAACCACGTAAACAAACAAACAAACAAACAAACAAACAAATCAAAGGTCAAACATGGTAGGGCAAGGCAAAGAAAAATGCGTCGTAATGCTAACAAAACAGTGTAATTCAGCCCTGATTTAAATAGTCCTTATAATCAGTTCATGAGCAGCTCCCAGCCATGAGTGGTGCATGACTGGATATGTAGTTCATGTAATGATGGATTTGTAGTCCGTTATAGTGATCTGCAGCTACTAGATCATTGATAATCATAACAAATATAATATAATATAATATAATATATTATAATATAATATAATATAGGGTGGCATGGTGGCTCAGTGGTTAGCACTCTCGCCTTACAGTAAGAAGGTTGATAGTTCGAGTACAAGTATTAGTTCGAGTATTCAAGATTAGTCAGGCAACAGTCAACACAGGGGCAAACGGGTATATGCAGATCATCCAAAAGTCATGGTCATAAACAGGCGAATGATCAGTCCCGCCGGCAAGCCACGTAAACAAACACACTTTTTTAACAAATCGAAGGTCAACCATGGTAAGGCAAGACAAAGGAAAATGTGTCATAATGCTAACAAAACAGTGTAACAGGACTCAGCCCTGATGCGTGTGTGTGCGCTGTATAAATAGCCCTTGTAATCAATTATAAGCAGCTCCCAGCCGTGATTGTGTGTAATCTAACGAATGAGGAACAGGTACGTGTGAGTGCTGCATGACTGGATATGTAGTTCATGTAATGGCGGATTTGTAGTCCATTATAGTGATCGGCAGTTTCTAGATCATTGATAATCATAACAAATATAATATAATATAATATAATATAATATAATATAATATAGTATAATATAATATAATATAATATAATATAATATAATATAATATAATATAATATAATATAGTATAATATAGTATAATATAATATAATATAATATAATATAATATAATATAATATAATATAATATAATATAATATAGTATAATATAATATAATATAATATAATATAATATAATATAATATAATATAGTATAATATAATATAATATAATATAATATAATATAATATAATATAATATAGTATAATATAGTATAATATAATATAATATAATATAATATAATATAGTATAATATAATATAATATAATATAATATAATATAGTATAATATAATATAATATAATATAGGGTGTTCCCAGAGATGGGTTGCGGCTGGAAGGGCATCCGCTGCGTAAAATCGTGCTGGATAAGTTGGCGGTTCATTCCGCTGTGGCGACCCCGCAAGGGACAAAGCCGACAAGAAAATGAAATGAAATGAAATAATATAGGGTGGCATGGTGGCTCAGTGGTTAGCACTCTCGCCTTACAGTAAGAAGGTCGATGGTTTGAGTACCGGCTGGGTCAGTTGGCATTTCTGTGTAGAGTTTGCATGTTCTCCTCGTGTTTGTGTGGGTTTCCTCCAAGTGCTCCGGTTTCCCCCTAAGTCCAAAGACATGCGGTACAAGAAAATAATAATTAGCTAAATTGGTGTATGAGGAGATCCCCCCCCAAAAAATGTGTAAAGCCATTTGAGTGTCCAGAAACCCCAATATAAATGTAAGGATTTATTATTGTTTATTATTAAGTCGACCTTAAAAAAGTCGTCCAACCCCTACTTCAGTGCAACTCAACACAACACGTCAGCTTGACTTGAGCAACATGTTCCCCCAGATGTCCCTCATGTGCGCTCGTGTGGATGTGATTGATGGTCAGAGTCTCCGTCAGACAGACCCGACTCACAGATGGCATTCTGCGAGCGCACTTAAAGGCCAGTGGCAGGAGCGAACACAACATCACAGCCGCAGCTCCTGTCACTCACTCCAGCTCAAAGAAATCAGCCTCTGTGATCTGATCTTGAGAGACTTCTAGAAACCAGCGCACAGACCCAAACAGAATATGTAAGGCGGCACGATACTGCTCGCTTTCGGATGGTCAGTGAAAGACAGGGTCACGTCGATGGAAACCCTTGCTTTGCCGTCGACACAATCATCAGTCTGGAAAGAACTGACATGTTCTCCAACTTATACACTGTTAAAGAGGAAGTGCTTTGAAATGTGCAGTTTTTTCTATGTCTGACGTAGTCTCAACTGAAATATGAAGAGAGGGTGGGATATAGAGTAGCTCCTCCCCTTTTTATAAAACAGCCAATAGCGTTTTGTTTTATCACATCAAACAAAAGTGCATCAAATAAAAAGCAAATGAGAAGCCCTGAATGGGGCGGGGCTAAACAGACAATAAAGAGCATTTGATTGGTCAAGAGACTGAAGTATGAGGTGATGAATAAAACCATTTACGGTTGGCGGAAGTGACAAACTGCAAGCTTTATATGTTTATATCAGTTTTATATCTTCTAAATGCAAATGTTGTTACTGTTTTGATAGATGGATCATTGTAAATGCATTAATATGTAAATGTTATTTTTTTAACACTGTCTAAAACAAACAAGGGCCAATTAATGAGTATGAATACAACAAACACTTTTTTTATTAGGATTTATTTCTTGTTTGTGTTTGTTTGTTTGTTTGTTTATTAGTTTCAGTTTGCTTTATTGAGACCTGTGCTAAAAATATTAGGCTAATTTCCTCTAGGCTGTGAGTCTTTCTCTTGCTTTTCATGCTGTTTTACCACATCTGGATGGGGTTTTGCATCAGCCGTTCGCAAGGACTTTCTTAAAATGGGACGTGAGGTTCACAGCAGGGGTTTCAAACTAAATTTGTACATGCACCATTTGTTCTTAAAGGGGCAGTTCACCCTAAAAAATCTAATTCTGCTGTCATTTATTTATTCACTGTCATGTTGTTCCAAGTCTGTATGCAACACAGATGAAGATGGTGTTTTAATTGTTTGATGGGGGTTTGATTCATTTTTAGTTTGTTGTTTTAAGACCACCCCAAAAAATTGGATGCACTTAAATGACATTGATATTAATATATGGTTCATATAATCCTTAAATTATGTTTCTATCATTTATAAATGTCAAGACATAAAGAGATGGAGACAAATAAGACAATGTCCAGAAAGATCATCTAGTTTGAAATATTTAAATAGTTATTAAAAATAAAATAACCCCTGATAAATAAGGGACTAAGCTGAAGGTAAATGAATGAATGAAAAATGAAATATTTATATCCATGTTAGTTACATAGTTGGTTTTTGAAAAGGTTTTGACTCTTAACTCTTGTTATTAAACGTGATGTAAAAAGTATAAGAACATTTTTCTAGATCTTAGTGCATCTTAAATACATTATGTCCTTTGAGAAGCATGAATAATTAGCAGGAATAATTAGTAAAAAAAAAAAGGTATCAACATTTAGAATTAGAATATTTAAATTCTAATAATAATAATAATAATAATAATAATAATACAACTAAAATAAATAAATAAATAAATAAATAAATGTTATAAAGTGTTTTATTTTATTTTCACTTTTATTTTTTGTTTTTTATTTGTTTGGTTTTTGCATTTAAAGTTTTAAGTTTCAATTAAAATTAAAATTTGGCCAAAACCAACTGCTGGGTTAAATTGTGATAATTAATAATAATAATAATAATAATAATAATCAAGGCGACGCAGTGGCGCAGTAGGTAGTGCTGTCGCCTTGTGGCAAGAAGGTCGTTGGTTCGAGCCTCGGCTGGGTCAGTTGGCGTTTCTGTGTGGATTTTGCATGGTCTCCCTGCGTTCGCGTGGGTTTCCTCTGGGTGCTCCGGTTTCCCCCACAGTCCAAAGACATGTGGTACAGGTGAATTGGGTAGGCTAAATTGTCCGTAGTGTATGAGTGTGTATAGATGTTTCCCAGAGATGGGTTGCGGCTGGAAGGGCATCTGCTGCGTAAAACATGTGCTGGATAAGTTGGCGGTTCATTCCGCTGTGGCGACCCTGGATTAATAAAGGGACTAAGCTGAAAAAAAAAATGAATGAATGAATAATAATCAATAGATGTATTCATCCATAATTTACGCATATAGAGATAATTATATATGTACTATTATTTGAGTTGAAACACACTTTTTAAGAGTGGATCCCAAGATTAATAGGTTAGTCCAAAAACAACAAAAAAAGATGAGTCTGTCATCCTTTACTCAACCTCATGTTGTTACATTAAATAATAATAATAATAATAATAATAATAATAACAATAATAAAAATAATAATAATAATAATAGTTCTTGCTGTTGTTTAAGTTTGCCATTATTATTATTATTATTATTATTATTATTATTATTATTATTATTATTATTATTATATACAATATGTATTGACTACAGTATTTAGTGATAAACTCTTTTATTCTTTTTGGTGTAACAAGATGATCTATGGATACGTTTTTGTCCCTTTAAAAACGGTAAATTTTGCATCATTTCTTTGCCGTTTAAAAAAAAGAAGGTGATCAATCTTCCTGAAGCGTCATATGAGAACATGTATCTAGAGAAGCATGACAGCACTGCTGGCAATGGAAAGCAGAAACTGACTGACTGTATATTGAGAGACAGAGCGGTGCATGTGTGCGTGCGTGCGTGTGTGCGCGTGTGTGTGTGTTTTCATCTGGATGATACTCACAGTATCTAGCTTTCACACCATTGACCAGATATCACACTGCACCATATTACACAGCAATTAGCATCAACACTTTATTATTATTTATCACCGGATGCTGAAATTACACCAGCCATTCCTCATATTGAGCACCAGCAGGGTCCTGGATTCAAACAAAGCTCATAAATATTGCATATTTTGGCATGTAATGGCATATAATGGCTTGTTATGTTTATGTCCCGGCTTGTGGACATTTCCCATCCTTACCCCCTCTCTCTCTCACCCACTTTGCTTCCTGTCTGAAACACTGTCCTATCCGCTTAATAAAGGCAAAAAGGCCAAAAATAAATCTTTAAAAAAAAAAAAATAGGGTTTGGGTCAGTGCAGTGCTTAATTTGTGAATTGCGAGGTCCCGAAACACATCGGGGTAATGGATCCTGCATGTTACCCGAGGATGGAGAGGTGTCGAGCACGAAAGTGGGGAACGGTGGGTATTGGCAGGCAAAAATAAATATATATTATATATAATAAATAAAAATACCAACTCAAAAGCTGGCAACTAGATCGTTGTTTCCGGTTATAAAAAATTAAAGTTGTTACACCTGAAAGAATTATGTTTTATCAACTCAATTTATTATGTTTTTACTGTTGTTAATAAAATAAGTTGAAGTATTTTTTGTTATTGATCCAGAGGTTACATTTTTACACTATAAAACATTGTTGTTATACACTTAAAAACAGATTTTTGCTGGTTGTTCAAACTACTTATTTAAAATGAGCTGAATCAAAATATGCTTGAGCTTTTTTGGGTAACAACTTAATAATTTTATCTTCAAACCACTTAAATTTGCAAAAACAATTCAGTTAACTTGATCAATTTGTGTTGGGACAACTTTAAGGTATTGGGTGGTACAGTGTATTAAACTGCAAAAATAGTTGCTGTTATGCTTGGTATAATGCATATGAAAACTCATGCAATCCATTATTATATATCCACAACGAGTATGTTTACATGGATGCCAATAATCTGATTTTAATAGGATTAAAACTTTTTACTGTCTGTATTTGAAGGCTTCTTTTCGCCTCAGCAAATAATATTGACATACTCGGTTAATTAATGATTAATATTTTTACAAATGTTAAACAATTGACAGCCAATCTCGTTGTTGATTATAAAAGCACATCATTTTGAAGAAACCTGTTTTGAGCCACCTCTAAAATGACTTTCCTCTTCTTCACGATTGACTCAGAAATGCATTCCATTATATTTGCCATTGTTAAATCCACAGTGACTAGCAGCACATTCAGGTAATGTTTTTTTTATTTTTTTATTATTATCTTTTTATCAACTCTTTTGTTCCCTGGGAATTGAACATATAACCTTTGTGTTGTTAATACAAAATTAGTACATTATGTAAGCAAATGGGTTTGTCAGTTTTTTCTTTACCTTTCCACCAATGTTTTGTGCTTTGAATGGATAACAATGATAGGATTTTGGATGAAAAAAGCCAAGGATAACAAAAATGTTATGAACTTGTAACAGTGTGTGTGTGTGTGTGTGTGTGTGTGTGTGTGTGTGTGTGTGTGTGTGTGTGTGTGTGTGTGTGTGTGTGTGTGTGTGTGTGTGTGTGTGTGTGTGTGTGTGTGTGTGTGTGTGTGTGTGTGTGTGTCAGGAAAAAGAAAGGTGCTGTTTTTATGTGGACAGGTTATGCATGTAAATGTTTAGTACTGTTCTTTTTGCTGAATACAGTTCTCCAGGGTCATGTTTTACTTCATTCATAATGCTGCTGATCCAGGGCTTTCACAGTACGCAGACGTGGCTTTTTGTAGCATTGTTTCTGTTTATTCTCACAGACAATAAGGATTCTTTACAAGCTCTAATTGATGATTTGTTCTTCCCGTTTTCATAGGCTACATAAATAGATTGGCCAGATAAATAAACTCCATTTCAAAAGGGAAAACTTTGTGAGATGTGTAGTACTAGGATGTTTTCAAGATGTTGATTGTGACTTTTTTTGCGTGATTGCAAATTAATCTTATGTTGATGGTGAGGTTGATGTAAAATAAAAAAATTAATAGATAAATAAATAAAACCCAAATCTGAATAAATAAATATATAAAACCCCAAGCTTAATAAATAAATAAATAAATTCATTCATTCATTCATTTTCTTGTCGGCTTTGTCCCTTGCGGGGTCGCCACAGCGGAATGAACCGCCAACTTATCCAGCACGATTTTACTCAGCGGATGCCCTTCCAGCCGCAACCCATCTCTGGGAACATCCACACACTTATTCACACTCATACACTATGGACAATTTAGTCTACCCAATTCACCTGTACTGCATGTCTTTGGACTGTGGGGGAAACCGGAGCACCTGGAGGAAACCCACGCAAACGCAGGGAGAACATGCAAACTCCACACAGAAACGCCAACTGACCCAACCTAGCCGAGGTACGAACCTGCGACCCAGCGACGTTCTTGCTGTGAGGCAACAGCACTACCTACTGCGCCACTGCGTTGCCCTAAATAAATAAATACCCAAATAAAAATAAACAAACAATCAAATAAATAAATAAAACCCAAATATAAATAAATATATAAATACATAAAACCCAAAGCTAAATAAATAAAACCCAATTATAAATTAATTAATTAGTTAATTAATTAATTAATGAACCCCTAAGCTAAATAAATAAATAAATAAATAAATAAATAAATAAATAAATAAAACCCTAATAAAAATAAACAAACAATCAAATAAATAAATAAAACCCAAATATAAATAAACAAATAAATAAAACCCTAGGCTAAATAAATAAATAAATAAAACCCAAATCTGAATAAATAAATAAATAAATCCCCAAGATTAATAAACAAATAAATAAATCCCAAATCTAAATAAATAAATAAATAAACCCCCATGCTAAATAAATAAAACCCAAATAAAATAAACAAACAAACAATTAAATAAATAAATAAAACCAAAATGTAACTAAATAAATACATAATTATTAAAATAACTAAATAAAACCCAATTGTAAATAAATAAATAAATAAAACCCAAATGTAAATAAATAAATAATCAAATGAATGAAACCCAAATCTAAATAACCAAATAAATAAATAAAACTCAAATCTAAATAAATAAATAAATAAATAAATAAATAAATAATAAAAGGATGATGCCAGTATAATCATTCGATCGCCTTCCTTCAGCTTAGTCCCTTATTTAAGGCACTTAATCTAAATAAGAATTTGTTTTGACTGTCTAGAAGTGTTTTAGTGATTCATATTCATCAGCCACAAATAAGCTAATGTCTTTATAAATGAGTCATAAACCCATTTACCCAAATGACAAAAACACTGATCCATTCAAACTTTTTTTATATACTTTTATCTTTATGAGTGACTCATTAAATACTTTACTCAACCCATTCATTCAAAAACATTGAATCATTCCGGAAGATTGTGTTTGAGCCTTTCTTCCAGTGCATGATACAACAAGCAGTCCATCCAAAGATGACAATAAATGAAATTAACTGTTATTGAATGATTCACTCAACTGATTCATTCCAGAAACGTATTCAGGAACAAAGCAAGTGTGTTTTTTTAGTGAGTTGCTGAACTCAGTGATTCAAGAATTTATTGACAGTGTGTTTGAGTTTATTAAACTTCAGTGGTTGAAGTTGTGCCAAATTATTTTTTTAAGTTGACCGAAGGCTGGTTTAAGTCAAGTATACTTTATGGAATAATTTGGCACAACTTCACACTGAAGCTTAATAAACTCAAAATTTCTTTGCAGTTAACTCAACTTTTTATTTTTTGAAGATATGGAGAAATAAAAATTTAAAGTCTTCTCAACTGAATATTTTACTTTCATTGAACAAACAGTTCCAAACATGCAGATGAATCATTTTTATGAGTAAATTCAACTCTAAGCTCAAAAAAAATGTCCACCTAACTTACAATTTTAAACTAGAGAGACATTTTAAAGAGTTAACTATTTGTAAGTTAGATTGTTTACAGTGTAGTAGCGGGGTTTCTATGGAGCTTAAAATTGAATTGTGTTCATTTGAAAAATTAACAATTGTATATTAATAAAATTTTAGATTATATGCCGTTATTATTATTATTTATTCATTTTATTTCTTAACTTGAATATTGAATATCTGAAATTTACTAAATGGAAATATGTCATTTACCACAGCTGTAAAATGCTGGAACAGTTTGAAAATAAACCTGGAAAGAACTTTGAAATGACCTTAAACTTGACTTTTTTAAAGGTTGAAACAACCCATCAGAGGTTACTGTATAGGTCAGAATCAGCTCTTTATCCCTCAAAACACCGAAAGCTTAAGTAAGTTTGATTGACCAATGAGATGTAATTTAATTAAACTGACTAACTCTTGCTGCAGCTCTGATACAAGTTTTATATATGGAGAAAATGTAAAAATGCCACAGCGTTTGGGTGCTCTGCATGTGTCTACTGTATTTACAGTAGTTTACTGTTATTACTGAAATGTGTATATTCCATCTAAAGTGTGAAACTGTTTTTTTTTTTTGTTTGTTTGTTTTTTGTTTTTTGTCACATGAAGCCTAGTTTACTCTTGCATAAATGTTTTCTTAAAATTACAATATGCGTTCCTGAAAAATGAGACGGTGTTGCGTCCATGTTGTTCCTGATTCGTGAGACGTCTACTCCAGCCAATCATCAGATTCATTCACATCCGCAGTTTATGAAAATAAAAGCCTTTGAATATTTTTCCAGACACATTTAGCTGCTAGATGTTAGTCAGATAATGTTTCTGTGTTCCCAACTGTGTAAAGAATTATTGATAAAATGCTTATGATAAACCGCTGTTTGTTTACCTTCAAGCTCTGCTTCAGTTGCTTGACACGTGTGCACACGAGCGCCAGCACACACACCTATTATTGTACAGTATGTACATCTCGACATGTGAAAGTGTTCACCCATATGCTTTTACCAAAGATGTTCACAATTGTTATCCATCCACAGAATTTGTAATGTATGTGTAAACATTTAGCCGAAGTCTGCGCTTCTGCCTTTGGATGTCTCTGGAACAAAAGCAGCTGCATGAATGCTAAAGCTTTAAATAAAAGTGAAACCTTCAACAAAAGCCCGACCACATCTATGTTTACAAAAACAAGCGCAGCCGTTTAGAGGTCATTTCTGGTTAATGATGTCAGAGTTTACCAGTGTTTTGGAATGCATGTGTGAATGGTCTTTCCCGGAAAAGTTCTGGAACGTCCTTGTCTGTGTGAACAGCGCTTTTTTTAATTTACCTGTGAAGTCATTCCAGAAATTTTCCAGATATTTACCGGTTTCATTGTTGGTTTCACTGTTGTCTCTGTTCTTTTTACTAAAACATTGTGTTTTCTTGGTCTTTTTGAATATGATGCCACAAGCTTGGCACACCTGTCTTTGGAAATTTTTGCCCATTTCTCTTTGCAGTACCTCTCAAGCTCTATCAGGTTGGATGGGAAGTGACCGTGTACAGCCATTTTCAGATCTCTCTAAATATTTTCAATAGGATTTAGATCTGGGCTCTGGGTGGGCCACTCAAGGACATTCACCGAGTCGTTGTGAAGCCACTTCATTGATATTTTGGCGATGTGCTTTGGGTCATTGTCCTGCTGGAAGATGAACCGTCACCCCAGTCTGAAATCAAGAGCACTCTGAAGCAGGTTTTCATTCAGGATGTCTCTGTACATTGCTGCATTCATCTTTCCCTCTATCCTTACTAGTCTTCCAGTTCCTGCTGCTGAAAAACATCCCTATGGTATTAGCCTGGTGATGAGCGGTGCCTGGTTTTCTCTAAATGTAATGCCTGGCATTCACTCCTGTTTGTTCCTCATTGTTCAATTTTAGGCCCAATCCCAATTCTATTTTTGTACCCCTACCCCTTCCCCTTCCCCTTGGCCCTTAAAACCAAGTGTGAAGGGGAAGGGCTTCAAAAATTAGCCCTAAGAATTGGGACAGCACTACAACACCTGCAAATGTCATCATATGTCATCACAGTCTCATGCTTCATATGAGATCAGACGATTGCAACTGCTGTAGTTATTCCAGTTGTGTTATTTTTTTAGGTATTTATCTTCAGGAAATCACTGAAGGCATATATCATGTTATCATAATCTAATGTGGCAATAAGATCGTAATACTGTGCATTTACCACAGTGGCCATATTCATCTATGCAAACACACCAAAAACAACATTAACATTATAGCAGACACTGTAAAAAGCCCATTCCTAGCCACTAGACTTTTCTGACAGGGTATTGGAGTGTCACCGAGTGTCAGAATGTTGTGGGAATGCTAAACATGGGTAAAACACGTAGACGGTTATGAATATATTAAAACATATGCTTGTTTGTTGTAAGAATTCATAGTAATAATTTGTGGATCTCCTTACTTCTGGGTTTAACTATCCTGCAGTTGTGACTGGTGTATCCTGGGAAATTTTCTTACCGCTTGGTTTCGGGTGTGGTCCTGAAAAAATTTTGTTCGAAGGGCTATTCAGCCCTACGCCTTCAAGCTAAAGTGAATTGGGACACCCCTACCCCTTCACAGGAATGCGCAAAACGAGGGGTAGGGTTAAGGGGAAGGGCTAACGGGTAGAATTGGGATTGGGACTTAGTCTCATCAGACCAGAGAATTTTGTTTCTTATGGTCTGAGTGTCCTTCAGATGCCTTTTGGCAAATTCCAGACAGGAAGTGGCTTCCGTCTGGCCACTCTACCATACAGGCCTGATTGGTGGATTGCTGCACAGATGGTTGTCCTTCTGTAAGGTTCTCCTATCTCAACAGAAGAACGCTAGAGCTCAGACAGAGTGACCAATCGGGTTTTTGATCACCTCCCTGACTAAGGCCCTTCTCTCCCGATCACTCAGCTTTGATGACCGGTCAACTCTAGGAAGAGTCCTGGTGGTTCCAAACATCTTCCACTTACGGATGATGGAGGCCACTGTGCTCACTGGAACTTTCAGAGCAGCAGAAATTTTCTGTAACCTTCCCCATCCTTGTGCCTCGAGACAATCCTGTCTTGGAGGTCTACAGACAATTCATTTGTCTTCATGCTTGGTTTGTGCTTTGACATGCACTGTCAACCCTGGGCCCTTGTATAGACAGATGTATGTCTTTTCAAATCATGTTCAATCAACTGACTTTAAGACAGGTGAACTCCAATTAAGCTGCTGAAACATCTCAAAAATGATCAGTGGAAATATAATGTGCCTGAGCTCAGTTAAGAGCTTCACGGCAAAGGCTGTGAATACTTATGTACATGTGATTCTTCAGGTTTTTTATTTTTAATAAATTTGCAACAATTTTAAAAAATCTTTTTTCACATTGTCATTATGGGCTATTGTGTGTAGAATTCTGAGGAAATAAATTAATGTAATCCATTTTGGAATAAGGCTGTAATACAAAAAAAATGTGGAAAAAGTGAAGCGCTATGAATACTTTCCGGATGCACTCTAGTAGCTATTTACTATAACCACCATGAATTTCAGCACTTCATAATCATAATGCATATTCATAATCAAATAAATGGTTTGTCAGTGAGAAACATTAGCTCAGCGGCTCATCTTGGGGCTTTGTTTCAGCAGGTCAGAAGGAGGTAAACGCTACGGGCAGGTCATTCACGGTCAGGAGCAGCGTTCACCTGAAGGTGGACAGAAAGGATGATGGAGCTGCGTACACCTGTGTGGTGGAGCACGTCACGCTGGGCTCTTTACCGCACCAGGTTACAGAAGTGCTGGAGGTTCACTGTGAGTCATGCTTTTGGACTTATGTTTGACAGAAAAAAGCTTTCAGATCAGCTTATATGGGAAGATCACTAGTGTTTTTTTGGATGGTAACTACAATTTCGTTTTGCAGAAGTCGTCAACTTGTCAGATATAAAGTTCTATCTGACATTTTTGTCAAAATTGAGTTATTGACATATTCTTATTAAATGACAACTTATTTACATTATGGGATGTTTTTTTATAAGTTGTTTACATTTCAAGACTTTTTATTTAAAAAACAAATGTTACACACATGCTGTTTGCTATATGGAATGCAAAAACTTTGAAGCTCAATATCTCAAAATCATTCAGAACGCAGATAGAACCTTATAATTCCAAGGTGACGAAGTGTAGTTGTAGCTTATTTACAAGCTTATATATAGTGATAGTGTAACTTTTGTGTTAACATGCATCTTTTTAATGTTATTAGTTTAAAAGGTTTGATTGTATAACATGTAATAAATGTGTAATGAAGATTTGTTGTGTCTCTGATTTTTTTTTCTTGTGGTTTTGTTTGTTTTGAATTGCTTTTTTGTTTTGATTTTGTCTTGTGGTTTTGTTTTTTGTTAAATATTTTTTGTTTTGTTTTTGGTTGTTTTACTCTTGTTGTGTATTGCTTTTTGGTCTTATTCGTTTTGGGTTTTGTTTTGCTTATGTCCTTCGTTTTGCTTTGATTTGCATTTTTGTTTGTTTACTTGTTTCATTTTGTCTTTCATTTTTTGTGAATTGTTTTGGTGTTGTCTTTTTTCTTTTGTCTTGTGTTGTTTTCTGTTTTGATTCGGTTAATTTGTACTGAATTTGTTTTTGTTGTTGTTTTTTGTTTGTTTTGCATTGCTTTTTGTTTTTGATTGTCTTGGGTTTTACGTTTGTTTGGTTGGTTGGTTTTGTCTTTCATTTGTGTGAATTGTTTTGGTTGTTTCTTTTAATTTTTACTTTTGGTTATGTCTTTAATGTGTACTGAATTTGTTTTGTGTTGTTGTGGTTCTTTTTTGTTTTTGTTCTTGTCTTTTGTTTTGCTTTGTTTGTTTGTTTGTTTGTTTGTTTGTTTGTTTGGTTGGTTGGTTGGTTGGTTGGTTGGTTGGTTTTGTCTTTCATTTGTGTGAATTGTTTTGGTTGTTTCTTTTACTTTTTACTTTTGGTTATGTCTTTAATGTGTACTGAATTTGTTTTGTGTTGTTGTGGTTCTTTTTTGTTTTTGTTGTTGTTTTTTTGTTTGTTTTGAATTGCTTTTTTGTTTTTAATTGTCTTGGGTTTTACATTTGTTGTGTCTTATGTTTTTGTTAATTTTGCCTTGTGGTTTTGTTTTTTTGTTAAATATTTTTTGTTTTGTCTTTGGTTGTTTTACTCTTGTTGTTTATTAATTTATTATTTTTTTATCTCATTTGTTTTGGATTTGTTTTGCTTATGTCCTTTGTTTTGTTTTGCTGTGTATGTTTTTTTGCTTGTTTGTTTGTTTGATTTTGTCTTTAATTTTTGTAAATTGTTTTGATTTTGTCTTTTTTCTTTTGTCTTGTGTTGTTTTCTGTTTTGATTTGGTTATGTCTTTAATGTGTACTGAATTTTGTTTTGTGTTGTTGTCTGTTTTTTTGTTTTGTTTTGTTTTTGATTGTCTTGGGTTTTATGTTTGTTGTGTCTTATGTTTTTGTTAATTTTGCCTTGTGGTTGTGTTTTGTTTATTGTTAAACTTTTATTTTTTTATCCTATTCGTTTTCGGTTTTGTTTTGCTTATTTCCTTTGTTTTGCTTTGATTTGTATTGTTGTTGTTTTTTGTTTGTTTGTTTGTTTGTTCATTTGTTTCATTATGTCTTTCATTTTTGTAAATTGTTTTGGCTTTGTTTTTTACTCTTGTTTTGTGTTGTTTTCTGTTTTGATTTGGTTATGTTTTTAATGTGTATTAAATTTGCTTTATTTGTTTGTGGTTCTTTTTCTTCTTGTGTTTTTGTTGTTGTTGTTTTTTTGTTTGTTTTCTATTGCTTTTTTGTTTTTGATTGGTTTCTTATGTGTTTGTTAATTTTGTCTTGTGGTTTTGTTTTGTTTTGGTTATTGTTAAATCTTTTGTTTTGTCTTTGGTTGTTTTAATCTTGTTTATTTATTTATTTATTTATTTATTTGTCTTATTCGTTTTGCGTTTTGTTTTGCTTTTGTCCTTTGTTTTGCTTTGATTTGATTGTTTTTTTAATTTTGTCTTTCATTTTTGTAAATTGTTTTGATTTTGTCTTTTTTTCTTTTGTCTTGTGTTGCTTTCTGTTTTGATTTGGTAATGTCTTTAATGTGTATTGAATTTGTTTTGTGTTGTTTTTGGTGTTTTTGTTTGGTCTTTTTTTCTTGTGTTCTTCTTGGTTTTTTTTTGTTGTTTTTTTTTTGTTTTGCTTTGCTTGTCTATTGTTATTTTTTGTGACTTTTTGTTGCTGACAATCTGTCTTGTGTTTTTGTTTCATTTCTCTTTGTTTTGCCTTTGTTGTGACTTTATTTTGTCTTTCATTTTGTGTTTTGTTTTTGGCTATTTGGTTTTGCTTTGTTTTAACTGTGACGTTTTTAAATTTTGTCTTGATTTGTTGTTTAATGTTATGTTTTTCTTGAGTATGTTATGCACTTTTGCTTTGCTTTGCTTTGCTTTGATGTGCTCTGTGTTCTGGTTTTTATTTCTTTATTTTTATTTCTTTATTTTCTTTATTTTTCTTTTCTCTAATTTTTTTTTCTTGTCATTTCTTGTGTTTTGGTTACGTTTTTGTGTTTTGGTTTTGTCGTTTTGTTTTGTCATTGCAGATCCTCCACAGGTAAAGATTGTGCACTCAGTAATTGTACCTCAGGAAGGACAGTACTTCAAACTGGAGTGTATGTCCAAAGGCAACCCACTGTGAGTGCAGCTTTCTTTTAATCACTTTTGTGAACATTGTTTGAGTATGGTTTGTCTCATGAAGCTGAACTTGCAGAATCCTCACGTCTCAGGGTGGCCCTTATCTGCATGCACAGAGCAAAAAGCAATAATACTAAATCAGATCGTGGTATTTGGGAGATATTTGGTGAGTCATATAATTGTCTAGAGACAGTTGTAACTCTTTTAGCATGACCTTTCTGAGGTAGAGGACTGTTAAATGTAGCTCAAGCTGGAATGATAATAAAATGAAAGACAAATTTTTATTTTTTTTTTGCCATCAGACTACTTAACCTAAAGCTATTTTTATGATGTATATTTACAATGGAAGTTTACATTAGATGCTTTCTTGTCTTTGAAAAAGTCTTAAAGTGCAACACTTTTTTTATTGTTTTTTAAGCAAGTTTTCAAAATAAAATACGACTGTTGTTTTTTTTTTCTGAGTAAAAACAATCATTATCCAATTTATCTTTGCCATAGTTTACAACAAACACCCACTAAAACATCATTTAGTGTAGTGTTAATTACGTGTCATAAAAGTCCTTGTCAGACCTCATGAACTGTCATTTACAATATTTACACTATTTTCCAAGCCACTTGATTTTACCAGTAATTTACCAGTTAATTTTTTTAGTAAGAAAAAAAAAAGATAAAATTTGGCATAACCCCTTATTATTTTTATTATTTTGCAGGTCAGAAGAACTATTTTGATAATGCTGAATGACAATAAACAATATATTTTCACCCACATTTTGTTTAAAAGTTCTTTAAAACTATTTATTATTTGTTTTTACTTGTATTTTATGCACTTTCTAAATAAAACCATTTTGATAACTATACTATAATTTGACATGGTGTGGACACCAATACGGGACTCTGGATTCTCTAGATCTACAATTTCAATTTATAGTTATGTGTTTGAATACAATGTAATTTTTTGTTTTTGTTCTGCAAAATAATGATTATGTTTCTTCTAAATTCAAAATACAAATGTTGAAATTTAGAGCATAAAATGACAATTAATCAGGGGTGGGTTTCCCAAAACCATCGTTAGCCAACTAAAGTCGCAAGTTCCGTCGTTACAAAGATAGTTTGTTGATTTGCCGTTTCCCAAATCCATCGCTCCAACGAACATTCGCAAACTGCGTCGCAAACTTGAAATGACACCTCTGGAGCTGTAGTTAGAAACGTAGTTCCTGGCTGTGTTCTATCCCCACTCATCCCCCCTATGCCCTATTCATTTAGAAGACTCTAACATTCAAAGTTGGAATTATTAAAAATAAAAACGCATTAAGGTCATCTCTCTTAGGTGTAATTTGCTTTCAAAGTATTTTTACAGTTCAGTTTTAGCGATCTTCATGTTTACAAGTGTGCTCCCTTCGCAGTGCACTTTGAAAACTTTGATGTAATTTTGAACACAGCCTCATGAAAAAAGCTATATAGTAAGTGACTATTTTTTAAAAGCGGAATTTATGTTACGTCTCCAAAGCTTGTGAAAACAAAAAAACATAGCATACGTTAATGCTTTTAATTTATAGTAGGTTATTTATTAAGTATCTGTACTGTATATGACATGGGCCTGTTGGTAAGAGCATATCTGCAGTGGTTTGCACGTGATAAAATTGTAAAAGCAGACTTTTCAAAAAATAAATAAACAATATCTTACTTAATAATAATAGTAATAATAATAATAATAATAATAATAATAATAATAATAATAATAATAATAATAATAATCATCATCATCATCATCATCATTAATATTATTATTAAAATAGGATTATTTTTTTCATTTTCTAATAAATAATAAATATTAAATTTAATTTCTTAATAAATAGCCTCATTATTTATTGATTTATTTATTTATATGATTTATATATGATATTAGAATACGTGTTAGCTTTTGTAGGTGATTTTATGTTTTAGAATAGAATATGTAATATTCTCAATAATATTTGTAAAGGAAACACAGGCCCTATATGTGCCATATATATATATATATATATATATATATATATATATATATATATATATATATATATATATATATATATATATATATATATATATATATATATATATATATATATATATTAGGGATGCACCGATACCGATACCAGTATCGGGTATCGGGTCGATACTTGGTTTAAATACTCGTACTCGTATCGGACATGAAAGGCCGATACCACACACCGATACCACTCAACAGTAATTCACTATGGATGTGATTGTTGTCCTACCTGACTTCAGTGTCTTAATGTATTAATTAGCCTAATGTATTATATATTAATAGCTTAGTCCTTATAAACAACCCATGTATAAAATACATTATTAACGAATCTAGGCTACTGAAGAATAAACTGAATATGAAATATGATCCTTGCATAATGATCGCAACTAAGCACTCAAACAAGCTAGCACTCATTTTATATATAAACTATAAATAAAAAAAATTAAATAAATTTGAAGAAATGGAACATTATGTAAAAAAATCTACTACAGGCTAAATAAAAGCGCCTGAGTTTAAACATCACTGCTGTAACCGCGCGTGTCAGTTTACAGCTTCTGTAAAGATCAGAAAGCCTAGTGCTGAACTTCACGAAACCAGTTTTATTTGCTGCAGATTTAAAATGCCTTTTATTTTTAAAATCTCTCAAGTTAATAATATAGACTATCAGGTAACATAATCTCCCTCAGAGATATTGGAGTTCAATAACGTGGTGCGCAGTAAGCCTATGACTATTGACGGCACCCTGAAGTTTACACACTGCATACACAGGCCTACAGCTCTGGTGTGTTATGAATTGCATGTTTTAAATGACAGCGAGGCATGCTACATTTAGATTTTATTGTAAAATATACATTATAACCCAGTACACAGTAAAATAATAGTTTTGAATGGCTTGCCTATTGGCAGCGCGAAACCGTTTTAAGCTTAAATAGGCTAAGCATATTTTAATTAATATTAAAACAAATGTATACAAACTAGCCACCCTTTGATTTTTTTCGTTTCCGTATATTTATTATCAAACGAAAAATGCAATGAATTGTTGATTTTGGTTTTAATTTTTATTAGAATTAATATAATTATTAGGCTACACAACTTCATAACATTGGCTCTGATTGCGTCAGATATCCTACAGATAGACTTTTTAGCTCAAGGACATTTATGCCTATTATTTCAGTGCTGTATTTTGACAGATTTCGCAAAGGCTTCAGCTATTCTGTAAACTGGTAACAGCCTCCGTTTTGCGGCTTGACTTGTGTGGTGTCTCCGTATCAATGTCTGGATGACAGCGAGAGACAGATGAGATCAGACCTTTCGATGTGTGGCCGCACGACACAGTTACTTTACTGCAATTTTAAAATATTGGCTTATCTAAATTAACTTTTTATTCGATTAAAAGCCGAAATATTGCCTGACATAGGCTAAGCAACTTTCGGTTTTGGAAGAGAGAGGCTTCAGTGAAGACGCACACACACCTCCGCGCCTCCTCCCCACTCTTCACTGTCTAGATCGCATCAGATGTGGCCTGACTAACAGGTACTTTTGCCCGGTTGAAAATGCTTTCCCAGTCCGCCCCTGCACTCAGGATACACTCTTGCTTTTACGGCTGTACGCACTGTGCGTAGGCTATACCTTCTTTGCGAGGGCGGGAATTAATGCCGCTTTTTTATTTATTTATTTATGACATAATTTAAAATGATTATTAAACAGTATAAACTACTTTAAAGAGACAAATTATATACGAAATTCGTTTTAAAAATATATTTTGTGAAAGAAAAATATACAAATTATATTTTAGTTTGAACCCAACTGAGCCCAACTGTGGATGATTTTCGGTCAGTGGAAAGTAAGGATTTAATTAATGCTTCACTATTGTATCCCAATCTTCTGTCATATATTTACAAATTTTTTAATATGTCATAATTTTAAAGATTACTTCTTGCGTCTGATTTTTCCTTGGTGCTGATGTGCTTTTATTACATTTAGATTTCAACAAAATATTCAAACTAAAAAGGAAACTAATTATGTCGTAAGAAATGCCCTAAATAATGTAGCCTTTGACAGTAGCTAAGAATCAGTGTTTCTTGACATGATTGGGGAAGGAGGCTGCACTCTTGTAGGCCTATTCATTATTGATTTTTTTAACATTGAACGCATAATAAAAAAAAAAAAGCCGAACTTCGGAAAAAGTGCTCACTGCGGTTGCCGCGTTGGTTGCTTTGTTTTTCTGCAGTCGGCTTGTCAATGGCTCGGCATGGCTAACTCCCCTTTTATATAAAAAAATAAGATTTATTAATAAACATTGTGAGATGATGGTCGCGTGATTTTTAAAATGAGAGTATGCGTTTCGTATTTATGGCTATTAATCCTATCTACCCGCAACCCACCCATAAACATCAAGTACTTTTTGATTACCTGACCAGCGGATAAAAGGCAGGACTGCTGAATATGAAATAATCATGCATAACAGGGTTTTATGCGTCCCCAATATGCAATGAGAGTGACTCCATAAGGTAACGTACACTGCACACACTTTGTGTAATGTGTGAAGTCGTGCACACATGTAAGGTCAAGGATAACTCATCCTTTAAATGTCCATGCTTAATCGTTAAGGTCTGGGTTGCAGGGTTATCAACAATGTGTATATTTTTCGCTTGAAACAGCCTCCTGTTAAAGATTTTTGTGTTCATCTATAGGCAAAAAACAACAACAACAACAAAAAAGAACAAATAAACTTAATTGAAACCAAATCTATGAAGTATCGGTATCGGTACTCGGTATCGGCGAGTACACAAATTAAAATACTCGTACTCGTATCGGTTTGTAAAAAATTGGTATCGGTGCATCCCTAATATATATATATATATATATATATATATATATATATATATATATATATATATATATTTCAATTAATATGGAAAAAGAGTGCATGTTTTTACCGAAACTAATATTGGATTTTATTTTCAATGTTTGTGCGTGTAAAACAATATAATTTGCACAAAGAAATGATGGGGTTCTTCTCTAAAGAAGTTGTTACTCCACCCCTGTTTTATGGGCGTTTTATGTTATAACTAACGTAGTTCAGATTATGGATCTGCGACAGAGAAACTGTGGAATATTCTGGATTTTTAGTTACAATGAGTGAAAACATTTGTTATTTTAACAAATGTTATGTCTTTCTTTTCTTTTTCATTCCTCTAAAACCTGTTTTAACACATTTTAATCTGTTTTTAATCATTTTAAATTATTTTAATTGTTTCTATTTTCTTGTTTCTTTTATTCTTGTTTATGTAAAGAAATTCTCTTTGAATTCCCATTGTGTATGAAATGTGCTGTATAAATAAGCTTGCCTTGTCTTTCTTTGTCTTTTACTAGTTGTAATTTTCCTTAAAATTGTCTAAATGACAACATTTTTATTTGAGATTTGGAATAAATGTTAGTAATCCTTTATAGAATAAAACAAACATTAACAATTTACTTAAATCCATAGCTCATGAATACAGTAAATCCACAATCAGAAATAAAGGTACACGAGCTGTCACTGGGGTGGTATCTTCATATCAAATTTGTACCTAAAAGGTCCATCATAATGCCTCAAGGGTACATATTAGTACCTAAAAAGTACAAAAGTGTTACTCTTAAAATCTTAAGGTACTAATATATATCTCAAGGTATCAATATGAACCCTTTAAGTGCAAATGTGTACCTTTTAAAAAGGTACCACCCCAGTGACAGTTTATTTTGAGAGTGCAGAGAAATTTTACAATATATCAAGTGCTCTGTAATATATTTTCACCCACAGCTACAGTTAAAGACAAAAATATTATTCTTTTTTAGATATTTACCAAATACTGTTTAATGGAGAGAATATTTTTTCAACACATTTTTAAACATAATAGTTTTAATAATTCATTTCTACTAATTTCTAACTTTTTATATTCGCCATGATGTACGTACTGTAATATTTCCCTAGTTATTTTGATAGACAAGATATTCCGCTTAATGAGCATTTTAAAGAATTACTAGGATAATTAGGCATTGAGTCATTGGAAAAAAGAGATTTCTATCAAAATGTAGTTTCTTAAGGGGGCCAATACTATTGACCTTAAAACATGGGTGACCAGCCCTGTTCCTGGAGATCTGCAGATTTCAGCTCCAACCCTGATCAAACACACCTGAACCAATTAATTAGAACCTGAGGAGCACTTGGTAATTACAGGCAGGTAATAATAATAATCATAATTCCTTACATTTATATAGCACTTTTCTGGGGGGGGAATCTCCTCATCCACCACCACCTGGATGACACGACGGCAGCCATTTTGCACACCACACACCACACAGCTGATTAGTGGAGAGGAGACAGAGTTATGATATGGGGATGGTTAGGAGGCCATGATGGACAGATTTGGCCAGGATGCCGGGGTTAAACCACTACTCTTTTTCGAAGGACATCCTGGGATTTTTAACGACCACAGAGAGTCAGGACCTCGGTTTAGGGTCTCATCCGAAAGACGGCACTGAGCAGTATAGAGTCCCTGTCACTATACTGGGGCATTAGGACCCACACAGACCGCAGGTTGGGCGCCCCCTGCTGGCCTCACTAACACCACTCCCAGCAGCAACCTAGCTTTCCCATGTGGTCTCCCATCCAGGTACTGACCGGGCACAGCCCTGCTTAGCTTCAGTGGGCGACCATGTGAGAGTTGCAGAGAGCTTGCTGCCGGTGTGTTTGATATGGGCTGCAACTGAAAACTGCAGGAAGGTCGATCTCCAGGAATAGGGTTGAGCATCCCTGCCTTAAAAAATAATAATAAAAACCACTTTCATTCAAGCCAACCTAAATAAGACTATCTCCAGAAGAAAAAAAAAGAAATATTATAGGAAATACTAGGAAATTTTTGAAAACAAATAATGACAATAATTTACAGTAGGGCTAAAAATGTTGCCTTTAAATTTATGTAAAGAGACATACTTTCACCATATTTTAGGATTTTTTAACCTATACTTTCCTACATCCTTCATCCATATGCCTCTATTGTTTTTTTCAGGCCTGAGCCAGTAATGTGGACAAAAGATGGAGGTGAGCTTCCAGACGTAGAGCGAATGATCGTAGAGGGCAGAGATCTGATCATCACCACACTGAACAAAACAGACAACGGCACATATCGCTGTGAGGCCAGCAATCACCTCGGCACAAACAGAGATGAGTTTGTGCTCTATGTCTATGGTAAGAACCTCTGGACGACAGTAAATCCATTTTATTATTATTATTATTTTTATGTTCTCATGTCTTTTCATTGTTAGTTTTATTTTGAACTTTTATGTTAACATCCATCGTAATTCACATCAATACACACATCCCTGCTAATAAAAAAAAATAATAGAGTTCGTTTTAATGAGAGTTTTAGATTTTAATGGAAATTATTTTGGGTTAAAAAGACTGCTCTACATTCTTTCTTTTTTGTGGAAAAGGCTCATTTTTTAACAGGTAAACAGTTCAGTTTTACCATTTTTTAATCCATTCAGTCAATCTTCAGGTACGGCACGAGCACAGTTAGCTTAGCTTAGCATAGATCATTGAATCGGATTAGACCATTAGCATCTTGGTCAAAAATAACCAAAGACTTCAATCATTTTCCTACTTACAGCTTGACCTTTATGTAGTTACAGTACATTGTGTACAAAGACCGATGGAAAATGAAACGTTGCTATTTTCTAGGTTGATCCATTCACTATACTCTCCTTTCTGTGCATTTCAAGAGTTCACACTTAGCTGATGATTGATTATAAGCAAGTTTGGCATGCTGTCCCGGGAGAGAGCCCTGGGCTCCCTCCCGTTTGCAGGGCGAGAGGGGAACTCTGAGCTCAGGTAGGTCTCGAGAACTCCCCCTTTTTTGATAAGAGCTGGTGACAGAAAATGATTGCTATAAAGGGATATGCTGCTAGTTGAGAGTTTGACTGTAGTGCTAAATTTAGATTGATCAATTCACTTGTAATTCAGGTTTTTGGAATGTGGGTGGAAACCGGAGAACCCGGGGGAAACCCACGCGAGCACGGGAAGAACATGCTAACTTTGCACAGAAACGACAGCCGGCCTGTTAAAGGACTAGAACCGGTGACGTTCTTGCTGTGAGGCAACAGTGTTAATCACTGGGCCACCGTGCCGCCCATGAAGGGAAAGGTGGAGGAGTAGGGGTGGAAGGGGGGGGATTCTTCAAATCGAAGATGACTGTAGTGAGAAACCCTGGCTCATTATAGTGGGTTAGGAATTGTCTGATTGGTGGATCATACATAGTTAATGCAGAACCAGCCATGTTCAATCATAATCATGTGATCCTCTCGAAAGTAGTTTATAAATAAACTTCACTTATCAATGAAAATCAGCTAACTTGTGTGTTCTCTGATTCAAATGGATACGTTTCAGGATTAGCACCAAAGTAAATATGTTCTGAATCGTTTCTAACAGAGACCAAACAAAATATGACAATGTCAGATATTGGAATATTGTGCAGCCCTAGTTGCAATGCATGATACTTGTGAAAGCTGCTAGTCACATTGGTTAAACTTATGGAAGTTAGCTAATATTTAGGTACTACACTCTGATCATTGTTGAGTGAGATGCTAATGGTCTAATCCGATGTAATGATCTATGCTAAGCTAAGCTAAATGTGCTCCAGCCAGACCTGAAGATCGTCTGAATGAATTCAAAAATGGTAAAACTAAACTGTTTAACTATAGGGGGATTGCAAAATTTGCCTATTTTCAATAGAAGTTGGGTTGTTTTTAATGGAAAAAATATTGGTAATTATTTACTTTCTGTTGGTGGCATGATAAAAATCCATAAATCGTAATGGAATATGTCCCAAAACACACTCGAAATGGGTTTACTTTACAATGGGGTTTCATTAGATAGTGTTTATATATTTATTAATGAACAATACATTTGTTACAGCATTTATTAATCTTTGTTAATGTTGTTTAATAAAATTACAAAGTAATTATGATTAATAAATGGTGTTGAGATATTGATCATTCTTAGTTACATTACCAACACCGCAACTTTCATGTAACTTCTAATGTATTGGTTTTAAAGGTAAAATCTTGATGGTTTATGTTTTTAATCATATTTGTAGTGGAAACTTCTGATGATCATTTCTATTGTAGTTTTTTGTCAGCAGGGATTCGCACTCAGTAAACCCGTCCTGGCCTAGTTTTACCAGTGTTTTTGTGTGAAAACTGCTGGTGGTTGCAGTATTCGCCACCAAAGTAAGACGGAGCCAGAAATGATAAGTTGGTTCTCCGAATCAGAAAGTAAAGCAAGACAAGAGCACGCAATTAAGGGTCCACTGCTAATGCGGATAACATTTGTCAAGCTAAAATTGGAAGGGAGATACAGAGCACCCGGGACAGAGACGGATTTGTAGCATTGCTTTTTAATGGGCCCAACAGCAATCTTTGAGAGAAATCATACTTTGTATTTGTGTACTAAAAACAAAGACGTGGGATTTGTCTCAACAGGAGGGTTTTTTATCGACGGACACCTTTTGAAAGTCAAGCCCACAGCACTCTATGACTTTCCGATGGCCTAGATTTATTTGGACACATTACAAAAGCCAAACAGACACACAAAATCCATTTTACTAGTGTAGATGGCAGTTTTGTGAGTCAAGATAAATCTGTAATACCTGGAGAAAAATATTATAATGTTAGCATGATGTTATTTTAACTACATGCTAACAAAATATTATTATGCAGATACTTTGCAATGGCTACCATGGCTACTTTCAACATAGGCTCATTTAAAAAATGTAGCCCTATATACATTTCTGGAGATCGCAAAGTATGTAGCCTGAGGTACATATGGGTGCATTTCGTCTTTAAAATGAACGATACGGGGTGGCCATTGTTTTGTGGATGGCTTTTCCGCTGTTATCAGTTTGCCCCGTGGCTCACCACGTACGTCGGCGGACTTGTGACATAGAGCAAAGTTGACCGCGATGACAAAGAACAGTTCCAGAAAGCAGATAAGACAAAAACAAAAGCAAAAAAATTAAATAAACAAGTGAGAATGTGGTCAAATCTGAAAACGTGGTATAAATCAGGCTGCCACGAGGGCCTTTCTTTTTTCTGGATTGCTTTTGTAAACACTGTCGGTTGGGTTTAGGGAAGTGGGTGGGCGCTGGTCATTTGGTGCTTTTGAAAACACCATCCGTTGGGTTTAGGGAAGGAGGAGGACCCACCGTCAGTCAATTAGTCAGTCAGTCAGTCAGTCGACAGCGGCCTCTGGTGGATTTATGCAAGAACAGCAGGCGTGAATGGCACTCACAAAAGAACTTTGAAATCTGAAACACATACACAGCGGCCTCTGGTGGATTCGCGAACACAAAACCTGCAAAAAAAAGTACATGGGGACGTATTTGGTGCTCTCCAGAAATGAATATAGGGGTACGTATTCAGAATGAGCCTGGGTTGAAAACTTTAGTTATGAATCTTTTTTTACAGTTTTAACTGTTCTGAAACAAATAGTAATATTAAAAAAAGACAAGCATACAATACATTACAAAAAGATCAGTGAAAAAAATTCTAAATAATGTGTTTGTGCAAAGTTGCAAACGTTTACTAAACATAATTAAAAACTGGACTGAACTCCTAATTCATCTATGATTCTATAAATGCCACTGATAAAAGTCAGTACTAAAGATGAAGGTTATTTTAATGAATCCTTCAAAGAGTAAAAAATAAATAATAAACAATGTATATTTAAAAAATATTTTTGAACTATCATTTTGAGAACTTTAATGTACAAATATATGTTGATAACTGCAAATTGACTGAAACTGAGTCAAAAGGGAATGTTGAGCTAACATTGAGCATTCAGCCCCAGTTTTCTGTCTTTTAAAGAACTGAATTATTATTATTATTATTATTAGTAGTAGTAGTAGTAGTAGTAGTAGTAGTAGTAGTATTCAGATATTATCTACAATTAGATGAACGTTATAATATTCTCCGAACTCACTAAAACTAGTAACACAATTAATACGCAAGTAAAATGTTTGTAAAATAAACATTACAAGTAACATTTTAGTATTAACATTTTGAGTATGTTGCATTATATTTGGATAAGTTCTACTAATGTAAAGGCCATTCACAATAAGAATGATAACCATAAATATAAAGGTCGTTATAATTGTGTCCACACTTGAAAATGACAATGATATGATTGTTTTTAACTTATTACATTTTTAGCGTTTAATCAGACCTGGAATTTAGCAAATCAGCAAAACTATATATATTTTCAGCACAAATTATCTCCCCCCCCCCCCCCCCCCCACCCCCAGCATTTTCAAAGTAGGCAACACAAACCAAATATACTTTTATTTTTATACTTCAATTTGCTAGCCTGGCTTACACAGCTATTACATTTTTATCATTCCCTCACATGGAATAACCAATTGTTTTCAAAATTATCTTTTAATATTCTTTAAATTTTAATAAGTTTAAATTGCACAGGAGGGTGACACAGTGGCTCAGTGGTTAGCACTGTCACTTTGCAGCAAGTAGATCGCTGGTTCGAGCCCCGACTGGGCTAGTTGGCATTTCTGTGTAGAGTTTGCATGTTCTTCCTGTGTTTGCGTGGGTTTCCTCTGGGTGCTTTGGTTTGCCCCACAGTCCAAACACATGTGGTGTAGGTGTGCATGAGGAGTGCATGTGTGAATGAGTGAGTGTATGGGTGATTCCCAGTGCTGGGTTACAGCTGGAAGGGCATTCGCTGCGTAAAAAATTAGATTAGATTAGATTAGATTACAGTAGATTCAACTTTATTGTCATTACACATGTACAAGTACAAGAAAACGAAATGCAGTTTAGGTCTAACCAGGAGTGCAATAGCAGCAAGTGCAGGATACAGGTATAAGTTATAAAGTGCAGTTATAGAAAAACTATGGTGATATTTACAAATGGATGTACTATGAACATTATATACAGGTTGTGTTAGCTATGAACAGAGATTTGCAATAGATGGATATATGTACAGGTTGCTATTAATAATCAGAAATGTGCAGATATATAAACAATTACAAATGTATATGTACAGTGGGTGTGTACATAATTACAAATGTACATGTGCAGTGGGTATGTACAGTTCAAATAAATGAATCAGTGCAATGTAGTGCAATGAATATGTGCAATTTTTAAATGTGCAAATGTTAAATAGTGCAGTGATTATGAGGAGGATGAGTTATGAGGAGAGTGGGGGGTTTATTAGGGGGGCAAAAGAGTCAGTGGGGGGCAGAGTTCAAAAGGGAGACAGCTCTGGGGAAAAAGCTGTTCCTTAGTCTACTGTTTTTTGTCCAGGGGAGCCTGAAGCGCCTGCCGGAAGGCAGGAGAGAAAACAGTCTGTGAGCAGGGTGAGAGGAATCCTTAAGAATACTGCGTGCTCGGCGCAGACAGTGTTTCTTCTGGATGTCCTCTATGGCTGGCAGTGTGGTCCCTGTGATGCGTTGGGCAGTTTTCACCACCCGCTGCAGTGCCTTACGCTCAGCAACAGAGCAGCTTCCATACCAGACTGTGACACAGTTGGTCAGGATGCTCTCTATTGTGCAGCGGTAGAAGTTCACCAAGACGGCTGATGACAGCTGGTTCTTCTTAAGCTGCCTTAAGAAAAATAGGCGCTGGTGAGCCTTCTTGACCAGGCTGGAGGTGTTGGTGGTCTAGAAAAGGTCCTTTGAGATGTGGGTCCCCAGGAACTTGAAGGATGAGACAGGCTCAACGGCCAAAATATGCTGGTCGCTGGATAAATTGGCGGTTCATTCAGCTGTGGTGACCCCTAATAAATAAAGGGACTAAGCAGAAAGAAAATTAATGAATTAATGAAAGAATAAATTGCGCAGGCCCTTTCAATGGATTTCTGACTGGCTGTCAGTGTTTTATTGTTTATTACCTAGGGGAAAACTGTGCTTAAAGTGTTCCCAAGATATCGCTTCTCTGCATATTTATCATTACAGTTGTGGTCGGATCTCTACTGTTGTTTTAGATTCAGAACGATTTTTAAAATTATGTGTTTATCATTATTTTTATCAACATAGGCTCATTCTGAAAACATAGCCATATGTACATTTCTGGAGATCACAGATGATGTAGCCAGACGTATGTATGGCTGCATTTCGTCTTTAAAATGAACTCTACTGGGCGGTATGACGCAGTTCCTTTTTGCACTTACCAGCTGACCGCTTACCTCCATATGGACGGCTTTCCCGATGTTACCAGTTTGTCCAGTAGCTTGCCATGTACTGTATATCGGCGGACTTGAGACGCAGTTGACCACGTTGACAGGGTTACAGAAAGCAGATAAGACCAAAAAAAGCCAAAAAATTAAATAAACAAGTAAATAACAGGGTGAGAATGTGGTAAAATCCGAAAATATGGTAAAAATTAGGCGAGGGCTTTTTTTTTCAGGATTGCTTTTGAAAACTGACGGTTGGGTTTAGGGAAGTGGGTGTGCGGGTCAATCTGTGCTTTTGAAAACACTATTGGTTGGGTTTAGGGAAGGAGGAGGGTGGGTCAGTCGATTGGTCAGTCAGTCAGTTATTTAGCCAGTCAGTCAGTCAGTCGACAGCGTCCTCTGATGGATTTACATGAGAACAGCAGGCGCGAATGGCAATCAAAGAAGTTTGTGATCTGAAAAAGCGTACACATTGGCCTGTGCAAAAACAAAACTGCTAAATCGTACCTCCTAAGACATATTTGGCGCTCTCCAGAAATGTATATAGCGGTACGTTTTCAGAATGAGCCTGGGTTGATTTTTTTATAGTTATCATTAGTAAGGTATTATATGTTATTGTAAGATTGTATTTCCATAACCTTGAGAAAACCTTTCTAGAACATTCTTATTAACTGGGTTACTATCAAAAACTGACGTGACTAACCAGTCAAGCCTTGACCTCCAGTTTTTCTTTTTTTTAAAATGAGTGGAAGCGAGTGAAAGATAGGTGTGGAGAAAGAGAGAGAAAGGGAGAATCTCATTCACATGACTCATTACCTCTGCTTCTAATTCATCTAGATGCCTGCCTTCACCCGAGTGATATTTATTAAGCCCTTCCTCTCAGGATGAGTTGTCCGACTCGCTCCCGAATGAACCTAATTTGCTAATGGTACGACTGCCAAGTGGCAATAAATGTCAGTTGAAATCACACAGTCTCTATTCATCTCCAGTTACCATTTTAATTTCCGTTTATTAATGTGTCTGCTGGTAGGTACACTTTATTTATTTATTTATTTTCTGAGGACAAATGGGAATGGAAATTTTTGGTGTTTAGGAAAGGCAATAAATTCAAAGTAACATTTTGGATGTGCTATTTATAAATACTTAGTTTTGTTTTAGTTGTTTTAGTCTTAGAAATGGGTATCAAAGGGAAATTAATGAATTGAATTATGATTGTTCCAAACGATTTTGGTTCCTTAATGAGTGATTTAATTATTAATGTAGTTAAACCATTTGTGCAAATGAAGTCTGTTCAATTGCCCAAGTGAAAAAAAAAAAAATGGTTTTTAAAAGTATGCTTTAAAAATACTGTACCTGTAGATCATATAGTGCAAGTAAGGAATAATCAATGGATTGTTGTGCTTTAAAGGATTTTTGATGCAAGACATAAAGGTGTGAAGGTCTAATGTGAAGCAGAGGTCATTTACCTAGTTATAGACAAGTTTAAACTAGTTTTGCTCTTTGCAGCCCAATTTCTGAACAGATTTTTATCAGTTACGACATACAGTTGAAGTCAGAATTATTAGCCCCCCATTTGATTTATTTTTTTCTTTTTTAAATATTTCCCAAATGATGTTTAACAGAGCAAGGAAATTTTCACAGTATGTCTGATAATATTTTTTCTTCTGGAGAAAGTCTTTGTTTTATTTCGGCTAGAATAAAAGCAGTTTTTAATTTTTTATAAACCATTTTAGGGACAAAATTATTAGCGCCTTTAAGCTAATTTTTTTTTTTTTTTTTTTTTAATAGTCTACAGAACAAACCATCGTTATACAATAACTTGCCTAATTACCCTAACCTGCCTAGTTAACCTAATTAACCTAGTTAAGCCTTTAAATGTCACTTTAAGCTGTATAGAAGTGTCTTGAAAAATATCTAGTAAAATATTATGTACTGTCATCATGGCAAAGATAAAATAAATCAGTTATTAGAAATGAGTTATTAAAACGATTATGTTTAGAAATGTTTTAAAAAGATCTTCTCACTGTTAAACAGAAATTGGGGAAAAAAATAAACAGGGGGCTAATAATTCAGGGGGAAGGTCGCTGGTTCGAGCCTCAGCTGGGTCAGTTGGCATTTTTGTGTGCAGTTTGCATGTTCTCCCTGCGTTCGCGTGGGTTTCCTCCAGGTGCTCCGGTTTCCCCCACAGTCCAAAGACATGTGGTACAGGTGAATTGGGTAGGCTAAATTGTCCTTAATGTATGGAGTGTGTATGGATGTTTCCCAGAGATGAGTTGTAGCTGGAAGGGCACCCGCTGCGTAAAATATGTGCTGGATAAGTTGGCGGTTCATTTCGTTGTGGCGATCCCAGATTAATTAAGGGACTAAGCCAAAAAGAATATGAATGAATGAATATATATACAGTATACAGCTGAAGTCAGAATTATTAGCCCCCTTTTGATTTTTTTTCTTTTTAAATATTTCCCAAATGATGTTTAACAGAACAAGGAAATTTTCACAGTATGTCTGATAATATTTTTTCTTTTGGAGAAAGTCATATTTGTTTTATTTCAGCTAGAATAGAAGCAGTTTTTAATTTTTTAAAAGTAATTTTAAGGACAAACTTTTTAGCCCCTTTAAGCTAATTTTTTTTTGATAGTCTACAGAACAAACCATTGTTATACAATAACTTGCCTAATTACCCTAACCTGTCTAATTAAAATATTATTGACTGTCAACATGGCAAAGATAAAATAAATCAGTTATTAGAAATGAATTATTAAAACTATTATGTTTAGAAATGTGTTTTTATAACTACACACACAGTTTATTTGTTTAACCATTTTATGGCAACAGGTGTGCTCACTTTTTTAAGTGAAGTCAACAAATCTCTTTTACAGTGTACAAGTTTGAATGTATCAATTCCTTAAACATTCCCGTGAAATTACAATTATTATTTTTTATGTTAGTAAGAGCATTGTTAGTTTTAAGGATATTTATAATGTAGTGTGCTGATAAAATTTGTGTTCAAAAGACATAAACCTGGTATAAACATGTAAAGCCTGCACTTCCGCCTAAATGGATCAACGTTTTTTTTTTCACATCACCTCATACTGTACTTTAGTTTCTAATCAAATCTTGACCAATCACATGCTCTCTAGTATCTGATATGCCTCGCCCCTTCTAGACACTTCTCATTTGCTTTTCATTTGATTGGCTTGAGCTTAACCACTCTCACTGGCAAAGCTGTGATGAAACAAAACGCCATCGGTTTTTTTTTAAGTGGAGGAGCTACTATATGTTCCACCCTCTCTTCAGTTTTCAGTTGAGATTAGATCAAACATTAAATTCAAAATGCACATTTCAAAGCACTTTACGGGACCTTTAAGGGAGAAGTTTAATGCAGTTTACATGGGTATCTCTAGTGGATCTGTGGCACCGTGGATAGTTATGCCACTCACAGGCTTCACCCTCTACTTCTACTCTATCCACTTTGCTATTGTATAAATGAAAGTCAAAAAGCCTACAAAGAAATAGTTCAACCTCCATATATTCAGTAGTCAAGCCCACGCAAAAACCAAACATTTCCAGGCAAACTAGATAACAGCAGTGTCCACAGCCAATCCAATTTCGGTAACACTTTATTTTGATGGTCCATTTGAGTATTAGTAGACTCTCAGCTTAATATCTGTTGATACTGACATTTAACAATCCTTCAACAGACATTTAACTGGCTATAAGAAACTTTGCAAGTACACGTCAACTTACACTAACCCTAACCCCAACCTAACAACCTACTTATAATCTACTGAGAATTAGTTGCAATATATCTTAAATTCAACTAACGGACCATCAAAATAAAGTGTGACCCCAATTTCTCCACTGGATGGCAAAAGCCATGTATTGGTCTGCACGCTCCTATGTGCGTGTTATTGAGCCGGCGAGAGACCTGTGACATCTCTCCGGCAGGTGTAATGTATAGTCTAATTGTAGCCAGCAGTGGGTCTGAGCAGACGGGACTCCCTCTGGCTACTCACAGCCTCCGGTTCTCCTCTGACTTTTAAATGAGCATCAGCATTTATGTCTCGTGGGTTTAATCCAGCTCTTGCTTGGAACTGTAAAATATTTATTGCACGCTTCCTATAATCAGCGTGTGCTCTCCACTAGCCCCCTCTCAATTAAAACCATGAGAACAGTTGAAAAAGAGTTGTGTTTACTTGCTCGGAAAAAGCGTGCAAACATCCATAAAATTGAGGTCTTTTTAGAAAGGCGTTCGAAGTAAGGGATGAAATGCTTCCAGAGGCACTTGTGAGGCAGTCTGACCCCAAACTAAATCCTCGGCAAATCACTTCAAAACTGCTGAGTTGTATTTATACCTCCTCTTTAGTCTTAGGTCTGGTTTAAAGAGCTAATTATGTATCAGCAATCAGTTTGGGAGACATGTAAAGGAAGGGCAGGCGAGACTGATCAAAACAACCCGCGTTTGAAGTCCAGGCCGAGGAAACTACCAAATGCTTATGCTTCTGATGTTGACGTTAAGGATTAAACATTAAGAAACCGAAGGAGATGCCTTGGCCAAACGGAAAAAGGGAATATAAACAAAATAATAAAGCTGCTTTTACGTAATGTTGGGCAAAGTGATATGGCAAAGGGGTTAATCCAGCCTGATCTCACGAGGAAGTGTAAGTATTTTACGTTTTGTCAGTTTAGTGGCTAATATAGTGGAGTTGAGTCGTACAAAAATACGATTTTAAAAAGAAGGCGTGGCACCCAAACCCGCCCCTAAACCCAACCATCATTGGGTCATGGGCAAATCGTACTAAATTGTACGAATTAGATCGTACAAATTCATATGAATTAGCTACTAAATCAAAAAGTTACGAATTGCCATGAGATTGCGTTGGTTAATCACACAAAAAAAAGGCCTTTTTAATCTTTAATCTCTTTAAATCTAAGAAACAGTTTCTCTTTAGATCTAAAATGCAATGAAATATACAAAAATATCAAAGAACTATAAATATTTTTCAAAACAGGCTCATTGGAAATGCATTCTTTAGTATTCACCTGTGACTCTTACCCATTCACACGGAGCTTCAGCGTCAACGCTTGACAGAGGGCGTGTCTGAAGTTGGGGCTGACGCGATCGTCATAGCACCGTCAGCCAATGAAATTAGTCAGCAATCGGCTACTGTCTGAGCTGGTGTATTTGCATAAAGCGATCTGGGGTGCGTTTTTCAAACAACGACATAACTGGGCTGAATACTATCATAGTACGATGTATCATTTGGGAAAACGATACTCCACGAGGTGGAGTAACAACTTTTTTAGAGAACAACCCCATCATTTCTTTGTGCAAATTATATTGTTTTACACAAACACCGATTTAAAATAAAATCCAATATTAGTTTTGGTAAAAACATGCACTCGTTTTCCATATTAATTGAAATATATATAAATGGCACATATAGGGCCTGTGTTTCCTTTTTTTACATAGAATATGTAGAATTACATATTCTATTCTAAAACATAATATCACTTACAAAAGCTAACATGTATTCTAATATCATACATAAATCATATAAATAATGAGGCTATTTATTAAAAAATGAAATTTAATATTCATTATTTATTAGGAAATGAAGAAAAAAAATATTTTAATTTAATTTAAAATTATTTAATTAAGTAGGATATTGTTTATTTATTTATTTATTTTTAAGTCTACTTTTACAATTTGACACATGCAAACCACTGCAGAAATGTTCTAACCAACAGGTCATATACAGTACAGATACTTAATAATTAACCTACTATAAATTAAAAACATTAACGTATGCTATGTTTTTTTTTTTGTTTTCACAAGCGTTGAAGACATAACGTAAATTCTGCTTTTAAATAATAGGTCACCTGTAGCTTTTGTCATGAGGTGGTGTTCAAAATGACATAAATGTTTTCAAAGTGCACTGCGAAGGGAGCACAATTGTAAACATGAAGCTCGCTAAAACTGAACTATAAAAATACTTTGAAAGCAAATTACACCTAAGAGAGATGACCTTAATGCTTTTTTATTTTTAATCATTCCAAGTTTAAATGTTAGAATGTTCTAAATGACTAGGGCAGAGGGGGGATAAGTGGGAATAGAACACAGCCAGGAACTATGTTTCAAACTACAGCTCCATATGTGTAATTGCATGGCACAAGTTTGCGACGCAGTTTGCGAATGTTCATTGGAACGATGGATTTGGGAAATGGCAAATCAAAGAACTATGTTTGTAACGATGGAACTTGCGACCTTAGTTGGCAAACGATGGTTTTGGGAAACGCACCCCTGATTGGCTGATGCTTCCATCGGCGCTTGAAAAGTTGAGAAAGTTCCAACTTCTGCAGCGAGCAACGCCACTGAAGCGGCGCAGACGGATCCACAATGCAGTTTGGCAACGCCTGACGTCACCTATTGAAAGTGAATGGGAAGCGGTGAAGCTGACGCCCCGTGTGAATGGGGCATTAAAAAACATACGTCAACAAATGCAGTTTCTTGGTAAAATTGACACTATAAGGCAGGATGACGCAAGCGAATTTTGTTCATTTCACACTAATAATTTTACAGGGTAGGGTTGTCACGATACTGGAATTTGGTACCAATCAATACTGAAATTTTAAAAATGTCCATTTCCCGCTAACAGTTGAGTACTGTTGAACACGTTCTTAACCGTTATGTACTGTTGGGGATGTTTTCATCCACTCTGGGGTGATTTTGAGTCTTAATTTGGACATAACTTTTTCTGTGTTTCAGCTAGCGGAATGATTTTTGGTCATAAATCTTTTTTTGACACATATATTGAGAAAATGCTTAGAATAAAAAATAAATAAAAACTCAACGATACACTCTGGGCAAATGTACTACTCTTTGGTTATGTTAGGGATGAAAACACACTGAACAAAACTGCTGTAAAATGCATCAGATAAATATTTTTTCAATTTTTTTTTTGCATAAATCTGTTAATCAACCTCGGTCCTGATCAAAACTACTAAATTGCGAAAATTACAGGATTTTAACTCTTTAATTGCCAAATTCATAAATGATGTCACTGATTTGCTGAAAAAACACACACAAAATGACGTATTTTCAATATAAAAAGTAAGTTTTTACCTTTTATCAAAGTCTTGAACATGTGAAACAACATTGCCTTTGATGCATTGTTTTTGATTAATTTTAATTTTTTTTTTCTCCCTAGTTTATTGTTGGTGGCTGTTTTTGCCCCATTGACTTCCATTATAACCACATTGTATTGATAACAAAACCATGACACCATATAATTATGGATTTTTGATTGTTGGTGGTTTTCCCTGTTGGCAAAGGTAAGAGGTAAGAATTTGACTGTTGATCATCAGTTGGCAGCATTAAACTCTTTAGATAGCGGCCTCTGCAAAAAAAGAAAAAAAAAGAAAAAAAAGCTTAGTTCGTGGATTTTATACGGAGTTTAACAGCAAATAAAAGTGTGTGTATGTATGTGTGTCTAAGTGTGTGAGAGTGACCTTTACGCACTTACTTTGATGGGTCTGAGAAAATCAAAATATGCATCTCAGCTCTCAGAACTACATGGAGTAAACAAAAACAAAGACTGTGTGTTTATGCACGATCAAATGGGGTTATAATGGAAGTCAATGGGGCAAAAACAGCCACCAACAGTAAATTAGGTAGAAAAATAAAAATCTAACAATCCATCAAAGCTAATGTTGTTACTAATCATTAACATGTTTTATTTTGAAAATGCATCATTTTGTGTGTGTTTTTTCACCAAATCAATGACATCATTTATGAATTTGGCAATTAAAAACTTAAAATCCTCTAATTTTTTAATCAATTTAGTATTTTTGATCAGAAAAATTTCAAAAAATATTTGTCTGATGCATTTTTACAGCAGTTTAATTCAGTGGATGTTTTCATCCCTAACGTAACAAAAAGGAAGTAAATTTGATCAGTGGACAAGGGTTAAACACCACTGTTTTGACATAGTGTTCACGTGCTCTACAGAAATGTGTTTTTGAAATTGGCCGTGAAGGTCATCTGTTCACTGAACACCGCTGTTTACTGAGTGTAAACACAGACACAGGGACACTTTAGTGTTTTAAAGCCGCGATTCATCAGCGGATTACTTGTATGTCAGCTTATAGACAGTTGCAGTTAATCGACGTGACTTTGAAATGCTCCAGTGTCCCTGTACAGTATCTGTGGTTACACTCAGTAAACAGCGGTGAGTTCAGTGAACTCATGACCTTCATGGCCAATCACAGTCATTTCTGTTCAGTGCTCAAATGTTAGCGGGAAATTGACGTTTTTTAAATTTCAGGGCTGATTGATACCAAATTCCAGTATCATGACAACCCTATTACAGGGACATATTATTACAGAATAAAGGAATAAAGAATTTTTGTACAACACTAAAAAAAAAATATACCACAAAACGTCTTAACAATGTCTCCAATCTATCTCCATGTACACTGTAAAAAATATAGTGCATTCATGTTGTCCCAACACAAATTGTTTAAGTTAACCTAACAAATTTAAGTGGATTGAACATAAAAAAAATTAAGTCGTATCAAAAAAATCTAAAGAATTGTGTTGTATCAGCTCATTTTAAATAAGTAGTTTGCAAAATAATAAGAAAAATTATTTGCGTGGTCAGGTTGCTTTGGATAACACTATTGGTTGGGTTAAATGACAGGTTTAGGTAGTTTGCTGCAGTTTTTTCTGGAGCTATGTGAAAAGTGTATCTGAAACATACAAAAGACATACCCTAAGTAACATATTTCAGATTTGCAAAAATGTAGCAAGTGCATCTAACGAAACATGTAATGAAACGTACTCGAAGCAAAGTATTTTACATTCTCAAAAATGTAGCTGAGACATGTATTTCCAATGAGCCTGAGCTGTTTTATTTATTTTATTTTTTTTACTTTACTAAAGCATAAAAGTACTATAATATACTTCATTATTTTTCAAAAAAGAAAAAAAAACTGTTAGAATGCATTCATGGTCACTCATTTTTTGAAGAAACATTCATTCATTTTCCTTCGGCTTAGTCCCTTTTTTATAAGAGGTCGCCAAAGTGGAATGAACTGCCAACTATTCCGGCATATGTTTTATGCAGCGGAAGGCCTTCCAGCCACAACCCAGTACTGGGAAACACCCATACACACTCATTCACTAATGCACTTATACACTATGGCCAATTTAGTTCATCCAATCCACCTATATTGCATATATTTGGACTGTGGAGGAAACCTGAGTACCACACAAACTTTGGGAAAACATGCCAACTCTACACAGGAATGCCAACAGGCCCAGTTGGGACTCGAACAAGTGACATTCTTGCTGTGAGGCTACAGTGCTAACCACTGAGCCACCATGCTGCCCCTCTACAGAAACAATATGTTTCAAATGTATTGCAAAATATGTCTATGTATTTAAATATTATTGTAAGAGATTATGGGCTCTATTTTAACGATCTAGGCGCAAAGTCCAAAGCACAGGACGCAAAAGCATTAAAGGCATGTCAGAATTCACTTATGCTATTTTAAGGACGGAAAAATCTGCTTTGTGCCGTGACGTATGGTCTAACAGGGTTGAGCTTATTCTCTTAATGAGTTATAGGTGTGTTTTGAGAATAAACCAATCAGAGTCTCATCTCCCATTTTCTTTAAGAGTCAGTTGTGTCGCGCCATAGGGCATTTGCTATTTACATGGTGGACTTTGTAAGTGGAAAAACTGAACGCTTCACTAGCGAGAAAACAGTTAAACAGATCATCTGCAGCATGAGAATGAATGAGCCTCCTCATTCTTTACTTTCACTTTCACTCTCTTTCGTGGATAAGGAAAGGTGTTGTACGCACAGACATCCATTAGCCTACATAATTAATTTTGCTTGTTAAGCGCAAAGATTTGTTTCAAAACTATTTCTAAATTCGTTTTTAATTTCCAGCAAACGAATAAATGAACAGTAATAACGAAGTGTGGTCCAAATACATGTGCTATGCCCCATATAGTCCAAAACCTGACAGGTGGGCAAATCTAAGCTTGTTTTTAATAAAAACAAATATAAATATGCATTTAATAAATAACACTATTAATAATAATAACATTATACAAAATCAAATTGTCAGGAGTAAACTAAAAAAAGCCCTGAGATGAAGAAGGCATGAAGGCAGTGGTTTTTATATTTATGTAGAGTAAATATGTAAGTAATATTTTTTGTAATATTTTATTCCTTTAATTCTTTTTCATTTGTAAAGATATTTGTGTATTGCTGCACATCTTGTGTGTATTAAGCAATGTGTAAGTGAGGTGCACACTTTAGACCTAATCTCAGCTGGTCTATTGTGCAGTCTATTTTAGTTCCTCAAAATAGCAACGCGTCAGCAATGCGCCTAAACACACCTCCTTTTTTAGACCAGAACGCCTATGGGCGCACATATGAGCGCAAATGCATTTGCCATTTAAACAGCGTGGTGCAAAACGTCAAAATTACATTTTCGTCGAGCTGAAACTACCAAATACCATTTGCGTCGTGCCTTGCATTATATTGTGCCGGGTGTATGATAGAGCCCTATATGTCATTCTATTTTTGGTGCTTTTTGCTTGATGCAGTTCTCTGATGGTGGAATTCTCTGCACAGAATCAAGGACAATTATCCTATTGAGTTAATACATTTTAGTTTAATTCTATAGGTTTTAGTTAAAAATCAATTTATTATTGGTTAAATTTAATAGAGTTTTACTTCTGGAACTCAACTCCTGTTCTCTGTTTTACCTGCAAATGTGCTTTAAATGTGTTTTAAGTTCCCACCCAATGCAATTTTAGCCAATGATATTTTAACACCTGGGGTTGCCAGTTTGCAAAAAACACAGCATATTGCAGCCATTGAAGACATCAAATGAACTAGGTCAGTAATCAAAGATTCTACACTCTATTAAACATGATGTTGAAAGTAACCCAATTTAGGTAGTCAGTTCATTCATTTAACACAAAATAATATGTTGCTTGATGCCGTCCATATAAAAAGCTTTATATCCAGAAGTGTATTAAAATACTGGATATTAATCCCATGGTTCATGTGTCCTAATGTTATTCATTAAAGTTAAATGTGAGATCACCCTCCATACACTGTGTCCCAAAATAAGACAACCTATAGGAATAAATTAAAATGCGTAATTTTTTCTAATATACATTTATGCATGTGGATGTTCAGAGGAGTACAAGATGCAGAGAAAACAGGGAGAAGACAAGATCAAACAAGAACATAATGTTATCTGCATAAATAAACATAAATATGATCTGCATATTTTTCTTCCTACAGTACATGCCTGAGGTGCAGAAAGAAGTAAACATAAAAATGAACACCACCATTCAGAAAGTATAGAATCTGTTTATATATATATATATATATATATATATATATATATATATATATATATATATATATATATATATATATATATATATATATATAATAAAGCATTATATTTATAAGAAAGTGGCAGTAAATACATTTTTAATGTTACAAAACATTTTAAAGTTACTGTATGTAAGTTTTTGACTCTTATAAATCATAGAAATACTATATGTTTGCAGATATTTCAGAAACTTGCTAAGTGAACATTCTTGTTTATCTGAAAAACAATGCTGAAGTCAGATAGTCTGCTTTGAAAATGTGAGTTATGTGCCGGAACAACTGTCTTTGTTTTGGTTATTTTAACCTGCCCAATGCCAGTTTAGCCATTATATTTCAGCACCCCGGGTTGCCTTGATGGAAAATCGCATATTTGATTCATTCAGTCAGGAAGGCTCTCAAAGCATGCGCCCGTGACTGAAGACTCCGAAATGAGACGCAGATTCAGAGTTCCACATGAGATGGATATTAATTTGCAAATTATATAAATATTACAAACATAAACATTACATTGTAACCCAGTGTCCTAACAACATGCTACATGATGAGGTTTGTGATAAGCAATTTGGCTGTTTGCATTAGACGAAACATAAATTTAAATACAGCCATTCAAAAGCAAATAATATATGTACACTTACTGCACTCCAACTGAATGGTAAGATTTATAATCTAATTAATACATATTAAACCTTTAACATTATTAAATGTACATCCTGAATCACTGATATGTGTTGGTTTGCACTGAGTCACATTTCTAAAATTCAATTTCAAAGGTCCGAGAGGAGCTATCTGCTGCTGCTTTCAGTAGTATGGCAATTATTAGCATTTAACACTGAATAAAGCGCATGAGGTGTACAGTGATCATTGTCAGTTTTCTGTTGTTCAGCTGCAAAAAAAAGGAAGCTGTTTCTAAAACATAAATTTCAACTCCTTTTAATATGAAAGTATTCCTTCTATCGCGTGCTGTTGATTTTTTTTAGAACACAATTTAAATCAGCTTTAAATCAGCTTTTTGGCTCGATAGTCAGGCACACTCCTGTTGGTGTCGTCAATCTGGCAACCTGCGCTTTCATGTGTTTTGATCCAGGAATGCAATACCTAGTTCAACCACTGGGTGTCAAACTTACATACTGCACCTTTAAATACACAGTTCTTTAAAGCTTTCTATTCATCAAAGAATTCTGGAAGAGAATGATCAAAGCTTCTACACCAATACCTTTTCAACACTGGTTATATAAAGAAATGTTGACCAATATATCTTTCTCATATTTGAATTAAAACTAAAATAGTGGCTACTAAAAATGACACATCTTTCAAAACCATTTAAAAATGTTTGAACTATAGGTATATTTCATACACCGTACATACATCCCTAAATTAGACGTTTTACGTATTTTGTGATTCATGTTTTTATTTTTTCCCTGTTTATTTATGGTTTTGAATTGCATTATGGGATCTTTCTTTCAATAACTTTTAACCTTGACAAGTTTGAAAAAGTGACTTTTATGAACATTTTTGATAGTTTAAAGGTGCAGTCTGTAAGTTTGACACCCAGTGGTTGAACTAGGTATTGCATTCCTGGATCAAAACAAACGCAAGCGCAGGTTGCCAGATTGATGACCAACAGGAGCCAATCTGACGATCGAGCCTAAAGGCTGATTTAAATCGTGTTATAAATAAAAGCAGCGGCACGCGATAGAAGGAATATTTTCCATATTAAAAGGAGTTTTTGTTATAACCAAGTTGACAAGCACCTTTAAATCAGCAATATCCTACTCGTAGCAGTGCAATATGGCTGTATATCAGCACTGGTGGGAGGCGTGCATTGGCTCGCCGGCCGAGTGCCTTAGGGTGCTTTTACACCTGTGAATCGATTCATTTGTTCCGAAACAAGGATTAAAATTGTTACGATGTTGCTCTTTGTTCTTGGTGTGGTTCGCTTTCACACGGCAAAGTTTCTAAACGGACCAGAGGTAAGACTTTCTCATATATAGCAGTTGGCTTATGCATCATAGGCTTTACAATATACTGTAGAAAGAAAAAACAGACAAACCAAGATTGCAGTTTGGTCAATTTTCCGAATAAACAGCTCTTGTTATTAGTTCGGCATGCTTTCACTTTCATATTTTACACGAAACACACATTTACCGGTAGGAATGACCTCCCGCCCTACTTATAATTCTCTTTTCATATAGCCTATATATGCCTATGACATATCCATGATACAGTGTGATATAGCCTGAATCGGATCGTATCGCTTTCTCACTACAATCGATCCTCTCCAGAGTTCGTTTCAATTGAGCCGAGACCACCTCATTCAGGCGATCTTGGACCGATTGTTTTGGCGCGGATCCGAGTGCGATTGCTTGTTTCACAAATGCCAAACGAACCGCGCTAACTGGGCAAACGAGACAGGTTCCGAAACAAAAGTCTAGGTGTGAAAGCACCCTTAGTGTCCCACCAGTGATGATATACAGCCATATCAGACTGCTAAGAATGTGATAGTACATTTATACAACAGTTTGACAGCATAATTGTGTATATAAAAAAGTAAAATCAAATACAGAGAGTCTCAAAAACCCTTTTTTTCGTATGAGAAACTGCTTTTTTCCGCCATTCATTCACATCTGCAGCTGATGTCAGAACAGCAGAAACTGTTACTAATTCACCAACGTCACTTTGGAGCTATTTGAATGATTCTCTTGCGTAATGTCTAAAGTGATGACAAAACGGGTGATTTTGCTCACATTTTAAGATGAAATGAAATGCCATCAGTCTACAGAGATTTCCCAGTATTTCTCTGTTGCAATCGGGATATCACAATAATTAACCCTGAAAAAGCCAAAGCAAAGAAAACACTGACAAAACACAGACTTTTTTCTCCCCTGAAGATTATTATGCAGTCTCTGACTCCTTTTTGTGGCAGTTAATCGTCAATTTCTTTGCTTTGCATGCTGATGGCTGCAGACGCGCTGAATATTTTAAAATAGGCACTATCCTTATAAATAAACTACATAGTTGCAATCTAAACAACTACATTCTTGCCTAAAAATAGCCTCAAAAGTACATTATGTTGTCCAACAGCAGCAATATTTGTCAAACTGTAGTGAGTTTATTGATCTGCTGTCACTCTATGTGGGCGGAGTAATACACCACACGGGTGAAGAGGCTGTACGAGTGCTGTTACTGCAGAGTATTGCACGGCTATCAGCCAATCAGATTCGGGAACCAGACAGAACTGTTGTATGAAGTGATATATTGTCTGTGTTGGTGTTGTAAATTACGCTAAAAAAACCTTGTAATCAACTTACAGTACATTTTCTGTTATTTTACACTTATTTCTCTATATATTCATTCATTTTCTTTTCAGCTTAGTCCCTTTATTAATCTGGGGTTGCCACAGCGGAATGAACCGCCAACTTATCCAGCATGGTTTTTACGCAGCGGATGCCCTTCCAGCCGCAACCCATCCCTGGGAAACATCCACACACACTCATTCACACTCATACACTACGGACAATTTAGTCTACCCAATTCACCTGTACTGCATGTCTTTGGACTGTGGGGGAAACCGGAGCACCCGGAGGAAACCCACTCGAACGCAGGGAGAACATTCAAACTCCACACAGAAATGCCAACTGACCCAGCCGAGGCTCGAACCAGCGACCTTCTTGCTGTGAGGCGACAGCACTACCTACTGTGCCACTGCGTCGCCTTCTCTATATATTACTTATTATTATTTCAAACTACAAAAATATCAATAAAAGTCACTTTGTTAAACTGTAGAGTTGAATTTTCAACATCAAAAGTCGACAGAGCAGAGATCAAGCTCCCACAATGCAATTTGCAACCATAAATAAATGGAAAACAACAGAAACTGTTAAATAACAGATGTTTTTTTACAGTTTAGTTTGTAGTGACATTAATATCCACAATGGCCACTTACTGTATACAAAACGGTCATCAACAACAGAACGAAAGACCTAATTATCTTCAAGCAAAAAGTCAGTTTTTTGTTTGATTTTGATGTGAAACATGGCCCTGACATATTCCTGACAGGCTTCGTGAGCTACACCCAGATCAGAAACCCTGAGGGAGACACACTCAGCCCGCAGCAGAAATGAGCCGCCAACAGTCACACAGCGTTTGAACTGCAGCGCCAATGTTGATCTTTTCCCATCTTCCCATCTTTTGTCTTTCTCCATCTCTCTCGCTGCCACTTCACATCACCTCCACCTTTTTACATCAGACACTCTTTTTTTCCCTCTTATTGTACAAATTGGACTAAAAGGTTTTTGGCTCCAGTGAAGAAGAAGACGAAGAAAAAAAAAAAAAGACTAGCCACAGATGAAATTCTGCTTGTCAGTGTGTGTCATGGAGGTGAGAGATAAAAGGCTTTGCTAATCAGACTTCTGCTCTGTTTCGGTAGATAGAAGGGCAGATGTAGTTCTCCACCATGGACAAACAAGTACATGGGGACAAGTAACACTTCATGGTGTACCTTAAAGTGTTCAGCCCAAAAAAAAAAGAAAAATCTGTTATTAACAGTGTTGGGGAGTAACGGAATACATGTACCGGCGGTACGTATTTAGAATACTATTCTTGAGTAACTGTATTCCGTTACAGTTACTATTTTTAAACAGGGTATTTAGAATACAGTTACTTTCCTAATACCATTGGAATACTTCGGGCGATGCGTGTCTGGCCCATAACAATATTACTAAATTGCCGCCGAAACCATAGAAACAGAAGCTACACTCCCGACTGGAGTATGGAGATGGGGGCGCGCGAACTGTAGAGCACGAGCACATGCACCAGGTTACAAGCCGGACTGTACCAAAGTGCTGCGAACTGAAGAGCGGGGAGGGTGAGATGGGGGCGCGCGAACTGTAGATCGGGGAGGTTGCGAGCAAACTGAAGAGCACGCGCACATGCACCAGGTTTCAGGCCAGACTGAATCAAAGTGCTGAGGGGGGTGGAATTCCAGGAGTTTTCTGGGAGACAGAACAATACGCGAGATGGGTCTGAAATACGGGAGACTCCCGGGAAAAACGGGAGTGTTGGCAGGTATGCTCAAAGCCCTCTTCATCAAGTACAACACTACATTGCCATCAAGTGCTCCTGTGACTCTTCAGCCAGGGAGGACTTATTTTTACTCCTCATCGCAACAGAATGACAGATAAGCACTTCGAAATGTCTCTATTGCTGCGCTACAACCGCCTTTACTTGTCTGTTGATTAGGAAAGCATAGTGTTACGGTCCGTTGCAGGGTTCAGAGGGGGAAAAACAAAGATCGGATCCAAACACAGCATTTAGGATTTAATGAAAAACAAAACAGGAACACTAAAACAGGGCAACACAAACCAGGAACAACCGGACATCATATGAGTAACGCAAAATACAACAGACAACGAGAGGGGCACACAAACTGAAATATATAGTCCTGATAATGAGTGTCAAATGAGCCGCAGCTGTGAATGTGTGTGTGTGTGTGTGTGTGTGTGTGTGAGAGCGAGAGTGTCTTGATGACGGTCAGCTGGAGCAGGTGAGTATGTGTGTGTGTGTGTGTGTGTGTGTGTGTGTGTGTGTGTGTGTGTGTGTTTGTGTGTGGCATGACTGAATATCAGGGCTCGAAATTAACTTTTTTACTTGGTAGCACCGGTGCTCCCAACTTCAAAAATTTAGGAGCACCAGAAAAAAAATTATGAGCACATTAGCAAAAGTAATGAGCACCACTGCAAATTGTATATTAAGGGATTTATTGTATTTGAAAACAACATCAATCAGGACTAACAAAAACCAGAAACAACTATCTAACTAATGCTGTGATGACTTATTGATATCTGTGCAATAATTCCAAAATGAATGTCTAATAATTATAAAATATTATTAATGATGACGATGATGTCAATAATACTTACAATGAATTACATTTCTCATTGTCATGCTGCCCTGAATGTGCTTGAATGTGAGTTATGTAGTGTAAAAGGTCCTGCTGTTACTTTATGAAAAATAAATGTATGGTTTACGTCAAACAAAAATGAAGCGTTGCAGTAAGAAATGTTTATTTTGGACTTTTGTTTTTAAATGCATGTCAATTTAATAAATAATATTTCTGCTACAAAACAAACATAAGATTATAATAAATCATGCAATCCAATGCTGAAAGCTGCAAAGCAGTCATCAGTAAATAGAAAAAATAATATACATCTCATAAAAGAATGGACCAAAGAAAGGAAGAAAAGTCTCGCTTCTACAACTCTTTATAAGTTTTGGTTTCGGTTTGTGTCATTGTAAATGCTCAGTCTCGTCATAAGCTGATTTTCATTTTTCTGTGTTTGTGGAAAAAAGCAGGCATCAGCCGACCCAATATAAGAGCAGGCAGAGCAGGATTCTCGTGATGACCACCGGCGCAGTACCGTTCTTTGTTATGAGCCGCAAATTTAGTTTAAACTCAGTAAAGGAGAGCTTCTTTGGCGATGATGTGTACAGTGTTAGATTTTACATTTAGCGGACATTTGCGCTGAACACGCAGTGAATGCAACGCATCGAGATTCGGGCACTTTCTCTGAAAACCCTCGATTGATCTCGGCTGGCGCCCTTATAAGCTCCCTGTTATCTGACAGCGGAAAGCCTTGAGTGATTGACAGCTAATATGATCCACTATAGCGGCAGGGAAGTCCGATTCAGCACGTTTTTAGAAAAAAATCGAAACAAGTCGCACTACAACCATTATATGCAGTCGCACAAATGCTCCCAAATATATTATGAGGTCGCATAGATTAAATTTCGGGCGCATATGCGACCAAAATGGTCGCAATTTCGAGCCCTGAATATGTTGTCCATGTGAGGCAGGATTTGTAGTTAAGTGAATGTGAGTCTGTATACCAGCGATCTCTGGTTGAAGCTCGCTGGTGACCGTGATCGTTAGGTACTGTACATAGGTGGCTACTGGCTAATATGTTTGACTTAAAACAAAACTTGTTCATTTTGATGTTTACATTTTTGTAAAGCAAACACATTTTGCATTCTTCTAATTTTTGCAATATTGTTCTTAGGTGAAAAGTTTTTATAATAGAAATTAAAATGTTGGCTAGAACCTGTTACATTACCTTGGTTTTACATAAACTATTTTGAAGTTTTTCTTTTCTTGTTTACCTGATATTTTTCTGTGCAGACTGTGAAATACAAAGGGTAAGCAAAATGCATATTATATACATATATTGTATATTACAGACAGTAATGCTGTCTATGTTCAAGCACTTTTTATCTTTATTACAGAAACAGAAATTGAATTGGTTGACACTTTGATAAATAAACATTATTTAATAAACATAATTATATTGTTTTATTTATTTTTCCCTGTCAGTCAATAATTAGAGGCCCTTTTCTTGCAGAAATTGCTACCAACGCATAGTGTGACATTTAATAGACTTGAAGGCTGTTTTCAAGGGGAAGTATTCTTAAGTATTCCAAGTATTCAGAATACAGTACCAGGATTAAGCAAAGTAACGGAATACGTTACTAAATACATTTTAAAGCAGGTATTCTGTATTCTGTAACTAAATACATTTACAAAGTATTCTCCCCAACACTGGTTATTAAATACTCACCCTCGCGTCGTTCCAATACCCTGAGACCTTCATTCGTCTTTTGAACACAAATTAAGATATTTTAGATGAAATTCGAGAGCTCAGTCAGTGTCGCTAGTTTAAAGTAGTGTATTTCTCTCGAATTGACCATTCTTTGAAAGATTTGAGATTATTTCAATCCTTTTAGCCAGCGTCAGGTCGTGGACGCACTGGGGTGCTATTTTTGAACATGTCAGTGTTTACAAATAAATTACATCAAAAAGAGCACAAGTAATCTTGACAAACTGTACATCAGTATAACGCTACAACCCTCAAGCAGCCATTGTAGCTAGTTGTTTTTTCGATGGGAAGCTTATAAAGATAGTATTTGCTAAATGTGTGTAAGTACAGAACATGCTGACCAAATATATATATACAGCTGAAGTCAGAAATATTAACCCTCCTGAATTATTTTCCCCCATGATTATTTTTCCCCTAATTTATGTTTAACGGAGAGAAGATTTTTTTCAACCCATTTCTAAACATAATAGTTTTAATAACTCATTTCTAATAACTGATTTATTTTATCTTTGCCACAATGACAGTAAATAATATTTTACTAGATATTTTTTAAGACACTTCTATACCGCTTAAAGTGACATTTAAGTGCTTAACTAGGTTAATTAGGTTAACTAGGCAGGTTAGGGTAATTAGGCAAGTTATTGTATAATGATGGTTTGTTCTGTAGACTATCGAAAAAATATATAGCTTAAAGGGGCTAATACTTTTGACCTTAAAATGGCTTTTACAAAATGAAAAACTGCTTTTGTTCTAGCCGAAATAAAACAAATAAGACTTTCTACAGAAGAAAAAATATTATCAGACATACTGTGAAAATTTCTTTGCTCTGTTAAACATCATTTGGGAAATATTATATAAAGAAAAAAAATGCAAAGGGGGGCTAATAATTCTGACATCAACTGTGTGTGTGTGTGTGTGTGTGTATATATACAGTATATTTCCCAAATGATGTTTAACAGAGCAAGGAAACTTTCCCAGTATGTCTGATAATATTTTTTCTTCCGTAAAAAGTCTTATTTGTTTTATTTCAGCTAGGATAAAAGCAGTTTTAAATTTTTTAAAAAACATTTTAAGGTCAAAATTAGGTAACACTTTATTTTGATGGTCCATTTGAGTATTAGTAGACTGTCTGCTTAATATCTGTTGATACTGCTCCTTTAACAGACATTTAACTGACTATAAGAAACTTTGCAAGTACATGTTAACTTAAACTAACCCTAACTCTAACCCCAAACCTTACCCCAACCCTAACCCCAACCTAACCGTCTACTTATAATCTAATGAGAATTAGTGTAGATATAGATGTAGAATTATATGTAGATGCAATGTAACTTAAATTCAACAAATGGACCATCAAAATAAAGTGTGACCCAAAATTATTAGCCCCTTTAAGCTATTTTTTTTTCGATAGTCTACAGAACAAACCATCGTCATACAATAACTTGCCTAATTACCCTAATCTGTCTAGTTAACCTAATTAACCTAGTTAAGCCTTTAAATGTCACTTTAAGCTGTATAGAAGTGTCTTGAAAAAGATCTAGTAAAACATTATTTACTGTCATCATGACAAAGATAAAATAAATCAGTTATTAGAGATGAGTTATTAAAACTATTATGATTAGAAATGTGTTGAAAAAATCTTCTCTGCGTTAAACAGAAATTGGGGAAAAAATAAACAGGGGGCTGTTAATTCTAACTTCAACTGTGTATATATATATATATATACACACAGTATCATATCATATATATCATTTGTTTATGTTTAGGTATGTGTTTTTAGGTGTTTTAGGTATGTGTACTAGGTGTTTTTAGGTTTGCTGTAATTGTTGCCAGTAATTTACTATAGATTGTACAGTGAATTGTTAATCATGTAGTCATCTCAACTTACTGTAAATCAGTCAGACTGACTAAAAATATTACGTTAAACTTTGTATAGCTAAAAAATTGTAGTTGAAACTTGATTAGCTTATTAAATTGAGCTAAAATATCCTAAAATAATGTGTTGTCATTACTATTTGTTATATCATTTTCCATTTGAGTTTGGATACACTGGATACACTGAAAACATGGTTTATTTGATGTACAATTTTTTTTAAGGTGGTTAGTGGTTGCAAACCATTTATATGGGCTGAATTTAAACAAACTAATCAAATTTAGTAACGTTCAACTTAATTTGTTTGGTTAAATTAAGCCCATATAAATTGTTTGCAATCACTTACCTTAAGAAAATAGCAAATCCAATGAAACATTTTTTCAGTGTAGGAAATTTCAGCAAACAATGGTAAATGTGACCACACCAGTATTATTTTACAACATAATATGAAGTAAATGTCTGATGAAACGTCTGTGTATAAAATATCATCTTAATTCAACTATAAGGCTACTACAGCTATTTTTGCACGCACATGATTTTCTACACTTTATTATAAATTTAAATCTTTGACTTGGATGTTATTAATGAATTACGACTTACTCGTGAAGACATTGGCATGCAGATTTCACTCAACCAATTACCGAATGAGACCCATTGCCCCGATTTGTAATCCTCTCAATCTGCACAAGATAAAGAGGCTAGTAACTCAAATGACTAAACTGGCATTAACTGGCTCCATTGGTTTGAAATACGGAGCGATTTGCATGATAAGTAGCATCATTACAGAGCAGCGCAGCAGACGCCGGAGATTAGCATCAATGTATACTTATGAATATGTCCAAATGGCTGTGTTTTTCAGGATGTGTTAGCATGTACTTGAATCCATCATGTTGTCCCAACGTTCAATCATCCTGACTGCAGGTTAATGCGGTCGATTACTGTCTTCATTACTGCACTTTGAAAAATGCTGGGTTGATTTAACCCAATCTTGGGTTAAATATGGACACCCCAACCATTGGGTTTGTCCATATTTGACCCAAAATGGAGTTAAAATAACCTAACATTTTTGTTGTGTGTGTGGTTTTTAGTTTTGTGGCCTTTTTTTCCCTTCTCTCCCTTGTTTTATGTCCTCACCCTTGTCTTCCCTTACTGCCCCTTTCTGTCTGCGTCCATGGCCGACAGCTAAAGATTTCCCAGGTACAACTACAGGTAAATATGTTTTTTGCTGGAGTGCTGGTATCATCATTGCGGGACAGGGCGCTGTAATGTGGCTTGTGGACTGGTGGCTCGGGTTTCGCCAATTAACCTCCTCCATAGCATGAGCTGGGAGCCATTTGCCTTGCATGGGAGCACTGCTGATCTTTGTCAAATGTCATGGTGCTCCATGGTGCCGTCATTCACACGAGGGATGCTTAAACCTTTGGCCTACTTACTGTCGGGAGGGAATGGAAATAAATCGCGTTTTCTGTTAGGAAGAGCCTGGAGAGTTAGAACTTATAGGGTATTTTGTAGAAGGGTCAATGGCATGAGGAGAGATCTGCACTGGATAAAATACAAAAAGAAAGAAATATTTGCTGAAATAAGATAGTTTTAAAAGCATGTACTTGTACATTTTTAATGGCATTTTAAGATAGAATGTCAAGTGGTATAACCATGAAAGTTTTTAAATATTAATGTCATTTTTGCTGAAATAATGTAGTTTAAAACGCATGTTCTTAAACATTATTTTTTAATGGCATTTTTAAGGTCAAATGTCAAGTGGTACAACCATGGACTTCTTAAATGTTATTGACATTTTTGCTGAAATAATGTAGTTTAAAATACATGTTATTAAAAAATGCTATTTTAAGGTCAAATGTCAAGTGGTATAAACATGAAATTCTTACATTTTATTTACATTTTTGCTGATATAGTGTAGTTTAAAATGCATGTTCTTAAAATGATTCTTAATGGCATTTTAAGGTTGAATGTCAAGTGGTATAACCATGAAATTCTTAAATATTATTATCACTTTTGCTGAAATTATGTAGTCTAAAATGCATGTTCTTAAAAAAATGTCAAGTGATTTAAATATGAAGTTCTTAAAGATTGACATTTTAGCTGAAATAATATAGTTAAAAATTCATGTAATGGCATTTTAAGGTTTAATGTCAAGTGGTTTAATGATGGAATTTGTAAATTATTGACATTTTTGCTGAAATGATCTAGTTTCAAATGCATGTTCCTAAAAAAATAATAATGCCATTTTAACCAGGAAATTCTTAAATATTATAGTTTTTTTTTTTTTCTGAAATTATGTAGTTTAAAATGTATGTTCTTAAAAATGATTTAAAGCCATTTTAAGTTCAAATGTCAAGTGGTTTAACCATGGAATTCTTTAATATTATTGACATTTTTTGCTGAAATAATGTAGTTTAAAATGCTTGTTCTTAAAAAAATTACAATAATGCCATTTTAAGGTCAAATGTCAAGTGGTATAACCACAAAATTGTTAAATATTATTGACATTTTCGCTGAAATAATGTAGTTTAAAATGTACAGTATGTTCTTAAAATGTTTTTAATGACATTTTAAGTTTGAATGTCAAGTGGTATAACCATGGAATTCTTAAATATTATAGACATTTTTGTCAAAAAAAGTCAAAGTTATGAAGGTTTGAAGTTTAAATTGCATGTTCTTAAAAATGGATATTTTTAATGCCATTTTAAGGTTAAATTTCAAGTGGAATAGCCATGCTCTTTTTAGATATTAAAGACATTTTTGCTGAAATAATGTAGTTTAAAATATATGTTCATAAAAAATTGTTTTAATGCCATTTTTAAGGCAAATGTCAGGTGGTATAACTATGAAATTCTTAAAGATTGACATTTTAGCAGAAGTAATATAGTTTAAAATGCATGGCATTGTAGGGTTGAATGGAATTCATAAAAAATGTTGACATTTTTTCTTACGTAAATGATGTAGTTTAAAATGCATGTTCTTCTTATTATTTAAGGTAACTTTATATTATATTATATTATATTATATTATATTATATTATATTATATTATATTATATTATATTATATTATATCATATTATATTATATTATATTATATTATGTAACTTTAAGGTCAAATGACAAGTGGTATAACCATGGAATTCTTAAATATTATTGACATTTTTTTGCTGAAATAATGTAGTTTAAAATGCTTGTTCTTAAAAATGATTTATTTTAATGCCACTTTAATAACAAATGTCAAGTGACCATGGAATTCTCACAAAATTCAAAAATTTGAATTATGTAGTTTAAAATGCATTTTCTTAAAATATTTTTTAAATGCCAATTTTAAGGTAAAAAGGGTATAATCAAGGTATTTTTAAATATTTTTTTCTTACAGTAAAACTATATGTTTTAAATATTAAAATGATATATTTATTACACGCATTATATGTGTGATGGATTCATACTGTATACTTTTTAATCATTTTGCAATTTTTTTTAAATCAAATGTCAAGTGCCATTTTATGCCATTTTCAATATCAAATGTCAAGTGATGCAACCATGTTTTTACACCTAACAACAGACAAACACTATCTTTTAAGTATTAAAACTGTACAAAACAACTTTATACAACCAAGAGTTGTTTCTTTTTTTATTTTTTGTAGATCTTGCTACATGTCAAGCAAATGTCAGGTGGTGCAACTAAGTAAATTTATTTCTTACACCTACACTAGAAAAACCTATAAAAAGTTATACAATTTTTATAGAATGAAAACCGTTTTATTCAGCCCAAACTGTAAATATGAATATCTTTTCAAGCCTAGAATAGGATTTTATGTAATTATTTCTTCATTTCCTTTCTTACTTACTTACTATATATTTTAGAAGCACCAGCACTCTCAAAATTAAAGGTACAAAAGCAGTCACTGGGGTGGTATTTTTGTACTTGTATTGTACTAATATGTACCTTTAAGGTATCAGTGTGAATCTTTTAAGTATTTATACTGTATAAACCCCTCAAGTACAAAACTGTACCTTTTGAAATAGTTCTACCAAAGCGACCGCTCTTTGCACCTTTATTTCTGAAAGTGTGATAGATATCATGCATTTTTAATTTTGAATTAATGTTTTCCTACAGTCATACCACTTGACATTTATCACCTACCCTTGATTTTTTCTTAGCAAATACATAAATATATTAAACTACAATTTCAGCTATTTCAGTAATAATATCACAACATCACAGAAAGATTATGTTGACATTATACTCCTTCAACACAAAATGCAAACCGTCATTGACCCAGAAAGGAGCAAACAGAAATACGAAAAAGAAAAATGAAACACTTTTTCCTCGTCTCCTTCTCTTAATTAGGTTTTTTTTACTACTGTTATCTCAAATACCCAGCCAAATTGAATGTGAAGAAACCAATACTACTTTATAGATGATAGTGTTATCCTATTCTTAAACACACACACACACACACACACAAAGTCTAGTTTAGCTTACTAGAACCGACTAGCATAAAAACATGTTATTATATGTCATCAATGTGCATGGTATGGCCTTTTGAGAACATGTTTTGTTTTGGTATGTGCCGTTTACGTCCTGTTCTGTTTTGTTTTTGTGAACCATTGATTTTTATTTCCAGCTTGGTGGTCTGTTTCGCTGCGGTCTCTGTGCTGAATGTTCCACCTCGATGTGTTTGAACTATTTTGTCATAGGTCAGTTTTCCTTAGCCCGCTCTCCCAGGAGAGAACCGATTTGAATAATTAGCAAGCATAATTTGTTTTAAAAAATCTAATCATATTTTATGCCACCCACACCACAATCCGCTGAGAGTAAAGCCAGCATGAGCTGCAATATGAGTGGAGATAACAGTGTAAATATATATATATATGCTTCATATGTGGAACGGTTTAAACAAATAACACAATTCCCTCCAGAGTTCTGTGCATTAATGTAAACACAGCTTACGCTTGCTTTTACAAATGGACTGAAATTGTATTCCGTGTTAATCAACAGATTTTGTCAATAGAGCTTAACTTGTTTTGAAACTGGCACGTTCCAATAATAATGCAAATTCAAACAGACCTTGTTTTTCATCTCCGCGGACATTTCTGTGCGCAATTTCACAGGGTCTTTGCCACAAATTGTAAAGCAAGAAATCAGCATTAATTAATTCCACAGCGATTTATTTGGATGCAAATGTTCATTTGAAATGTATGAAGAATCTGTCTGGGTGTTTTTTGTGTGCGCCGTAGAAAACACACACTGGTTCTATGCCTCTGGCCTTTCACACGCACGCATCTTAATGGAATTCATTAACGCTCAAGCAAAATGACTTGCGTCTTTGGCCACATGTCAGCATCTCTGAATGAGACTAATGATCTCTAATGGAATTTCTACCGACTGAAGCTTTACTTCCACAAACTAGCTCCATTTCCAAAGGAGTTCAGTATGTTTTCGCTCCATCAACCGAAAGATAAACGTGTTTCATAGACTTTGTTATACTACAAGTATGAATTTTGTTGGTTTCAATAGATAGTTCTACCAAAACTGAACATTCTCTCATCATTTACTTCTTCGTCACTTGTCACAAACCTGTTTGACGATCTTTCTTCTGTTGAACACAAAAGAAGATATTTAGAAAAATGTTGGATATCTGTAACCGTTGACTTCCAAAGTGTTTGTTTTTCCTAGTTTGGATGTTCATTCATTTTCTTGTAGGCTTAGTCCCTTTATTAATCTGGGGTCACCACAGCGGAATGAACCGCCAACTTATCCAGCACATTTTTACGCAGCGGATGCCCTTCCAGCCGCAACCCATCTCTGGGAAACATCCACACACTCATATACTATGGACAATTTAGCCTACCCAATTCACCTGTACCGCATGTCTTTGGACTATGGGGGAAACCGAAGCACCCGGAGGAAACCCACGCAAACGCAGGGAGAACATGCAAACTCCACACAGAAACGTCAACTGACCCAGCCGAGATTCGAACCTGACCCAGCGACGTTGTTGCTGTCAGGGGGCAGCACTACCTACTGCGCCAGCTAGTTTGGATGTTAATGGTTTACAACACTCTTCAGAATATCTTAATTTGCGTTCAACAGAAAAAAGGAAACTTAGGGAACCACTGGAGGATAAGTAAATTGTTAGTAACTTTTCATTTTTGAGTGAACTAACACTTTAATGGTAGAAAGAAACATCAAGACATCATCAACACTACATAAAAAAAACACGCTAAAAACTATTTTAGTTTCTATCAATTGGCGTTTCAGGAATATTTCCTGCAAAAAGGTATATTTAGCCACAAAAGAAGATATTTTGAAGAATGATGAAAACCTGTACCCATTGACTTCCATAGTGTTTGTTTTTTCTAGTTTGGATGTCAATAGTTAATGGTTTCAAACATCCTTTAGAATATCTTCATTTGTGTTCAACAGAAAAGGAAACTTATAAGGAACCCAGAACTTCCTTGATGTCAAATTGACACCAAATTTACATATAATAATGGTAAATTACCTTTTTTTTTACATCTTTGTGACTTCTTTTTGACATCAAGGTGCCTGCTGGCATTGACATCCATAGTAGAGAGAAGAAAAAAAATTACTTTAAAAGTCAATGGATACCAGTTTTCAGCCTTCTTCAAAATATCTTCTTTTGTGTTCAACAGAAAAAGACAACTTAGGGAACCACTGGAGGATTAGTAACTTTTCATTTTTAGGTGAACTATCCATTTATGGGTAGAAAAACATTTGAAATAGTGTTCATAGCATTTACTACATCCAGACATCATCCACACTACATAAAAAAACACACTTAGGGAACAATTTTAATTTATATGAATTATTGATTCACCCAAAAATGTATATTTAGCCACAAAAGAAGATATTTTGAAGAATGTTGGAACCCAGTAGGCATGCCTGTGGGCACCTTGATCTCAAAACAACATAAAAAAACTTATGAAAAACGCAAATTGATTTGATGTCAAAACCTTGATGTTCACTTGACATCCACACATTGATGCTCTGTTGAACACCAACATAACGACACAAAAAGTATAATAATATGACAAACGTTTTTTTTTTTTTTAAGTTTCAAATACAAATTTACACTTATTTTTTTATCCCTACAATGCATGAAAAGCATGTAAATTTCCTTGATGTCAAAATTACACCAAATTTACATATAATAATGGTAAATTACCATTTTTGACATCAAGGTGCCAGCTGGGATTGACATCCATAGTAGGAAGGAAAAACGTTTTTTTCACATCATCACAAGGTGTTTACCAGCCAGAATAAACTCTTCCAGAAAGTTAATAGCTATAATGCCTCGTTGTTAAAACTACTGTTTCTAACTTCATTTTGGCCTGATTATGTCAAAATGGTATCAGATCGATTTGTTTTTCAGCCTCACTTGATGAATATTGGGGTCTTTACTCCCTGACCAGATACATTTGCAGATATGAAAGTGTTTTCTGCTCTGTGATGTCTGTTCAAAGGAATCCACCCTTTGCTGAATCTTTTTTTCTCAGTAAAACATGCTGATAAAGTTGGAAAAGTGAAATGGTTATTTAGCAAACATATATATTTTAAGCAAATCATGGCTAATTTAAAGATACATATTTATATATATTATTTCCTATTTAAAAGTTTGTTTTTCACAAAAAAAAATAAATAAATAAAAAATCCCAGCGGGCATTTTTATTTCAAAACAACTTCAAAAAACTTGTTAAAAAACATGTCAAAAATGCAAATCAATTTGATTAATCAAAATAATTTCACTAACTTGTTGTCAAAATAATGTCAAATTGACATCTAATAATACAGGACTACACTCAAAAAAATATGTTTGCTGTTTGTTTAAATTACTTATTTAAAATGAACAATTCTTGAGTTTTGGGGGGACAACCTAATTGTTTTATGTTCAATCCACCTAAATTTGTAAAAACTAATAAAGTTAACTTAATTCCTTCATGTTGTCCCAACACAAATGGATTGTAGAGCATTTGTTACAGTGTATCCTGTCATTGACTTTTGATGTATTTTTTTTAACACCAACGTTAGATGTAAATTTCACCAGCATGGACCATGCTAGACTTTATTGTAGAGATTTAGGGATGAAGGGGATGGTAAGAGAACAGTGGGATGAAGGGGAAGGGAAGTAAGAGGATAAAAAGTGAACAGGTAGGTAGGTTGATCAAGCATTCTACAATGATGCCCAGAAACTCAGAGTGGGTGTACTGTCTCTGTAATATTTTGATAGAGTGATTGGACCCCCTGATTCAACCTAGGAGTGAAGAGAGGGTTATAGGATTGTTAATGGGAAGCGAGGAAATAGAGGCAGGGAGGTAGTGTGTGTCCGAAAGAACGAGAAGAACAGTGCCAGAGGGCTGGTCTGCCTTAAATATGTTTTAGGGAGTAGTTGATTGGTTAAGGAGACAAAGTGAGGCGTGGTTCCGCCGCTGAACCTTTGTTAACATTTGATGTCATTTTGACGTCAAGGTCATTTACAGTACATGCATTGTAGGGATACAAAATGCAGTATAAATTTGGAATTTGAAACTAAAGCTTTCAGATAAATAAAACTCTAAATATTATATTATAATACTTATTGTGTTGTTATTTTGGTGGGCAAAAGGGCATCAGTGACTAAGTTTACATGGACATCAGTAATCAAATTATTTACCTTAATCTGAATAAGACAATAATATGATTAAGGTGTTTACATGAGTTGCTTTTTGAATGTTCCTTTCATGATCCCGTTTTACACGTTATAACACATAACTCGATTAACGTCATTGCATCACCGCACTATCCCCATTTCCTTCAGTGTTTCATGTAATTTCAGGTGTTTAAAGTCGACTTTAACTACAGTTTGGCACTTTCACTTTCATTCAGGAACATTTCATTAATGACAAGTGACAAACGAGATATTGGATGCGAGTATGAAGTAAGGACTAGTGGAAGAGTGTTGTTTAAATGGATTTTGATACCATATGCGGAATAGAAGTTCAAAACACGATTCAAAAATACGCATATCCAATTTGTAAAAATAAAACACGATTCATAAATACGCAAATCCAATTTATAAGTTCAAAACACAATTCATAAATATGCAAATCCAATTCGTAAGTTCAAAATACGATTCAAAAATACACAAATCCAATTCGTAAAAATAAAACACGATTCATAAATACGTAAATCCAATTCGTAAGTTCAAAACACGATTCATAAATATGCAAATCCAATTTGTAAGTTCAAAACACGATTCATAAATACACAAATCCAATTCGTAAGTTCAAAAGATGATTCAACATTACACAAATCCAATTTGTAAAAATAAAAGACGATTCATAAATACGCAAATCCAATTCGTAAGTTCAAAACACGACTCAAAAATACACAAATCCAATTCGTAAGTTCAAAAGATGATTTAACATTACACAAATCCAATTTGTAAAAATAAAAGACGATTCATAAATACGCAAATCCAATTTGTAAGTTCAAAACACGATTCAAAAATATGCAAATCCAATTTGTAAAAAAAAAACATTATTCATAAATATGTAAATCCAATTTATAAGTTCAAAAGACGATTAAAAAATACACAAGTCTAATTCGTAAGTTCAAAAGACGATTCAACAATACACAAATCCAATTTGTAATAATAAAAGATGATTCATGAATACGCAAATCCAATTTGTAAGTTCAAAACACGATTCAAAAATACACAAATCCAATTCATAAAAAAAACACAATTCAAAAATACACAAATCCAATTTGTAAAAAAAACACGATTCAAAAATACACAAATCCAATTCGTAAGTTCAATAAATGATTCAACAATACACAAATCCAATTCGTAATAATAAAAGATGATTCATGAATACGCAAATCCAATTCGTAAGTTCAAAACACGATTCAAAAATACACAAATCCAATTCATAAAAAAACACAATTCAAAAATACACAAATCCAATTCATAAAAAAACACAATTCAAAAATACACAAATCCAATTCGTAAAATTAAAAGACGATTCAAAAATACGCAAATCCAATTTGTAAAAAAAACCACGATTCATAAATATGCTAATCCAATTTATAAGTTCAAAACACAATTCATAAATACGCAAATCCAATTCGTAAGTTCAAAAGACAGTAAAAAATACATAAATCCAGTTCATAAGTTCAAAAGACGATTCATAAATACACAAATTATATTTGTAAGTTCAAAAGACAATTAAAAAATACACAAATCCAATTTGTAAGTTCAAAACACGATTCATAAATACACAAATCCAATTCGTAAGTTCAAAACACGATTCAAAAATACACAAATCCAATTCGTAAGTTCAAAACACGATTCAAAAATACACAAATCCAATTCGTAAAAAAAAAACACGATTAAAAAATACACAAATCCAATTCGTAAGTTCAAAAGACGATTCAACAATACACAAATCTAATTCGTAAAAATAAAACACGATTTATAAATACGCAAATCCAATTCGTAAGTTCAAAACATGATTCAAAAATAAGCAAATCCAATTTGTAAAAATAAACCACAATTCATAAATATGCAAATCCAATTTATAAATTCAAAACACAATTCATGAATACGCAAATCCAATTCATAAGTTCAAAATACGATTAAAAAATACACAAATCCAATTCGTAAGTTCAAAAGATGATTCAACAATACACAAATCCAATTTGTAAAAATAAAAGACAATTCATAAATATGCAAATCCAATTTGTAAGTTGAAAACACGATGATAAGTTTGATTAAGGTGTTTACATGTCTGTACTGCACATCAATAATGTGACTAAAATCAGCATACTCCACATGTAATACATCTTAATTCGATTTCTGTTTAGTTTGATTGACCTAAATCAAATTAAACTAATCAAAAATCGCTGTTTACATGGTAGACTCTTAATCAGAGTATTGTCTTAATCATATTAAAATCGGATTACTGGTGTCCATGTAAACGTACTCATTGTGTGGATGTAACAAGGTTTTGACATCAAATCAATTTGCATTCATGATGTGTGTTTTTTTGTGTCATTTTAATGTTGCTTTGACATCAAGATGCCTGCTGTGTTACAGAACATTTACAGAATACTTTTAATAATATAATGTATTTCTAATAATTTATCTGCATTAACATTTGCCAAAGTAGTACAGTCAAAAATGTATTTAATATGGGGCTTCTTTCTTAGTCATAGAAAACTCTGTGTTCAGAAAGAAAATACATGCAGTATTATTTTTTCCTAGCTTGACACAAGCAAGGTCAATTGCATTCCCACATGAAAAAATCATGAGAATCGATATTAAAGGACCTTGGTGAAAATAATCAAAGTGATCAGTGTTTGTGTGTGCGTGTAAATAAACAAGAAGACATTGCTGTTCAGCACAAAAGTGAATCCTGGCTTTAATTAAAGATGATGCACTGCACAACAAGACAAACATCATTATTCTTCTCTCTACTTAAAAAAAAGAGTCTATTCACGAGATACTATAATGAACAGCCAATATCCTTATTATCAGTGGATATGCAAAAACTCGACATTTCTAAGCTGGCAGCGGACTACAAAGCCCGAATGGGAAAGAAAAAATATTTGAAATAGAATAAATAAACTTTTTTTGAATTGTAAACGTATATAATTCCGGAGACTCATTTAAATGAGAAAAAAAATGAGATTGGGAGCGAAACTGGAAATCATGTAAGCACTACAGGGCTCTTTCAGTTAGAGCTGGAAGCACTTAATGCAGGCCATAAATTGAGCTATATTATCAAACTGCATATTCATGGGAAAATGAAAGCCATCTGCAGCAATAATGGCTTTGCAGGCCCGCTATCATTTCTGGAAGCTAAAGCCCATTTTGCAGCCCATGCATGTGCTCATTAGGGCACCAACCTAGTAAAAAAGAGAGAAAAAAATATGTATTAAAAAAAAGAAAAGGAAAAGATGATTCTTTTTTTCAGTCTGTAGTAGAAAAATGACGATCAAAACAATAGTGACATTATTTTGTAGGGGAAAAAATACATAATCGCAAAGCATTTAATTCAAAAGCAATTACATGTTTACATTCTCAAGATTCTAGATTACAATAAAGAAATATTTAGATTTTATATTTGGATGATTTTTAGTAAAGAAGTCCTAATTTTCTTCATTTTAAAATGTATTTGTCCAGTGTATTTAAATGTACTGCATACAGCATTTAAGTTTTTTTTAGCTACTTGAAACAGGATACATACACATTTTTACTACTAAAATTGACTTTTCCAGGACTTTCAAGTACATTTTCATAACCTAATGATTCATGTAATGTTTACGTATACAGGGTAAATATTAAGAAAAACAATGCTTGTTCAAATTTCTAACAGCATTTCATAAAAAAACGCAACAATCTATTTAGTTAAAATTTATTTTTATATCTATGTAAAATTTATTTCGATAATGCTTACACAGCACTAATAATGTGAGAGCATGTTTTTTATTTTTTATTTTTTATGGAGCCAGATCGGTCTCAAAAATAATACATTTACAAAATTCAATTTATACAATACAATTGACATTTACCAAATCCCATTTGTAAATTCAAAACATGATTAAAAAATACACAAATCAAATTAGTAAATTGAAAACACGATTCATAAATACGCAAATTCGATTCGTAAGTTCAAAACACGAATAAAAAATACACAAATCCAATTCGTTAATTGAAAACACGATTCATAAATACGCAAATTCAATTCGTAAGTTCAAAACACGAATCGAAAATACACAAATTCAATTCGTAAGTTCAAAAGATGATTCAACATTACACAAATCCAATTCGTAATAATAAAAGATGATTCATGAATACGCAAATCCAATTCGTAAGTTCAAAACACGATTCATAAATATGCAAATTCAATTCGTAAGTTCAAAACACGATTCAAAAATACACAAATTCAATTCGTAAGTTCAAAAGATGATTCAACATTACACAAATCCAATTCGTAATAATAAAAGATGATTCATGAATACGCAAATCCAATTCGTAAGTTCAAAACACGATTCATAAATATGCAAATTCAATTCGTAAGTTCAAAACACGAATCGAAAATACACAAATCCAATTTGTAAATTTAAAACACAATTCATAAATACAAAAATCCAGTTCATAAATGTAAAACACGATTCATAAATAAACAAATCCAATTCGTTAGTTCAAAACGCGAATCAGAAATACACAAATCCAATTTGTAAATTTAAAACACGATTCAAAATACACAAATCCAATTCATTCGGCAAAATATTTATGATTTTTACTTGTGAATTCACAAATTGTCTGTTTACAAATTAACAAATTTTAGTTTGTAAATGTGTTATTTTTGAGATTGATCTGGTTCCATATTTTTTGGCCAAGAAAAGAAAAAAAGTAAAGACAATTCAAGTATACAGATATTTGTTAAACTAATTTTTATGACTTTTCCAAAACCTTGTTGGTTTTTTTGTTTTTCCAAAACGTTTTCAGGTCTGTCAAAATTCCATCACTTTTTTTAGGTTTTCCATGACCGTATAAACCCTGTTCCAAATCAGATGTTTTCATTTTGAATACTTCCTGAACTTTGTATTTTTTCTAAAGTGTTTACAATTTACATAGCAAGTGATCATTTCGTATACTATCTGTGTTTATTAGTGTACTACAATATACACTCACTGGCCCCTTTATTAGGTATTACTAGTACCAGGTTGGACCCCTTTTTGCCTTCAGAACTGCCTCAATCCATTGTGGCATAGATTCAGCAAGGTACTGAAAATATTCCTCAGAGATTATGGTCCATATTGATGATAGCATCAGCTGCATATCCATGATGCAAATCTCCTGTTCCAACACATCCCAAAGATGCTCTATTGAATTGAGATCTGGTGACTGTGGAGGCCATTTGAGCACAGTGAACTCATTGTCATGTTCAAGAAACCAGTCTGAGATGATTCACGCTTTATGACATGGCACGTTATCCTGCCAGAAGATGGGTACACTGTGGTCATAAAGGGATGAATATGGTCAGTAGCAATACTCGGGTAGGCTGTGGCGTTGAGACAATGCTCAATTGGTTCTAATGGGCCCAAAGTGTGCTAAGAGAATATCCCCCACACCATTACACCAGCCTGAACCGTTGATACAAGGCAGGATGGATTCATGCTTTCATGTTTTTGATGCCAAATTCTGACCCTACCATCCTGAATGTTGCAACAGAAATTGAGACTCATTAGACCAGGCAACGTTTTTCTAATCTTCTATTGTCCAATTTTGTTGAGCCTTTGCCTCAGTTTCCTGTTCTTAGCTGACAGGAGTGGCACCCTGTGTGGTCTTCTGCTGCTGTAGCCCATGCGCCTCAAGGTTCAAGATGTTGTGTGTTCAGAGATGCTCTTCTGCACACCTCGGTTGTAACGAGTAATTATTTGAGTTACTGTTGCCTTTCTATCCGCTTGAACCAGTCTGGCCATTCTCCTCTGACCTCTGGCATCAACAAGGCATTGGCGCCCACAGAACTGCTGCTCACTGGATATTTTCTCTTTTTCGGACCATTGTCTGTAAATCCTAGAGATGGTTGTATGTGAAAATCCCAGGAATCAGCAGTTTCTGAAATACTCAGACCAGCCCGTCTGGCACCAACAACCATGCCACATTTAAAGTCACTTAAATCACCTTTCTTCCCCATACTGATGCTTGGTTTGAACTGCAGCAGATCGTTGGACCATGTCTACATGCTTAAATGCATTGAGTTGCTGCCATGTGATTAGAAATGTATGTTGAGCAGTTGGACAGGTGTACCTAATAAAGTGGCCAGGTGAGTGTGTACTGTACAGTATATATATTTTTATATTTAAACAAAAATGGTGACTCATTTAATGAAGCATGATCAAAGACAATTTCATTTGAATATCTGATATCTGAATTTTTAAGCATTTCAGCAAACACAATGCACCATAAATTGTCAAATCCAGTCAGATCTCCTAAATCAAGGAAAAGTTGGTGCGCACCGTTCTAAACTGCCTCCCATGAAATGCTCTGTTCTTTGAACATTAATTTTCACGCAGCTTTTATTTAGCCGCAAAACAAAGCACAATGTTAATTGAACTAAATGGGTTCATTTACGTGTTAGAAACGGCTCTGCAGAAGTCCCTGTTCTACACATCTCCCAGGGTCACTTTGCCAAGCGCAGCACAAGCGAGAGCCATTCATCACTGTGAGCTAATGAGAGCAAGTTCCAAGTGCAATAAAGACACATAGTTAAAGTTTACACCCCTTGCAGGAGCAATGAAATGGCACCCAATGCAGGGCCAAAAGGTGCTTTGTCAGGACATGATCGCTCTAGGTCGAACAAAAGCCATTTTGTCCTGAGCCTTTCAAGTGAGGTTAAACGTATAGTTTGGCTGAAAATGAAAACACGTCATCCTCCTGATGTCCCATACCTGTGTGTATTTCCTTCTGTGGCAAACAAAAGGTGAATTTCTTTGAGAGAATCCCCTCTGAATGAGGACCAATGCTTCAAAAATGACACAAAAACCCTATAAAAGTGTCACTGCTGAGTAAAAATTGTACTTGGTTCAGAATTATTGTGAAAGAATAAATTATTTTAAAGGCCTGTTTACACCAATAGCTATATTTATAAAGATGATAATGAAAACTATACTGTTATAAGTATCCACATTGGTAGATGAGAACATTCTGTTTATTATAAGAATGTGTTGTAGTTTTGTTGTTTACCACTTTAAATGGTTGACCACGGAAAAGGATAGTTCACCCCAACATTTGTTTCTATTTGCTCAAGTGGTTCCAAACCTTGAGTTTCTTAAGTTTCTTGTCTTAAAAAGCCCCTATTTTGCATTTAAAAAGGTCATATTTTGGTTTTGGGGGTCTCTAACAACATGCTGATATGTGTGCAAGCTCAAAAACACTTTCATTGTCTTATAATATGCATTTATTTTTACCTAATTATGCCAGCGACTCTCATATGAATCGTCCAGCGATTGATTTGTTCCCAAACCCCTCTTTAGCGCGAAGCTAATCTGCATTGATTGGACTGATGACCCAGTCTATTGCGATTGGTCGACTGCGTTCAGCACGAGACAGAGAGAAATGCCCACCACAGCTACAGTATGAAGTAGCAGAGTGTGTGAGAGCCCAATGTAGGAATGCAATAAAGCAATGCAGTTAAACACCAGCATATTACTCTACTCTTAACCCTAACCCCAAGTAATTGAGACACACATTCAGTATTAACCCACACAGTGGCAAAAGTTAAACTATTTTGAAAATTGACCGCGCCGCACATGTAAGGAACAGCCGATGGTGGCCATAGCAAAGGCAAACAGCAGAGGATCACGAGTTTAGAAACACATTTAAATCGGTAAAGAAAGAAGCACGTGTAGCGTTTTTACCGTAGATTTGGACCCGATATGTGAACAGCCCCATACAGATTTAACCTGAGAGATACAGTACAAGCACTGATCTATAATAGATACGTGATTACAAGCCACGCGAGGTGATTACAACTTATAACACACAATTAAAAACATATTTTGCTAACTTAAACGAGGCAACAATTTTAATGACACTTACATGTTATGATCCGGAGGAAGAAGAAACGAGTCCATTTGAACTGCAAAAGTTACTGACAAAGTCCCATAGTCTCTGCTGCTCCTTCAATAGCAAACGGCCGGCGAATACCGTGTTGCAGGGTAGGTTATTGAATCAAAAATCAGAAAAATGACAGGAACAAACACAGCACTAGGTTGGCTCTACTGTGGTATTGTTGTGAAAATGAACTTTAACCCTTTATTCCCCACAGCTGAATCTCCATCTGTCAGTGATCGTCATCTTTGCGTCATGATCAGTCCCGTGATCCCCTGTGCCTCCGCTAGTGTGTGGAGGGAAAGTGCGTGCATGTTTTAACGAAACTGGAAGTACATATTTGGTGATGTACCGTGTCGACGTCGATGCAATCAAGCAAAAGATCTGAACCCAACTCGATTCATTTATTCAACTCTGAGTCAAATATTTAGTTAAAGAATCAATAGTTTTAAACAAGGTGCACTTTTAGATTTAAACCTCAGCTGGATGTTTTCATTCACTTAGAGCTGTGCTACACACTGCATGGAAGCTCATTTTCAAAAACCCATAATAGGGGCTCTTTAATGTTAAACACAAAATAAAATATTTTTTAAAAAGCTGAAAAACTGTAACCATCAAGATCAATGGTCAACGGTTTCTTCAAAACATCATCTTTTGTTCTGAACTGAAGAAAGAAACAGTGGAGCATGAGTAAATCATGACAGAATTTTCATTTTCAGGTGAACTGTCCCCTTAAAGTGGAAGTGAAGTGTAGCTGAACTAATAAGTATAAAATATACAACTGTTAAGTATTAGTGAACTTCATCAAAACGTTACTTTTTTCAATTACTTTTGTTTTATATTTAGTTTTGTGGGGGGGTAGTGATGCGCGGCAGGCCAGTGGCCCGGTGGCAAGTCACATCCGATGCAATATAGAAAGTGAAGAGCGGGGCGGAGGGGAGATGCGCGGCAGGGCAGTGGCCCGGTGGCAGGTCACATCCAATGCGATATAGAAAGTGAAGAGCGGGGGGTGTGCGGCAGGCCAGAATCACGGTGGCAGGCCAGATTGACCGTCAGGCCACCGGGAAATGCCCCGGTGCTCCCTATGGCCAGTCCGCCCCTGGTTGGTTCCATTCCTTCAGCTGAACAGATATAGTGGAAGTAAAGGACTGTCGGAGACTAAAGCCTAATTTACACAATGACGTGCATCGCAGAGCAGGTGCAAATACAAGCATCAAATTTGTGTCCTAATATATCTAGAAATATTAAAAGTTTTCTATTTTTCTTTTTAATACCTTTAATTTGATGCGCTTTGGTCCACTCTCTCATGCTGGTGCAGCATTCCCTGACGAGGGGATTTACATTCAGACTAATGCAACTAAAATCATGCATGACTTCATGCTTTACTAAGTCACGTCTTTGTGGATTACGTCAAGACATATTCCATTTTCAAGTCAATTACCCCCCCCCCCCCCCCCCCTTAAAAAAATGAATGCAGATTTTCTCTAAAGAAGTTGTTACTCCACCCCTTTTAGAATGTGGTTATGGAGATTTTGCATTTTAACTAATGTGGTTCAAGCGATAGATCTGTGATTTTGGGTTTGATAAGCACCCCAGCAAGCACGTTGCCGTTGCCGTTAGATTGACGTAATACCCCAACGTCATAGGGACATTGCATTTTGGGTGGAAATGAAAATCGGGTTGACGTCAAAACCCAACGTCAGACGGACGTCAGTGTCCAACATTGGACAGACGTTGGATTTTGGTCACTTTCCAACACAACCTAAAAATTATCAACGTCTAATGATGTTACAGTTTAAAGTTGTGTGGACGTTACCACTATGATGTCTATCAGATGTTTTTGGTTGTCATACCCGACAAATAAACAACATTATATGACGTTGGTTTAAGATGTTTGCTCAATGTTGGATTTTGCTCACTTTCCAACACAACCTAAAACCAACCTAAAAACAACCAAATATCAGCGTCTAATGATGTTACAGTGTGACGTTGTGTGGACGTTACCACTATGGCGTACAGTTGAAGTCAGAATTATTAGCCCCCTTTATTGTTTTTTCTTTTTTAAATATTTCCCAAATTATGTTTAACAAAGCAAAGAAATTTTCACAGTATGTCTGATAATATTTTTTCTTCTGGAGAAAATCGTATTTGTTTTATTTCGGCTAGAATAAAAGCAGTTTTTCATTTTTTAAAAGCCATTTTAAGGTGAAAATTATTAGCCCCTTTAAGCTATTTATATTTTTTCGATAGTCTACAGAACAAACCATCGTTATACAATAAATTGCCTAATTATCCTAACCTGCCTAATTAACCTAATTAACCTAGTTAAGCCTTTAAATGTCTCTTTAAGCTGTATAGAAGTGTCTTGAAAAATATCTAGTAAAATAGTATTTACTGTAATCATGGCAAAGATAAAATAAATCAGTTATTAGAAATGAGTTATTAAAACTATTATGATTAGAAATGTGTTGAGAAAATCTACTTTTCATTAAACAGAAATTGGGGAAAAAATAAACAGGGGGCTAATAATTCAGGGGGGCTAATAATTCTGACTTCAACTGTAAATCAGATGTTGGATTTTGGTTGTCATACCTGACTAATAAATGTTAGTACTTTACGTCAGTATGACGTTGGTTCAAGATGTTGGCTCGATGTTAGATTTTGGTCACTTTCCAATACAACCTAAAATCAATCAAATATCAACATAATTTGACGACGTTATTGGATGTCAAAATAACATTGTCTTTGGACGCTGGCTAGTCATTGAATTTTGATTACCCGACATCACAACCTAAATCTAACCTAATATTAACGTCTTATGACGTTGTGCCTGCTGGGACACCAGAATGATTTGTTCACTAATTCTACTGACTCAACCCACTGACTCAATGACTTGGTTGCAGTGATTAAAAAAGAAACTTCATTTCAGTGAACAACAACCTAAAATGTGTTTCCAGTCTTCACTTACTGCCGTTATATCAAATAGAGTTTGCAAAACACCCATCAGAAATTCACCTTTTGAGTTCCACAGAAGAATGTTCGGGTAAATTAATCCTTCTGCACATTGGAGGCAGGTAGTGACAGGACTAGCTGTCTAGCAAACTATGCTATCCGCAATGGGAGCTTAAGACGCTCGACTCCAGGTGGCGATTTATTCAGCAGAAGTTCAGAGGCGACCGAATTCACCCTAGTCTGCGCTCGCTCACTCAAAGTTAAACCCAGGAGACAAATCAGCCTGCCGCAACCCCTGCCGGTTTTAAACTTGTTGTATATCGCCAAGGATTGAGTCACTTTGGTGCTCGCAGGGCTGTGTGAGATATGACAAGTCTTTGGTAGCTGTTCAGCATTCGTTTGTAATGATAAATCCCCCTCCTCCCTCCTGCTGCCTATTGAAAGTCAGTATAGAACATTGGCTTTGAATTGATGCTCAGGCACCAGAACTCAAAGCAGCAGGACATACTGGGGATGTTTTTCTGCGATCCGACATGGAATAAACATCAGTTTCCAATTCCTCCATTTGGCTGCATGGGGAGTCGTATGGCATATAGTATTTCTGGTGTATAATATAGCTGTATATACAGTGCTCAGCATATATGAGTACACCCCTCACAAATCTCTCTTTTAAATTAATATTTTCTATAGGATGTTTTACAATAATATAGGTCACACTTTATTTTGATGGTCCGTTAGTTCAATTTAAGATACATTGCAACTAATTCTCAGTAGATTATAAGTAGGTTGTTAGGTTGGGGTTAGGGTTGGGGTTAGGGTTAGGGTTAGTGTAAGTTGACGTGTACTTCCAAAGTTTCTTATAGTCAGTTAAATGTCTGTTGAAGGACTGTTAAATGTCAGTATCAACAGATATTAAGCAGAGAGTCTACTAATAGTCAAATGGACCATCAAAATAAAATGTTACCATAATATATGTGTGCAAATATATTAGATTAGTCAGTACCACAGCCAAATCTGGAGCTGACAACTTACCATAACAGTCCAAAAATTTATACACTCAAATTTATGTTAGGGAAAAATACAGTTGAAGTCAGAATTATTAGCCCCCCCTGGATTATCACTGAATTTTGACCTTAAAATAGATTTTAAAACATTAAAAACTGCTTTTATTCTAGAAATAAAACAAATAAGACTTTCTCCAGAAGAAAAAATATTATCAGACATACTGTGAAAATGTCCTTGCTCTGTTAAACATCATTTGGGAAATATTTTAAAAAGTAAAACAAATTCAAGTGAGGGATAATAATTCTGACTTCAACTGTTAATCAAAATTTTTAAAATGGGAAAAAATCAAGAGAAATAAAAATATACAAAATTAATTTAATTGTTTTTTTTGTATTTTTTTTTACAATATTCTGCTTAAACTGAAATGTATGTTTCTATTTCTAAAGATGTTCAGTGACTAAAATACTATTTTATTAAATATATCTGTTCAGTAATTCAATTTTGTTCAAATGCACCAAAATATATTGATTATGTTCACTGAGAAATGGATCATTTTCATTCATTTATTTATACATAATAACAAACCGTAATAATGCAAAAACAATGTTCAAATACAGCATTGTTTCCATCCTGCAACTTCAACAAATTGTTATTGGGAACAAAATCTTCAGGGGAAATTGTCATAAAATAAGAATGGAAATGCAAGATATAGCTATTGATCCTGATCTCCCCCCCTACACCCCCCCCCCCATTTGAACATGTAATAATCTGATTTTAAAAGATTTTTTTGTAATACAGACCTAAGGTCAAACAAAACACTGAATTTAAATCACTTCAAAAACATGAAATAATAAGTTTACTGTAAAACAATTGTACTTCAACATTTATTTTATAAAAAATATACATTTTAGTAAGTGAAGTAAGATAATTGGCTTCCATATTAAAGCATTATTTGGACTTAAGATCAAAAATCTATTTTGATTAAGTTTTGTTCCAAATTTGAAGGTGATATCACAAAAAAATATAGGTTTTGCTGAAATTGTTATTCAGGGGCCAACAAGAGGCACTAGTGTGGGTGATGTGTTATCCAATCAAAAGTTACTGAAATATCACAATTATCACAAAATATACAAGTGATATTTCGGCGGAATGAACCGGCAACTATTCCAGCATATGTTTTACACAGCGGATGCCGCAACCCATCACTGGGGAATACCCATACACGTTCGCACTCATACACTATGGCCAATTTAGTTTATTCAATTCACCTATAGCACATGTCTTTGGACTGTGGGGGAAAGTGGAGCACCTAGAGGAAACCCACACAAACACGGGGAGAACATGCAAACTCCACACAGAAATGCCTCCTGGCCCAGCCAGGACTCAAACCAGCAACTTTTATGCTGTGAGGTGACAGTGCTAACCACTGAGCCACCATTTCTGACCAAAAAAAGCAACTTTTCATTTTCTTAGTAGACGATGTAACTACAAAAAAATCAAGATTTAAATAGGAAAATTATTGAAACTTGAAACTTTGATCATTTTTGAGCAAGATGCTAATGGTCAAATCGGATTTAATGACCTTTGCTAAGCTAAGCTAAGCTAAGGCGGGCAGACTTAAAAAACGATCAAACTCAACTGTTTAACTCTAGAGTAGTTGTAAAATGAGGCTATTTTCTTTAAAAAAAATGGTTGCGTGTTCTTTTAATGTAAATTATTTGGATTGTTTTGTCCAATTTAAACACCTGCAAGCTAGAAAAGGTGTGGTTAGCTACGAAACTAACCATTCCTCAACAACTAGAACAAAATTAGCACAAAATATCGCAATATCTCAACAAATGGTGTGGCCCGTCTTCAGTGTGATTTGTGTATGGCTTTAAAAGATCTAAATGGCTTCTCAGTGTCACAATATAAAAACAGTTCCTGCTGGAAAAAACCAGCTTAAACCAGCCTAAACTGGTTGGCTGGTTTTAGCTGGTCAACCAGCCTGGTTTTAGAGGGGATTTGGCCATTTCCAGCCTGGTCTTAGCTGGTCAGGCTAGAAAATGACCAGATTAAACCAGCTAAAACCAGCTTGACAAGTCTGGTTTAAGCTGTACATAGCTGGTTTTGGCTGGTCAAGCTGGTTTTAGCTGGTCAACTCCCAGATTGACCAGCTAAGACCAGGCTGGAAATGGCTGGAAACCAGCCTAGAAATGGCCAAAACATCTAAAACCAGGCTGGTCAACCAGCTAAAACCAGCCAACCAGCTTAGGTTGGTTTAAGCTGGATTTTTCAGCAGGGGTATCAGCTGAGGAAGGAAATGACTGCCTGCTCCAGCTGAGAAGCTTACCACTGTATTTAGTGAATTGTGGGAAGCAATGAATCGGCGCTTCTTATATTAACACACCGACCCATAATTGGCTAATTATAGCGGTTGTTCCGCTGGTGTTTAAAGCGTGCCAGAGAAACGCTTTTTGACTGGGTTCTCTCCTTCTATCTCCTTCAGATCCCAACGCTCTGACGCAGCACGGCCCCGACCACGCGCTCATCGGCGGAGTGGTGGCCGTGGTGGTCTTCATCACCCTGTGCTTCATCATCGTCTTGGGCCGATATCTGGCCAGGCACAAAGGTACGCCTTCCCTCCCTCCCCTCTCTCGTCCCCCTTTCACCTAAAATGCTTCAACATGTCCACTGTTGTACCTTATGTGTCTATGTGACCTATGTGGGACTGTGTGGACAGGGACATACTTAACCAATGAGGCCAAAGGAGCGGAGGACGCCCCTGACGCAGACACTGCCATCATCAATGCGGAGGGGAACCACGCACATGCAGAGGAAAAGAAAGAGTACTTCATTTAGCACCTCTGTTTTTTCTGTTCAGTATTGTCACGGCAACACTGCGATCCAGCAGAGGAGGCGTTCTAGCGCTCCGCTCCCTCACAGCACTAGTCTGGTCTGGCTTTCTCTCTCTTTTTGTCTCCACGACTCCTTTTGGAGTCATTTTGCCAGTCTCTTTGAGGCCAAATTGGATGTGCCGCCTGCTGCAAAAGAATGTTGCCTTTTTTTAAAAAAAAAAAAAACAAAACAAAACAAATCTTAATCATCCAAACAAAACAAACGTTAAAAAAGATAAAGATATCAGTTGAGTTTGTAACTGTAACACCAGGTCCATTTAGGCCAAAAAACCCTATCCCATCCTTTCAAAATGCCCCCCCGTTTGATTTGCCGAGTGCCAAAATATACAGACATGTGCTTGTTATGTTTGTTGCTGTGTTTATTCATTGAATTTCCCAGTGAATACTGATTTCTCAACCACCCTCACTGTGCCTGTTATATACCTTTTTACAGATATTACCAGGGAGCGGCAAGAAATGTGGTTCATCTCAAGTCGGAAAACCTTGGCTTTGCCAATAATTACGCTTTAAGACAAGAATATGTGAGATGTATAATGTAAATATCATGTACTATCTGTTCTTGTGTGTGTGTGTGTGTCTGTTGTTTTCCATTGTATAAGTGGGTGATTTTTATCAGCTGCCCCCCCCCGAGCCTAGAATTAAGAATGTGGCCAAGACATACGGACAATTCTATTCAATTGTACGGACACCCGAAAAACAAGACGGCAGATTGAAAATGGCAGGAACTCGATGAAGCACAAATGAGAATTGGTGTGTGACCATTAGAAGAGAGATTATTTTCTATTTCAGTCATACTTGTCTGTATATTCTTGCACTGTTAATACCCTCCCGCCCCTCCAGCGTTTGTTTCAGACCTGAAAATGTATCAAACGTAAGCACAAAGTCATTGTAAAATGTCATTGGTTTAGACAGTCTCAGGATGAAAAAGAAGAGCCTAATTGAATTAGTCTTTTATCACTTGAGTGAATGATGAGTTTTTGTTCTCACTTTGTCAATCGATCTGAATGGAGGAGTGTTTCGTTTGGATTGGCTGACTGACCCTTGTTAATATTGCTGTATATTACTTTGCTAAAGTGATTCTTGGTGGAATATTGTTAAACTATAGGATCCCATATATATACATACACACACATATCTATATATATGAGAAAACAAATGTCAAAAATATCTATTTGGAGTGTCCCATACTTTTAGTTCATATAAGTGAAGAACATATTTGTTAGTTTGCTTTTGTCCCAACCCAGGGAATGTATATAATGTGTATATTTCAGCATTTAGTACGCTGTTTATTTAATTGAATTTGAAAATCTTTATTGCTCTGTTTTGTGTGCGACTCCATTTTAGCCTCTCAATACTACTGTATGTCCCGACAGAAACTTGTCATAATACTAATTTATTGGGTAAATCTGATGGACAAACACAATACATTATTATTAGTGCTTTTTCTAAGCTCGTGAACAGATAGGATCGTTTGTTCATGAGAAGGTCAGAACAACAATCACCATTATTGCCTTTGTGTTTGCAACGAAACATACGACGACCACACATTGAAGCTCTGGAGAACGCGTATCCTTCAATGTACGTTTTTACGAAACATGTTTCCAGTGTTCATACTTTATTTCACTCTTTATAACATCAACTAGAACTGAGACATTTTTCTAAGACTTCTTGAGTTGCTTTTTTTTTGGTTTTGCTGTATGGGGAAAAGTGTGAGGTTGCTTTTACATTAAATATCCAACTTTTTCAAACTATGCCTCTGTAAGAAAAGAAAAAAAACTCAGAATACTGAGTAAAATATGCACAAACTCAGATTTGTTTCCTTCTTCTCGCAACACTTTAGTGTATCTGAACGCAGAACATGTCTGTCTGTCTGTCTATCTATCTATCTATCTATCTATCTATCTATCTATCTATCTATCTATCTATCTATCTATCTATCTATCTATCTATCTATCTATCTATCTATCTATCTATCTATCTATCTATCTATCTATCTATCTCTGACTAATATTATATTTTTATAAATCATACACTACCTGACAAAAGTCTTATCCCCTGTTGTAAGAGCAACAAATAATAACTTGACTTCTAGTTCATCAAATGGCAGAAGGTAGATTTTTCTGATGAATCATCTGTTGAACTGCATCCCAATCATCACAAATACTACAGAAGACTCAATAGAACCCTCATGGACCCAAGATTCTCATAGAAATCAGTCAAGTTTGGTGAAGGAAAAATCATGGTTTGGGGTTACATTCAGTATGAGGGTGTGAGAGATCTGCAGAGCAGATGGCAACATCAACAGCCTGAGGTATCAAGGCATTTGTGTTGCCCATTACATTTTAAACCACAGGAGAGGGCAAATTCTTCAGCAGGATAGCACTCCTTCTCATACTTAAGCTTCCACATCAAAGAAGGTCTAGGTGCTCAAGGATTGGCCAGCCCAGTCCCCAGTTATGAACATTATTGAGCATGTTTTGGAATAAAATGAATGAGGAGGCATTGTAGATGAATCCAAACAATCTTGATGAACTCTGGGAGTCCTGCAAAAACACTTTCTTTGCCATTCATTTGCCATGACTTTATTAATAAGTTATTTGGACGACTGCATCTATACATCTCTGCAATGACTTAATCTCATGGGAGTCATACACATGAATTATTTTTCCACTGTATCATGACTTTATATTCTTTACTGTACATAATTTCTGTTAAGTGATGAAACATTTGTCTAAGCAAAGTCAGACCTTACTGTCCTAATTAAATAATTAAAAATCAAGGCCTGATTATATTTCATTTTGGTAAAATAAGTGTAATCTAGAGGACTTTACCTTTCATATAAGCCACTTCTGATACCAAATAAACAGCTAGAAGTCAAGTTATTATTTGTTGTTCCTAAACCTTGGATAGGCGACAAGACTTTTATCAGGTAGTGTATATATCAAATATATACATACACATTTATGTACAAACACACACACTGTCATTCATACGACTGATTAATTACTAATTGCATCGTTACATTTTTATTTAAATTACTTTTCTAATTATTCATTCATTCATTCATTTTCTTGTCAGCTTTGTCCCTTGCGGGGTCGCCACAGCGGAATGAACCACCAACTTATCCAGCACGATTTTACGCAGCGGATGCCCTTCCAGCCGCAACCCATCTCTGGGAACTTCCACACACACATTCACACTCATACACTATGGACAATTTAGCTTACCCAATTCACCTGTACTGCATGTCTTTGGAATGTGGGGGAAACCGGAGCACCCGGAGGAAACCCACGCAAACGCAGGGAGAACATGCAAACTCCACACAGAAACGCCAACTGACCCAGCCCAGTCGAGGTTCGAACCTGCGACCCAGCGACGTTCTTGCTGTGAGGCAACAGCACTACCTACTGCGCCACTGCGTTGCCCCTTTTCTAATTACTCTGTCTGAAAAGTAACTTAATTACTCACTAATTAATTTAATGTCTTGACTAAATTACTTAAAATCCATACAAATCTCAATGCATAAACACTAGAAATTAAACTTATTTTGAGTCAAAAATAAACTTTTACTTTTATTTTTGAAAATTAAAAACTTCAAAACATTTTAAATAAAGGATAGCACGTTTAGCGAGAGGGGTCTGGATGCAGACCTGGTGCAGTGCAATCTGAGTTGCATCCAATGCTTTTTAATGGGCTCACTTAACCCCACCCCTAACCCTACCCCTTACAGTGACGTCACTATCTCCATTGAGTGAATTGTGTCAGACATTGCATCGCTGAGAGGTGCAATCTCAGCTTGCATCATAAAGGCTGCATCCAGATACTATTGCATTTAACACCTACCCTATATTGACAAATTTTATATTTCACTTTTTTCTTCGACAAACCTAACATTTTTATGGTTGAACAAAATCGGGTTATCATGCAAAATACATGAATAGCAAAATATATAACACAATTACTCTGCTTCTAAGAATGTATTCCCTATATTTTCATGAATTAATTCATCTTTTTCTTTTTCTTAAGCAAGTGCAAACATCATAATAAATGTAATCTTCTATAGTTGAAACATATAATTATTCTGCACAATATAGTATAGCAAAAATACAGTTAATCTGATCTTCTGAATTGGTTTGTACTGACCTGTAAATTTACTCTATTCAAGGCAAGTACATTATAAGTAACTCTGATTAAATTTGCTGGAAATATTTACTTTGTTACTAATTAAACCCAATACTGTGTATATATATACGGTACAGGTAATGTCAAAATCATTAGCCCTTCTGATATTTCCCAAATGATGTTTAACAGAGCAAGGAATTTTTCACAGTATTTCCTATAATATTTTTTCTTCTGGTGAAAGTCTTACTTGTTTTATTTTGGCCAAAATAAAAGCAGTTTTATTTATTCTTAAATTTGAGGTTATATTATTAGCCCCATTAACCCTTGTGCATTGTTCAAATTTACTATCCTTTTGTTATGTTAAGGGATGAAAACATCCACTGAATTAAACTGCTGTAAAAATGCATCAGATAAATATTCTTTGCATAAATCTATTAATCAACCTCAGTCCTGATCAAAACTACTAAATTGTTTAGAAAATTGCAAGATTGACTTATTAATTGACAAATTCATGAATAATGTCACTGATTTGGTGAAAAAAAAAAAACATAAAATGACCAGCCTGATCTCACGAGGAAACGTAAGTATTTTACGTTTTGTCAGTTTAGTGGCTAATTCGTACGAGAAAATGTACGGTTTTAAAAAGGAGGCGTGGCACCCAACCCCGCCCCTAAACCCGACCATCATTGGGTGATGAGCAAATCATACTAAATTGTACAAATTAGATTGTACGAATTCATACGAATTAGCCACTAAATCAAAAAGTTACGAATTTAAGTTAAGAATGCGTTGAAAATGACGTATTGTCATTATAAAAAGTAATTGTGGACTGGAGTTTTTTTACCTTTTATCAAAGTCTTGGACATGTGAACAATTAGTAACAACATTGGCTTTAATGGATTGTTAGATTGTCATTTTTTTCTCCCTAATTTAGTGTTGGCGCCTGTTTTTGCACTATTGACTTCCATTATAACCACATTTGATGGTGCAAAAATACACAGGGCTCTATTTTATTGATCTAGGCACAAAGTCTAAAGCGCATGGCACAAAAGCATTAAGGCTGTGTCTGAATTTACTTTTGCTATTTTAAGGATGAAAAAATACGCTCTGCGCCGCGGCACATGGTCTAACAGGGTTGTGCTTATTTGCTTAATGAGTTATGGGTGTGTTTTGAGAATAAACCAATCACAGTCTCGTCTCTCATTCCATTTATGAGTCAGTTGCGTAGCACCAAGGCGCATTTGCTATTTACATGGCGGACTTTGTAAGTGTAAAAGCTGAATGCTTCACTAGAGAGAAAACAGTTAAACAGATCATCTGCAGCACAAGGATAAAGAACGAGCCTTCTCCAATCGGCCTTTACTTTCACGTTCTCTTTCTCTCTTTCGTGGATAAGGATTGTTGTTGTGCACTCCACTGAAGACATCCATAAGACTACATAATAAATTTTGTTTGTTAAGCGCAAAGATTTGTTTCAAAACTACTTCTAAATTCAGTTCTAATTTCCAGCAAATGAATAAATGAACAATAATAAGAAAGTGTGGTTATATCCAAAACACATGTCCTATTCCCCATATGGTCCAAATCCTGACAGGTGGACAAATCTAAGCTTGTTTTTAATAAAACTAATATTAATATGCATATAATAAATAATACTATTAATAATAATAACATTATACAAAAGCAAGTTGTTGAGAATAAACTGAAAAAAGCCCCCGAGATGAAGAAGGCATGGAGGCAGTGGTTTTTATATTTATGTAGAAAATAATAATTTTTGTAATATTTTATTCCTTTTTTTTTTTTTTTGTAAAGATATTTGCGTATTGCTGTACATCCTGTGTGTTTTAAGCAACGTGTAAGCGAGGCTCACAACTAATGCGCTCTGCGCTGGACTCCAGACCTGCTTTCAGCTTGTCTATTACACAATCTATTTTAGTTCCTCAAAATACCAACGCGCCAATGCACCTTAACACACCTTTTTTCTAGACTGCTATTTTATATTTTCTAGACTGGAATTGCTATTTAAACAACGTGGCAAAAAACTGGAAAATTAAGATTGCATTGGTCTGAAAATAGCAACACGTCGGGGCAAACTCATCTTGCACTTTATTGCGCCGGGTGTATGATAGGGCCCACAGTCTTTGTTTTTGTTTACTCCATGTAGTTCTGAGAGCTGAGATGCATATTTTGATTTTCTCAGAAACATCAAGGTAAGTGCGTAAAGGTCACTCTCACACACTCAGACACACACTTTAATTTGCTTTTATACTCCATATAAAATCCAGAAACTAAGCTTTTTTTGCACAGGCCTATCTAATTGGTTAACAGTGCCAACTGATAATCAATCTTATAAATTACTAATTTTACCTCTTCCCAACAGGTAAAACCACCAACAATCAAAAATCCATGATTAAATGGTGTCATGATTTTGTAATCAAAAATAAATGTGGTTATAATGAAAGTCAATGGGGCAAAAACAGTCACCAACAGTAAATTAGGCAGAAAAAAAAATTTAATTAATCAAAAACAAAGTTGTTTCACATGTCTAAGACTGTGATAAAAGGTAAAAAAAAATCCAGTCCACAATTACTTTTTATATATATATATATATATATATATATATATATATATATATATATATATATATATATATATATATATATATATATATATATATATATATATATATAGCTGCAATCAGAATTATTCAACCACCTGATTTATTAGCCCCCATTTATTTTTTTCCCCAATTTTTGTTTAACGGTGAGAAAAAATTTTCAACACATTTCTAAACATATTAGTTTTAATAACTCATTTCTAATAACTGATTTATTTTATCTTTGACATGATGACAGTAAATAATATTTTACTAGATATTTTTCAAGACACTTCTATACAGCTTAAAGTCACATTTAAAGGCTTAACTAGGTTAATTAGGTTAACTAGGCAGGTTAGGGTAATTAGGCAAGTTATTGTATAACGATAGTTTGTTCTGTAGACTATTGAAAAAATATATAGCTTAAAGGGGCTAATAATTTTGACCTTAAAATGGGTTTTAAAAAAAATTAAAACTGCTTTTATTCTAGCCGAAATAAAACAAATAAGACTTTTTCCAGAAGAAAAAATATTATCAGACATACTATGAAAATGTCCTTGTTCTGTTAAACATCATTTGGGAAATATTTAAAAAAGAATAAAAAATTCAAAGGGGGTTCAATAATTCTGATTGCAACTGTATATATATATATATATATATATATATATATATATATATATATATATATATATATATATATATATATATATATATATATATATATATATATATATATATATATATATATATATATATATATATATATATATATGCAACGCAGTGGCGCAGTAGGTAGTGCTGTTGCCTCACAGCAATAACGTCGCTGGGTCGCAGGTTCGAACCTCGGCTAGGCTGGGTCAGTTGGCGTTTCTGTGTGGAGTTTGCATGTTCTCCCTGCGTTCGCGTGGGTTTCCTCCGGGTGCTCCGGTTTCCCCCACAGTCCAAAGACATGCAGTACAGGTGAATTGGGTAAGCTAAATTGTCCTTAGTGTATGAGTGTGAATGAGTGTGTGGATGTTCCCAGAGATGGGTTGCGGCTGGAAGGGCATCCGCTGCGTAAAATCGTGCTGGATAAGTTGGCGGTTCATTCCGCTGTGGTGACCCTGCAAGGGACAAAGCCGACAAGAAAATGAATGAATGAATGAATGAATATATATATATATATATATATATATATATATATATATATATATATATATATATATACGTGTTTTTTTCTCCAAATTAGTGACATCAATTATAAATTTGGCGATTAAAGAGTAAACCCTGTAATTTTATTTGATTACCAGGTTGATTAACAGATTCATGCAAACAAAAAATAAAGAAAATATTTCTCTGATGCATTTTTACAGCAGTTTAATTCAGTGGATGTTTTCATCCCTAACATAACAAAAAAGTTGTAAATTTGCCAAGAGTGTATTGTTGAGTTTTTTTTTTTTTTTTGTTTTGTTTAATTCAAAGCACTTTCTCAAAATATGTGTCATCAAAAATCATTCCGCTAGCTGAAACACAGAAAAAGTTATGGCCAAATTAAGACTCAAAATCACCCCAGAGTGGATGAAAGCATCCCCAACAGAACATACAGTGAGGGTTAAGCAATATATATATATTTTTTAATGTCTACAGAACAAAACCACTGTTTTGCAATGAATCACCTAATTAGCGTAACTTGCCTAGTTAACCTAATTAACCTAGTTAAGCTAAAATTGAATACTAGTGTCTTGAAAAATATCTAGTAAAATATTATGTACTGTCATCATGGCAAAGATAAAATAAATCAGTTATTAGAAATGAGTTATTAAAACTACAGCATGATGTTTAGAAATGTGTTGAAGAAATCTTCTTTCCATTAAATAGAAATTGGGGAAAAACATAAACAGGGGCCTAATAATTCAGGAGGGCTAATAATTCTGATTTCAACTGTACATACACACTTCTTTCGTCTTATATAAATTACACACGGCCTTATTTTTGCATTATAGTATGTGTTCTTTAATACATGAGTAAATCAGGTCCTTGAGCTGCAATGATGAAATAATCTTGCCACATATTTTGAAGTGCTCTTGTTTGACGGCTACATGCTGCCCTCATGAGCCTGACGCTCTTAGTGCAGGAGTGTGTAGAAGAGCAGCTTCTCTCTCAAAGCTTTGTTTATTGTCTCCAACTTTAAGTGACTTTCTGCTGAAACTTTCAAATCCTGCCCTTCTTTCCACTGTAGCAGCATCACGACAGCTTTACGTAATCCATAGTGCGGGTTGGCAGAGAAATTACAGCAAAGGATTTGGAGAGATCAAAGAAACGGGCAAGGAGCAATGCAGTGTGTTCAGCCTTAAATCTAGACTGAGGCTTAAGAGAATAACCCGCACAAAACCATTACTTTTCTCTCTGCGCTCACAACAAAGATGATGCTGTATCTTTAAATATGAGTTAATACTTCAGTAGATGGAAATAGCCATTAAAACTGGAAAGATGTTACAATAGAACAACCAAAACTGATCTAATTTGTGTTTTATATATATATATATATATATATATATATATATATATATATATATATATATATATATATATATATATATATATATATATATATATACATACATATATACATATATATATATATATATATATATATATATATATATATATATATATATATATATATATATATATATATATATATATATATATATATATTTATATATATATATATATATATATTTATATGTGTGTATATATATATATATATACAAACACAGTATATATGTATACATCCTTGTACACTAACTTGCCTAATTACCCTAACCTGCCTAGTTAACCTAATTAACCTAGTTAAGCCTTTAAATGTCACTTTAAGCTGTATAAAAGTGTGTTGAAAAATATCTAGTAAAATATTATTTACTGTCATCATGGCAAAGATAAAATAAATCAGTTATTAGAGATGAGTCATTAAAACTATTATGATTAGAAATGTGTTGAAAAAATCTTCTCTACGTTAAACAGAAATTGTGGAAAAAATAAACAGGGTGGCTAATAATTCAAGGGGGCTAATAATTCTGACTTCAACTGTGTGTGTATATATATATATATATATATATATATATATATATATATATATATATATATATATATATATATATATATATATATATATATATATATATATATATATATACAGTTGAAATAGGAATTATTAGCCCCCTTTGATTTTTTTTTTCTTTTTTAATTGTTTCTCAAATGATGTTTAACAAAGCAAGTACATTTTCACAGGATGTCTGATAATATTTTTTCTTATTTCTTCTTCTTTTCTTTGGTTTATTTCAGCTAGAATACAAGCAGTTTTTTATTTTTTTTAAAACATTTTAAGGTCAAAATTATTCTCTATAAATTTTCACGAAAATCTACAGAACAAACCATCGTTATGCAATAACTTGCATAATTACTCTAACCTGCATAGTTAACCTAATTAAGCCTTTAAATGTCACTTTAAGCTGTATAAAATAAATCAGTTATTAAAAATGAGTTATTAAAACTAATTTGTTTAGAAATGTGTTGAAAAAATCTTCTCTCCGTCCAACAGAAATTGGGAAAAAAATATACAGGGGGGCTAATAATTTAGGGGGGCTCATAATTCTGACTTCATTTCTATATAATGGGAGTTAGAGCCTATAAAATAACATTTATAAATAAAACATGATGTTGATGATGTTTAGTTGTAGTATTACCACTTATGCTACTATTATTCATCATAGTCACTTTAATAATAATCATAATAATAACAATATTAATGGTTTTTTGATTTTATAAAGGAATTAACCTTTAGTTACTAACTGGTTGTTGCAAGTTGACATAAAAGTATACAGCAACTAAAACGTTACACTATAGAAATTCGTTTCTCTTGATTCCAACTGAACACAATAAATAATAGTAATAATAATAGGTAAGTTTCACAGACTGATGCATTGTATAAATTTAAAACGATAAGTTTCAGCTATTTATTTCAGTTTTAATGCTCTACTACAGAGAAAAATCCCCTAAATATTGGATGGCCTGAAGGTAAGTAAATAAACATTAATAATCAGAATCATCGGCCCCCCTTTGAATTTTTTTTCTTTTTAAAATATTTACTAAGTGATGTTTAACAGATTCAGGAAATTTTCACATTATGTCTGATAATGTTTTTTTCTTCTGGAGAAAGTCTTATTTGTTTTATTTCGGCTAGAATAAAAGCAGTTTTTAATTTTTTTAAAAACCATTTTAAGGTCAATATTATTATTTGTTTTATTTCGGCTACAAAGCATTTTTTTTTAAACATTTTTAAGGTCAAAATTATAAGCCCCTTTAAGCAATTTTCTTTCCGATAGTCTACAGAACAAACCATCGTTATACAATTACTTGCCTAATTACCTTAACCTGCCTAGTTAACCTGATTAACCTAGTTAAGCCTTTAAATGTGACTTTAAGCTGTATACAAGTGTCTTGTAAAATATCTAGTAAAATATTATTTACTGTCATCATGGCAAAGATGAAATAAATCAGTTATTAGAAATGAGTTATTAAAACTATTATGTTAAGAAATGTGTTGAAAAACTCTTCTCTCCATTTAAAAGAAATCCAGGAAAAAAATGAACAGGGGGGGGCTAATAATTCAGAGGGGACTAATAATTGTGACTTCAACTGTAAATTAGCTTTATTTTTGGGATAAAACATCACATTGTTTAACCAATTTGCCCCAAAAAAGCTTTAAACAGTTTAATGGACTCTTTTCAGTGTTACCAAATCATAGCCAGGGTCGAATTTATTGATTTGGGGGCAATTCCAGCCATGGGGCCCAACAGTCCTATCTAGCTAGCTATTCATCCATCCATAATGGTTGTTCCAGCCTCCATCCATCCATCCATCCATCCATCCATCTATCTATCTTGTTTCTAGATTTTTATCTCAATGTAATCTCTACATTTTAAATGAATTGATTCTTGAAATAATTTTTAAAAATTACTGAAACTAAACATAATAAATAAACTTTTTTTGTTTTTAAATCAAAATCTTTATCTGGATTTATTGCTAGACTGATCCATGATTGGGGAAGTGGGACACATTTGAAAATATCACCCTAGAAAATATGATAGAAAACTGTTACATATTACTTATAGAAACTTCTAGGTATTTATTGGGGGCCCTGAGTGGTTGTTTACCTTGCCTATTGGTTAAATCCACCCCTGATTGTAGCATATGCTTAATGTGTTATACCTTTCCTATGTCCAATAATGGTTAAAATATCCAATAGCAATAAGCTAATTCAAACATAAGGTCACCCTGGGACATATTCATTGGTGTATGAAGTGTGACATCTAGCCCCGCTCCCCTGTATACTGTGGGCCAGTAAGTCCCGAGGATCGCTGGGCAATGAGGGGCGGTTGCTTGGCGATTTCCGAAAATCTAATTCATTTTACTATTAGAATTACCATATTTTATCCATAACCTATTGAAGAACAAAATAGTAGCATTGTTAACATGTTAATAAGACATTAAAAATCAACATGCAAGTAAAAAGCCATCAGCCTTTCGATTTAAGTGCTACCCCTGAGGTGATTACGTTATATTAAAGACACAGCAATAGTATCAGATGCAGCACATTAATTTTATGGCACCAGGTTAAACTTTCTGACACCTTTACTGCACTCACATACATTAAAAATAAATACAGGCCACAACTGAACATGGAGGATGATCTCCGAGCGGCGTTCTCCAAAATTAAGTGATGAATATACTTGGGCCTTTTGGTATGTGTGCACCATTGTGTGCAAGGTTTATATGTTTATAACCACCTCAAAGAAAATTTGGGGTCGCAAGTCACTGGCATTGTTATTTTGGGGGTCGCGGGCTGAAAAGTTTGGGACCCCCTGCTGTAGGCTATATATCGCATATTTCATAGTTAGAGTTTCACCAATTCATCTGCCATCTGCCATCCCGGGTGACCTAATTATTAGGCTTGATATTTTCCCAGAGCGGTTAGCAAGGAATAGGATTTTGGCTCTCTTCCAGTTTGCTGCTAGGCTGTAGTTTGAGATTTCGAAGCTGTGGCGAGGCCAAAAATCTCAGATTAGAAGGATCTTTCTGAAACATGGTGGACTTTATTATGAGCCACTGTCCTGTAGATGTGTTTATATAGAGAACAGTAGAAAAAAATTAAACACTAGCAAATTTCAATTAAAGTTGTTCCATTACAGATGTTGTTTACAATTATATCAATGGGGACTTGATGAAAATGGACAATTGCAATCAAACTCTAAAAAAAATGCAGGGTTTAACACAATTCATTCATGTTGTCCCAACACAAATCTATCAAGTTAATGTCGCAAGTTTAAGTGGATTAAAAATTAAACAATTAAGTTTCTCAAGAAAATCTCTAGAATTGTGTTGTTTTGGGTCATTCTAAATAATTCAAGAATTCACACTTGAAGCCCTTAGCTCAAGGGATCCTCGGGCTCAGGGCTCCCTCCTTTTCGCAGGGCAAGGGGAGATTGACCTCAGGTTGATCTCAAAACTCCCCCACTGCTGAGGCTAAGGTGAACTTCCTGAGAGTAAGACATTTCGAAAAAAAGATTTAGGCTTATTTTGTCTATAATATAGAGCATGTTTGGATGGTGGGAGGAAACCAGGGAACCTAGGGGAAACCCATGCGGACACAGGGAGAACATGACTCCGCACAGAAATACCCGATGGCCCAGCGAGGACCCGGCGCCATAGATATTCTTGCTGTGAGGCAACAGTGCTAGTCACTGGGCCATCATACCGCCCTTTCTGGATAAAGGTGGAAGAAGGGGAGGAGGAGGGTTTCTTCCAGACAAAGATAGTTGTAGAAAGGAAATGAGGTTAAATACATTGACTTGGAATCCTTTGATTGGAGGATCGTGATAAGATAATGTGGGCCAGCTGGGTCAATCATGAGCACATGCTTCTCTCGAAATTAGTTTATTATTAAACTTCATGTAGTTTGAACAAGTAGCAAAAATCTTTTTTTTTTTTTTTTTGAGCAAAGGGTGATAATATCAAAACTGAATTAGATAAATTAAACTAGGAATGTAAAAAAATAAGGTCAATCTATACTTTAAGAACAGTTCTCAATTTTAATAAACCATTAACTATGACTTTTGATTATTAGTAGCTCGTAGTTTGAAGTAGCGTGTATGGGGTAGGATTAGGGATGTAAAATGCACTTTATAATAAACAGCCAAAATGTTAATAATATGCATGTTAATTAAGTAACCAGTTAACAGTGACAATTGATCCCTATACTGAAGCGTTACCAAAATAACAATAAAAGAATACCCACTAATTAACATAATGACTGTTAGGAATAACTGTTCTTAAGAGCTCAGAATAAGAATTCTTTGGATTGGCAAAATGCTTTTTTTTTTTTACTAAATACATCTGTTTAGAAAGTTTGGGTTAGGGTTGAGAGGGTCTTTTTATTATGAAGTGAATCAATAGAATAAATTGAAATACCCAAGGCAATACATGAAAGCCAAACTGATCGCTTTATTGAACTGGACATCCCAAACCTACACATAGTCTGAAATAGAGGTACATTAAGGGCAAAGCATTTCAAAAGAATGAACATAATTTGAATGGATCCTATTTTCAAAAATGAGCCAACTGCATGAAAAGGAGATTCATTTAAGTTAAAATGACTTAAACAATTAATTAATAAACAATTGAGTGAATCAAACTTAAAACACACACACTCTCTCTCTCTCTCTCTCTCTCTCTCTCTCTCTCTCTCTCTCTCTCTCTCTCTCTCTCTCTCTCTCTATTAAGCTGCCTTAATCCTTCATGGCATAGATTCAACAAGGTACTGGAAATATTCCTCAGAGATTTTGGTCCTTATCGACATGATAGCATCATGCAGTTGCTGCAGATTTGGCAGCTGCATATCCATGATGCGAATCTCCCGTTCCACCACATCCCAAAAATGCTCTATTGGATTGAGACCTGGTGACTGTAGAGGCCATTTGAGTGCAGTGAACTCATTGACATGTTCAAGAAACCAGTCTGAGATGATTCATGCTGTATGACATGGTGCGTTATCCTTTTGGAAGTAACCATCCGAAGATGGGTACACTGTGGTCATAAAGGGATGGACATCGTCAGCAACAATACTAAGGTAGGCTGTGGCATTGACACGATGCTCAATTGGTACTAATGGGCCCATAGTGTGCCAAGAAAATATCCCCCACACCATTACACCACCACCACCAGCCTGAACCGTTGATACAAGGCAGGATGGATCCATGCTTTCATGTTGTTGATGCGAAATTCTGACCCTACCATCCGAATATCGCAGCAGAAATCAAAACTCATCAGACCAGGTTATATTTTTCCATTCTTCCACTGTCCATTTTTGTTGAGCCTTTGCTTCAGTTTCCTGTTCTTAGTGTGTGAGTTTTTTTTTTTTTTTTTTTGGGGGGGGGGGGGTGAACTGTCACTTCAAAAAGCTTTATTTAGACACCATTAGCATATTCTAGCAGCTTAATAAAAACCCAATAACAGATCAAAAAGGACACAGCCTATTAATAATCCCTTGTAAATTAGCAATTAGCATTAGCATTCCTGTTGCATTGTATTAATATGCTGCTGTGGTCTGAATGTACACGCATCTATGATTATATGCACATGCCTTACGGTGGATTATCTTTCCTGTCTTTGTATGGCATGACGGCGACGCTGTCGGAATATTTCTAAGTGCACACCTCATTAAAGATCTTTGAGAAGAAAACAAAACGAAATAAGTAATTTGGAGATCCTTAGTATGCATGGAGGAGGTAAACAAATGAGATCACCTTGAAAGGACAATTAAGAACGGAGCTAAGAACCTGTTGGGCCGCACAGAGTAATTACAACTTAAAAGATAAATGATTGAGTTTTTAATGGTGTTCTGAATCTAGTTAGTTTCAACAAAACAAGGAACAATCAATACACCCACAGAAAACCACAAACGTAGCCAATTGGTAGTGTTTAGTTTTAGAGTGACGGACGCTCAAATGGCAATGACAACTGGCACGGCGACCTTGGGCAGACAGATGGACCAACAGAAAATGGGTTTTTCTACTGATTAAAAGCAGTGTTCCCTAGACATGGGAGATTATTTAAATTCAGAGCAGAAGGGCAAAGCAAACACAACTTTTATCTTTGTAGGGAACTTTAAAATATGTTCTTTGAGACAGGACTGCTTTAGATGAAGATTTAACTTCCACCAAAGGATAATGTGAATTTTTTTTTTAAGGTTTGGCTCTGTTGTGGTTTATTTTGTGCACTGCATGCTAGGGATTTCAACAGAACTTTTACTTTTAGACTATTTGTTGGTGATTTACATATTGTAATATGAATTAATAAGTGAAGCAGGAAGACTATCTTTTAACTTAGCAGTCTGTTTTCTGATTGTGTGAGAAGCTTGGAATAAGATCATTCAAATTCATATGAATCAGCCTGTAATTTGCGAAAATGCAAAACAGTAATAACTTTCCATGAGAAATTAAGATGTGTATTATGTGGTATGGATTTAACAATACTATAATAACAATACTTAATTAAACATAGTTCTAGTTACCCTTTAGGTTGGGAACTCCAATGCCATGTCAGTATGACACTTTGAGGAATAGCAAGATGACCAATCATTCTGAGTAAGAAAACGGGCCAATGAATGCCTATGAATTGGCAGCATGCAGGTCACACAGGTGCTGTTGATTACAATCAGCTGAGTATAAAGCCAGTACCTAAGGAGAGACTTTTTACTTAAGAAGCCTTGCGCGTCTATAGAGACTATGCGCTCCGAGGGGATGTCTGTTGCGCAGCTGAGATCGTGGCTGGCACTTACAAAAACACGAGCCACCCCTGTTGTGCCCTGCAAATTGGTGAGCAAATCTGAGGATCACAGTGGGGGCTTATCCGTTGCCTCCGGGCCCAAGGACCCCAACTCCTACACAGTGCGCCCTATCCAACCTTCAAGCGGTTGTGGCGATTCATTCTCAGGGATGGCAGAGCTTTTACTCGATGACACAGATCAGATTGGAGGGCTAGCTGTCATGTTTAGATGACTCAGACCGCTACCACTCTCTGGGGTGCAAATCACAGATCTAAAGTCGGCCATGATGGCTGTGCATTCCCATTGACTAGAGGGGTGCAATGTGTGGGCTAATTTATTCATTTTATTTTCGGCTTAGTCTCTTTGTGGGGGCTAATATAAGAGGTAAATCCTCCCTTCTTTCCCCTCTCACCTATACCGCTGGAGGGGAAAGCTGAGACCCCTGTCCAAGGCGAGTGGGTTATCTGTATCTCTTACCAGGGTGAGGGAAAAGGGGTGTTTTCTTCCCAGGCTGATTCATGAGCTCAGTACAAAGACTGACTATGCTCTCATGATCACCAAGTCGTCCGTCTGTCCCAGGAGGAAAGACAATGGAAACACAGTGGTCCTGGAATGCCACCCTCAGCTTACCCTTGTAGATGTGTGCCAAACCAGCAAAGCTTGTTTCTTGGTGCAACTATATCCCTGGCAAGCCTATTCGATGACACTGGCAGGGAGTTTACCCAAGAGTCCTTCGTGGTAAAGGTAAGTCGGGCTCGAAAGACTGCTCACCCACCAGGCCCATTTTCACTGGCTGCTCCTCACCGAGAGTGTCCTTTATGCAGCTCCAAGAACGCCCCAGTAAGCACGTCTTCCCGCAGTGAGCACTCTCCATCCTGAAGCTGCCCCAGCGTGGGAGTGTCAGCGATCAATCCGATGATGCCACTTGTTCTTGCTTTGTCAGCCTAATTAGTGCTGTCCAGCCTGTCGTAGTGGCTCTTCCAGACGTACGTTCAGACTCAGCTATGTAATACAATTTACCATACAGCCTTTCAAGCTTACGGGTGTGTACTTCACGGCGGTCAATTCGCATCCATCCCTGGCTCACGTGAGGGGATTGCGGTCCTCCTGGAGAAGGATGTAATGCAGCCAAGATTAGTATATTTATCCATTAGTATCCATTAGTATATTTAGCAAATTTCCTACTGTAAATATATAAAAACTTAATTTTTGATTAGTAATTTGCATTGCTAAGAACTTAACTGGGACAACTTAAAAGGAATGTAAACAGTCTCTGCCAAATATTGTCCAATCTTAAATTATACGTCAATGGAAATATTTGTCATAAAGCTTACGTACATGTATGATTAATAGTTGACATTTATGACTGGTTTTGTGGTCCAGAATGACATGTATCAAAATTCAGATTTTCTCTCAATTGCAAGTTTTCATAATTCTGACTTTTAATCTTAATATTGTGATTTTTTTTATCTCACAACTGTAAGTATTATTCTCATTACAGTTGTAAGTTTATATATCTTAACTCTGACCTTTCCTCCTCATAATTGTAAGTATATAAACTGACTTATACTGTATCTCACATTTGCAGGTTTATATTATATAACTTGTAAATGCTATAAATTACACCTCAGATTTTGTAGTTTTGTATAAATCTAAAGGGTTTCCAATCTGAAAAAAAAGAAAAGAAAGCAATTTCCTTTTGTATTTTTGAGTGGGAGAAACCTGATTTCTTTTTTTCTGATGCATATTTTATCTCCTCCCCTGTAAATAACAATCAATAAAATATAACAAAAAGTCTATGAGCTTGAACTGTACATAAAAGCACTGGTTTGTGGAAGAGAAAATGTGAAAGATGACTAACCTGTACTCTTAATATCACTTGTTGCTGCCAAAAAGCCTTGCCCTGTCAGCGGCAGAGAGAAAGGTTAGCAGCATCTTTGGTCTTCTCATGCTGATTAAGCTTGCCAGATAAATCCCATGGACAGATGGCAAAAAAAGTCTTCAGTGCCATTTCCGCTGGTCCCAAAATTCACTGAATTTCCAATATCAGGAAGCAAACTGTTTCGCCTCATCTGGGTTTTCGCCTGTCTGGATGAAGGCCTCATGCACAAATATTGGCTGGGCAAGGTAGGGTTGAGCGGAGATGGAAAGAATCCCTAAAGATGGAATAACACTCTGCCTTGTGTGCTTTTTGCTTCTTTGGCTTGAAAAAAACTTTATTTAGCTTAATTTTACTTTCTTTGAGCCATAAAACTGTGTGCAACCTTATGAAATTGAATCATGGCTTTAGCACAAATGGTTTTAATGAGTTTATCTATATAACCTATATAGTATTTAACATTTAAAGAGGATCGTCACCTTTCTTCAAAATCAATCGACTTCAAATGTTGAATCTAATAGTTTAACCAAGGTATCTGTAGTAAAACTGTGGCTTTACAATCAGTACTCCTTTCAAAAAAACATACTACACTTTTACTATTAGCTAATAGTCTAATGGTTAATTTTTAAGGCATAACATATGAATACACAGATGTACACTGAAGTATTCTAGAAACATATGAATGGACAATTATTTATAAATAAATCCATTCCTTTGGCCTCAATCTGAGCTAGTTACTTACCTGTCCATTGCGATCACAAACAGTTTGAACTGGTTTGAAAAAGCTTCACTCACAGAACTCAGATTCCATAATGGCATCACGTCATAAAGTTCTTCCTGCCTTCCATCTATGAGCTCAAGAAAAAAAGTGTTTTGTTGATATCCTGAAGTCGTTAATTTAGCTAAAAAGCGCTTTATTTAATTATCATTAACATAAAAACGATTACTACAGGGCAGCGTACGTGCATTTGTTAAGAGCGTGTAATCCGACGTGAATAATACATGATTATTCTGACCTCTTGTGGTGACTTGAATTATTTATTTATTAGTTAGTGGGGTTTCCAGATAGGCCTACCTGTCACAAAATACAAAACTCCAATTACACACACAATCACGCGTATGGTTTATAACTCTGAGGGAACTCTCCATATATTATTTTCATACTATGCCAACCCTGTTCCTGGCGATCGAGCTTCCTGCAGATTTCAGCTACCCTGATCAATCACACCTGAACCAATTAATGAGAACCTGAGGAGCACTTGATAATTACGGCAGGTGTGTTTGATATGGGCTGCAACTGAAAACTGCAAGGTCGATCTCCAGGAATAGGGTTGAGCACCCCTGCTTTAGTAGAAAATGGGGATAGAATGATTGCCATTTGTATTGGCTACCACAGTTTCACTAAAATACAGGCCCGGATTAAGAATTCAGAGGCCCCTGGGCACAATGTCTTGTAGGGCCCCCTACAAGGCCGCACCTCTATAGTTGAATTAAAAAATCAAATTAATATAATATTTTGCCCACATTTCATAAATAAACGACATAGTACATATATTTATAGTCAACAAAGATTTACCTGATTTTAAAAGCATTTAAAGCACACTTTGATAAAAATACTAATATAAGTAGTGAAAATGAATGGATTTTAATATACTTGTTCAAGTTCACTGAAGCAATAATAAATTATATTTAAGGGTATTTTTAATGTTTAACTTCTACAAACTTATAATGCATATGATTTGGAGATATCACCTCTCCAATCCAGTTCTATATCTGAGTCTTCCATAATACACACACTGATTAATGATTCCTACTGTCTCCCTCGTGATGAAGAAGAGTAGGCAAAAAGCACGTGATTATAAAGCTGAAAGTATCCGAAATCACACACACTATACCAGTTCTCTCCTGTCTCTCTCCTCTTCAGGGGCTTTTTCTGTCTCTCTCTCTGTCTCTCTCTCCATGAGGTCGGAGAATATGGGTGAAGCAGGGCGACTAACATTGTAAATACGGATTAATTTTATTAAGATGTCGCTAACATTTAACACCAGATGGAAAGTAACTGTTTATAGAATATTTATTATTCTTATTATCCTTATTAAATACCTTGTGACTCATTTTATATATTTTATATACTTTATTTAAATTTTTAAACAAAAACTTTTCTTTTCTATTGAAAATAAATGTATTTCCAATCTGCTATGTAATGGGGGAAAAAAGAAAATCGAGTTCATCAGACGCTGGATTCGAACCGGTTTCATGATCGATCGCCTCAAAACATGTTTCCATGCGCTTTACGAGCTGCGCCATTCCCACATGCTGTCTTCTGCTCTCTTTAGTTATGTTATCTTGGTCGATCAAATGGCGCTGGCGGGAAGCACTCAACCAGCTTATTACAACGAGGTGCGCTATTTGCGCTTAGCCTAAATAGACACTCCAAAATTAGCTTTTTTTTTTTCTCCCCTCGCAGGGGCCCCAAGTGCGCACGGGCCCCTGGGCCTGTGCCCATTTTGCCCATTGGTTAATCCGGCCCTGCTAAAATAGCATACAAATTTTAGTTAGTAGAGAAAAACGAATGTGTAATCACTGATTGCTTTTTTTATGTCTCTAGGCTAATTTTCCAAAAAGAAACAAATCATTACTGGTTTTAAAATTTACAATGTAAAAGTATTGATTTGTAGTGGAATGTTTTTCTTTCATTTATTCATTCTGTGCAGTGTTCAGTCAAACCAGCCAACTTAAAATGTGTATACGTTACCATGTGACATTAATATAATGTTTTAAACATGTGGTAACACTTTATAATAACTACACACTATGAATCATCTATTAAGCATTTGCAAATAGTTAATTAATTATCTGTTAAGTATTAACTGTACATTAACAGACGTTAGTAAGCAGTTTATAAATACAGATACAAATGCTGTACTCTTGTCTTAGAAGCACATATATAATGTGCTTAATGATTGTATTTCCATCCTCTGTTAATGATTTATTTTTCATTACTTAAGTATTGCATTATTTACAAACTAGTTATTTAAGAATAGTTGGGGCTATTTTTAGAACATTCAGAATGCATAAATAAATTATTAATAAACTATTAAAAAACAATAAACAATTATAATTCTTATTATTCAGGCATATACTAATAGTTAATTTGCATGTTAATAAATGCTTTATTAAGTCAACTTCATCCAGTTTTGTGACCTAATCTAAAGTGAAGACCATTTATGCTTTATAAATCCCTAATAAATGACAATTAAAGGCTCTGTTATAGTCTAAGCAGGAGAAAATAAATAAATGACTTTATTAATTTCTATTCATTTGAAGATACACAAATAAAACTGCATCAAATAAAAAATAAATCTTTGCAATTTTATGTAAAATTAAATTACTGTACAGCAGGGGTGCTCAACCCTGTTCCTGGCGATCGACCTTCCAGCTGATTTCAGCTCCAATCCTGATCAAACACACCTGAACCAATTATTTAGAACGTGAGGAGCACTTGATAATTACAGGCAGGTGTGTTTGATAAGGGCTGCAACTGAAAACTGCAGGAAGGTCGATCGCCAGGAATAGGGTTGAGCACCCCTGCTGTACAGTTTAAACATTGCTTAATAACATTGAAATGTTACATCATAATATATCACTACATTAATATATTGTTTTATTTATTGATAATTGTATTTGGACACTCCTGTTGTTTGACAATGTTTAAAGTGTAATTTTTTTTTTTTTAGATAAGATTGCAAACATTTATTGTTCATGTGCTACTGAGCCTTTAATTGTCATTTATAAGGGATTTGCAAAGCATAAATAGTCCTCACTTCAGATTAGGTCACCAAACTGCATGAAGTTGAGTTAATAAAGCATTTATTAACATACATAGTAAACCTTAATATACAGTATGCCTGAATAATCAAATATATAAATGTTAATTTGAATAGTTTATTAATTGTTTACTTACTCATTCTAAATGATTCGAAAAGCCACAAACTACTCTTAAATACAAATCGTTTGTAAATAATGCAATATTTATTTAATAATGAACCAATAATAAATAATAAAGAATGAAAATGCAACAATTAAGCACATTATAAATGTGCTTATAAGTCAAGAATAGAGCATTTGTATTTACAAACTGCTTACTAACGTGTATTAGTGTAGAGTTAATGCTTAACAAATAACGCATTAACTATTTGCTAATGCTTAATAAATGATTCATAGAGTGTAGTTATTATGAAGTGTTACCAAAAAACGTTCTTAGGACGACATTCTTGGAGTGGATATTCTAAGAACTTTCCTAAAAAATTGTCATATAACTTAATGGAATAGTTTACCCAAAAATGAAAATTGTCTCATCATTTATTCTCCCTCTCATGGTTTCAAACATTTAAAAGTTTCTTTTATTGAACATAAAACAAGATATATGAACAATGCTGGTGGCGACGCAGTGGCGCAGTAGGTAGTGCTGTCGCCTCACAGCAAGAAGGTCGCTGGTTTGAGCCTCGGCTGGGTCAGTTGGCGATTCTGTGCGGAGTTTGCATGTTCTCCCTGCGTTCGCGTGGGTTTCCTCCAGGTGCTCCGGTTTCCCCCACAGTCCAAAGACATGTGGTACAGGGGAATTGGGTAGGCTAAATTGTCCGTAGTCTAAGAATGCTGGTTGCTTGACCCGCCAACTTCAATCGTAGGAATAAAACAATGCAAGTCAATGGGTCCCAGCGACTAGTATTTTTATTTTTTTATTAAGGATTTTTAAATAGTACAAACAGCAAAGACAATCAGACAAACAAACCATCCCCAAGCGCAAATTAAATAAAAATTTAGAAATGTAAGTTTAAAAAAGAAAAACAGAAATAATACATTTAAAAAATATATAATTAAAAAAATTAAACAAAAGAAGCCATAACTCTCTTAAAATGAAAATTTCAGAGTTTATGTAGAAAGGATTGGAAAGGTTCCCAAAGTCTCCTGAATTTGTCCTGTTTGTGGTTGAGGTCATAAGTAAATTTTTCCAAAGGAAGAAAAACTGACAGCTGAGAAATCCACATGGAAATAGTTGGAATTTGAGAAGTAGACCATTTTAGTAATATACATTTCTTAGCCAGAAATGTAAGAGTTTTAAACAGAGGTTTGAACTCGGAGTCGAAAAGGTCTTCAGGAATGTCATTCAATAAAAAAAAGTGAGGAGGAGAAAATAAAACGTTTTCCAAATATCTCCTGGATTGCAGAATGAATCCCTCTCCAAAATGGTTGGATGTGAACACAGGACCAGAATACATGAAAAAATGTGCCCTTACAAGTTTTGCACTTAAAACAGAGATCGGAACAGGCTGGGTACATTTTATGCAGACGAACATGTGGAAAATAAATTCTGTGGAAAAACGTAAAATTTTGTTCGGTCACACTTTATTTCTATGGTCCGTTTGTTGAACATAAGTTACATTGCATCTACATGTCAATTAATTCTCATTAGATTAGACTGTTAGGTTGGGGTTAGTGTAAGTTGACATGTACTTGCAAAGTTTCTTATAGTCAGTTAAATGTCTGTTGAAGGACTGTTAAATGTCAATATCAACAGATATTAAGCAGACAGTCTACTAATACTCAAATGGACCATCAAAATAAAGTGTTACCGTATAAGTAAATGATGACAGTATTTTCATTTTTTGGTAACCAGTATACCTTTAATGGGAATGCTAATGGAACCATTTTAGAACCCAAAATAATTTTTAGCTGAAATTCCCTTTTTACATAATTTCATTGACTTTGACATGAAATAAACAAACAAATTATCTTATGTCTGTCAGGCTATGCTGGCTATGGCTTCACCATCATCACAAAACAAAAAGGGATTTAACAATTAACATTCATTTACAGTATGTGGCCGAATGGCTTCTGTCAAGACTAAACAACAGGACTCCATTCGACAAAAGTACCCATTTTAGATTATTTCTGTGAACTTGACGGACTAAAATATGAGCTTTTTATTGTAAACACTAGTCCACAGTTGCACTTTCCATGAACTAAACATTAAAAACAGAGCTCAGAGACAGCAACCGTGTGGCAGCCTGAGAGAGGGTTGTGAAATCCCTGTGTTTATGAAACTCAACCATGACCTTCGTATCTCACTCAATTATATGCATCAGCTCTTCAACAGCGACCCCAGAGAAAAGCACTTTTAAAAACAGAGATATTCTTTGCCTTACACTGAAAATGTTGTGTCCTTGAATAATTGAAAAGCTTGATTTATTTGATCAGTCTCTCAACATATTACTATTGGCAAGCACAACAAGTGGGGGGAAAATATATATTATTGACATTTTATTTGCTACCATTTTACAAAATCTGAAACAAATAGTGAATTATACAGTGCATTCTAGGTTTTACATGACAGTATTTTGGTTACAGGGTTAAAACAACAAAAGGCACAAGTTACAATTGATGCTAAACTCTCAGAAATAAAGGTACGCAAGCTGTCACTGGGGTGGTACCTTTTCAGAAGGTACACATTTGTACTTCAAGGGTCCATATTGGAACCTCAAAAGTATATATTAGTACCTTAAAATTGTAAGAGGAATACTTTTGTACTTTTTAGGTACTAATATGTACCCTTCAGGTATTAATATGGACAAATCTGGACCTTTTGAAAAGGTTCCACCCCAGTGACAGCTCATGTACCTTTATTTCTGAGAGTGTAGCAAATATTACATTGAAATGAATATTAGTATTTATCAAAGCATTTAAGTCAACATGAAATGGCATTCATTTTACTTTCATAATGTTAACAATCATATAGGATATTTGGTGAGGAATAAAGGACATCAGAAATTTATTCTCAGTACAAAAATAAAAGCATTTTTTAGGACAAGAAGGATGAAAACAATGACTATCTCGACCGATGAAGTGATTTCAGAGGTTATTATTCTAACTAGTACGAGAAGAAATAAACAATCATGCACAGTAAGACTAGAAATGGAAATATGAAAGTAAATAAGATAAACTTTGAGTATACGTCGACTTTGAAACTGAACTTAATCCACTGTAACAAGCAAAAAGTGAACGGCATCCATGTATTTGTATACATTTTTCACAAACCCTACATACTTGTGCAATAAAATATACATGGCAGTTATTTAAATGTTGTTCTAACTATGATATATGCATATATGAATACTTAAAAACAAACAGTGATGCATATTCAATACACAATTCTCATGCCGGCAATGCCAAAGAAGTACTAGACTACACTGGAATGTATCTATACTGTATGCCCTACATAATGAAAACATAATTCATAAACATTAATAAGAGAATCACAAAGATTGTCCACTGTGGCAGTGTAATTAATGCTAGGACTGGAAATAAATCCACGGGTCATTCCTTCAATGTTAAACATTTTCAATACATATTTGAAATAATAAATGTAATGTTTGACCTTTTTAGTTCGTTTTGACAATGTAGAATTTAATGAAACAAAACCATTTCCAAAAAGTCAATGCTTTATTTATTTACCCATTGTTTTGAAGTCTTTTTACAGATATTGATTATTTTCATCATCCCTTTCCACCCTGTTTTGCTGGATTCAGATTACACAATATATGGTTTGATCCTCACAGCAGTAAGCCTACGTGATTTTTGCTAAAATAAAGAGACTTGTCAGACTACACTCTTCCTCCTGGACAATCATCACTTTTGTCTTTAACCCTTTAACTGCCTGCTCTACCAAATGGTTGACCATATTTGGACTGTTTTAAATAATGACTGTTAAAGTAATGAAAATAATGACTGTTTTAAATAATGGTTTATGCTACACAGCATTGTTGGTTTACAAAAAAATAAAATAAAAATCAAACAAACATAATCCTGTCGCACTACTACACTTGATTTTGGTTTTATTGTAAAAAAAAAAAAAAAAAAAAAACATGTTAAATTAGAATCTGAAATGATTAATAAAGATGATTTAGTAGTCAAAACTGTTTTATTTTGATTGTTTTTAAATACATTGATCTTACACTATATTTTTCATACTCTGTAAAACCCAATAAGTTCAGGTAACTCAAACCATTTGAGCAAACCGATTGCAACAAACCATTTAAGTTCAAAAACTAATCCAAATAATTAGCGTTTATTTGAGAGCGCACAAGAAAATCTGCACTTTAGCAGAGTATATTTGAGGGTGTGCAAGAAGTTGTGCACGAACAGAGGAAATCATCGCGCAAGCAAAGGGATTCGCATGCTCATATTAAATATATGCGATCTCGACTGGTAATACTGCGCTCACGACATTAGTCATTGAAATAACGCCATTCTGTGCAAAAGACCTGCCACCACAGCTGGAAAAAAATCCTACAGAAAACACTGTTATAGTCTTAACTTGTTGTTAATGTTTTGAAAAAATAAAAAAATTTAAAAATTGTATCCAACAAAACGATTTCCACAAAGACGATAGTTTGAGAGCTGCTTGTTTAAATGAGCTTTTTAGAACAGATTAATTGTTTTATGCTCAATCAACTTAAAATTGTAAAAACCATTAAGTTAACTTAATCAGTTTGCGTTGGGATGACATGAAGGGATTGTGTGGAACCCAAGCTCGTGCATTATGAACTGACGGCGAAGAGAAGTTATTTGTAAAATTTATTTATTTATTTAAGTTATTTATTTGTTGAGAAGTTATTTGCTTTGTGTTAATTCACCTACTTAAAGTCCTAAAAGTATTTACTTTTTGAGAAGTACATACTTTTGATTGTGTAACAGAAGAGTTAACACAACTTCCTCATTAACAGACCATTCTGTTGCTTAGTTACCCCGTCTTTCGGATGAGACGTTTAACCGAGGTCCTGACTCTCTGTGGTCATTAAAAATCCCATGGCACTTCTCGTAAAGAGTAGGGGTGTAACCCCGGTGTCCTGGCCAAAGTCCCTCAATCGGCCCTTAACCATCATGGCCTCCTAATCATCCCCATCCACCGAATTGGCTCTATCACTGTCACTTCACTCCACCAATAGCTGGTGTGTGGTGAGCGCACTGACGCCGTTGTCCTGTGGCTGCCGTTGCATCATCCAAGTGGATGCTACACACTGGTGGTGGTGTGGAGAGACCCCCCTCATGATTGTGAAGCGCTTTGGGTGTATGGCCATACACAATAAATGCGCTATATAAATACACATTACATTACGTTACGTTAGTTATGCCCTTTCAATCATTTACATTTTTTTTTTTTTTATTTAACATCTGACCATATTGGAGAAGCAGCAGCAGTTTAATCTGCCCTCCGTGGTTATTTCATCCAAAGAAACATCTCAAGTGTTTGCATAATTATGCATTCAGAAGATAATAACCACATTGTTATAAAAGTCACACTGTTGCTGCAGAGGAAATATAACTGAAAAATGTGAGTAGGTTAGATATTACTTAATCATTCAAACATCTATATCTAAGCCTCTCCACTTAACCGTCAGTCTTGTACATACACCATATTTGTAGTTTGTTAACAATTTTTACCAGCATTTGTAGTTTTAATCAAAATCACGTCCAATGTGCAATGTATTGTGGGCAAAATTAGCAGTTATTAGAAAGAATTAGACCATCCACTATATGATTTGGGACATACTAATTCTATTTTTGAATGCTATTTAGGAAGGACAGTGGCCGAATTGGTTATTTTTGTTTTTGTTGCGTAGAAAAGCATTCCTAATTAAATACAATTACAGTTGCACCACTGCTAATATTTTTCAGGATGTTTTTGGTTCTTTATCTGGACTCTGGGTTTCATGACCCTTGCTATCCACAGGGTTCCCACGTTGTTGAAAGGTACTTAAAGGTACTTGAATTTCAGACATATGGATTACTTAGTGCTTAAAAACAAAAATAGGTCCTTGAAAGTGCTTGAAATAAATTTGAAATGAAATCCGTTTATGGTTTTATTTGAACAATTGTATCCAATTGTCAAAAACAGAACAAAAATACTGAGAAAGTCTTCGATTAAAAATCTTATAATATACATCAAATAATGCACATTTTATCATTATTTAAGAAACCACATTTGAATGTTACCATTACTGAATTCAACAAATTTTATTAAAGTTCTTTGAACATGACTTTTTAAAACAATAAAAATATTTGAAAATGACTCTTTTTTTTTTTTAACGTTAATATTAAGCGCAAGTAAAATGTTAAGTACAGTAAGGACTTTTATTGTGCTACATATGTGAGAGTATGAATTACACAGGTGCCTGATTTACAATTGACCCTTCGCTAAGCCACACCCAAAAACAGCCACGCACCAATCGTGGCTTAGCAACCGTAGCTACGTGCAGGCGCTCTGTCAAGCTTTCGAGCGAGGGAAACAGGCCAAAGCGTTGTGCATATGGATTGTGCAAATCTGACACCCGGTATCCTAAAAGTTTGGACGGGGTGGTGGAATTTTTTCCCTTTTCAAAGCCTAAAACCCAAGGAGAGAAATGCCAGCGTGGATCAAGCTCTGTGAGGGGTGCTAAAGGAGTGGAGTTAAGTTGGTTTAGTTCTAATATTCCTGACACATTCAGTGATAGACCGACGACAATAACTCACACACCTCTTACGTTACCCTAAAACGATCTAAACTGTGTTTCCTACAAAAATACAAAGCAGGTTATGTTTCCCAGCTGTCTTTTTTTTTGCTCGATATTATGAGCACTGCTTCGTTTAAGCCCTCGTCATAGTAGTCATACTAATAGCAGTCGTATTTCCATCTGTTTCAAGCTACGAATATTTGAAATTACATATCAACAGAACAAAACAGAGATGTGATCACAAACTGAGCACTTGTGATCAATATACTTTAACGTTACCCGCAGCTGTTTTTCAGTCATTTACAAAGAGCACACAAACATACTGACAGTTATAGGTAGGGCCAGATGGAATCTGCGGACGTTTTTTTGCAATTTCTGCGGAGAATTTTGGTAAAAATCTGTGGATTTCTGCGGAATTATTTTGGGAGTCTCATAACTAAAACCTTAATATGTGAAATATGTGTAATTTAAAAACTGAATAAATTCAGATTTACACACATTTACTCAATTAAATAAACAGAATTAATGATGGGCTTAAAATCTGCGCAATTCTGCTGAAAATCTGCGGAATTCTGCGCGCGCAGATTCCGTGTGGGCCTTGTTATAGGTAACTTACTGTACATTGGTATGGGTCAATGACGCTAATATTTGGTACAAATCAATCCATTTCCCCTTTCTGGCTGTTCTTTCTGTGAATGAATTATGTAGAAGCACTGTCCATGCGTGTTTCCTCGTGGGTTAGTAACGCTGTATTTCATTGCACAGCTATAGTCTATCTGGCTTTTTGGCTAAAATAGAAAAATCACGGTTTAATCTATTATTATTAGATTAATTTTAAATTTCATCTCTCCTGCTGTGCATGAACTAAGCTGTTGGATGGTCTTCACCTCTCCTGCTGTGCATGAACTAAGCTGTTGGATAGTTAGCGTATGAAGCGGCTAGGCTAACCTAGCTTCAATTTTGATTGAATTATTTTCTAATCGGTTGCCTATTATGTCGTAAATATACCCCTGTAATGCATACTGCAGTCCTTTTTTGTCTGGCTTTCTCGGATATCTCACCTGTTCGCCAAAAATGACTAATTATATGCCTGGGAATGTCTGACACCAGCACATACACGTTGTAATAGACGGGCCAGACACGAAAGCTTGACGGGCGTAGCAACAGTAACTAAGGAGGGCGGGGCTTAGCGAAGGGTCAATTAATAGTGCTTTGAAAAGATCCTTGAATCTGCTGCTCATGAAAGCATGGGAACGCTGTATCTATGAAGGGTCAGAGAGCTCTCAGATTTAAAAATATCGTAATTTTTGTTCCGAAGATGAACAAAGGTTTGGAACGACATGAGGGTGAGTAAATAATGACAGAAACGTCACTTTTGGATGAAGCCAAAGATGAAAATATCCAACATAAAAGGAATGACCTAATATACGATACTGGAATTTGGTACCAATCGATACTGAAATTGTAAAAACGTCCATTTCCCGCAAACATTTCAGTGATGTTGTGCACGTTCCTAAACACAGCTGATTTGCCATTGTGTTCACGTGTTCAAGTAAACAGAAATGACTGTGGCCATGAAGGTCATCAGTTCACCGAACTCACAGCTGTTTACTGAGTGTAACCACAGATACAGGGATACTGGAGTGTTTCAAAGTCACGTCGATCAGCTGGTTTGTTTATAAGCTGACATACGAGCAACCTGCAGATGAATGACCTTCACAGCCAATCACAGTCATTTCTGTTGAGCACATGAACACAATGGCAAATCAGCGATGTTTAAGTATGTGCTCAGCAGTGCGCAAATGTTCGCGGGAAATGGACGTTTTTTTAAAAGTTTAGTATCGATTGGTACCGAATCCCAGTATCGTGACAACCCTAATATACGACGTAACAGCAAACAAGGAGCGAAAGGCATAGTAGCATTTCCATACAAACTCCTAGTAGTAGTGCAAAATTGAGTTACATCCATACTTTAGAAACATTACGAAAGTGCACCTATTAAGAAAGTCATGCTCATAAAAGTGTAACTGCCGGCAGCAGAAGGTAAGCTCCTGAGTAACAACGAATCCCAGACCAATCTCAGGCTGCTTTGCTTTGTTTTTACGTCACGGAGCAGGATCTGTAACAGTGCTCTGTTCGTGCTCTTCCAGGAAGGCAGAGGGAGACCTGAATGCTACGGCGTCTCCATCAGGACATGTTTCTGCCAGAAAGGCATCCAGGGAAGCATTTGCTTGGGCATCCCGGTCTGGGCCAGCCAGGCTCGGAGAGGCCATGGGGGTGAGGAGGATGGATGTGGGACAGTCGGAGGAGACGTACCTGACCAGTGCTTGCAGCTGCTCGGACTGTGGTGAAGCGTCCAGGCTGAGACTTTGACACAGACCTGACAGCTTCTGACGCAAGTCCTCCATGCTGTGCTTCAGCTGGTTGTGGTCTTGAAGCAATTTCTCCCTCTCATATTTCTGTGGAGATACCAACAAAAAAATGATCTATTTTTGGATAGTATTTCTGTTTGAGAATTAGCATTACTGGCTTGTGACCGATGTTAATATTGCCAGACAGACAAAGTCACTTTCGGTTTTGGAAGAGTGCGACTTCAGTGTTAAAACAATGGACAAACAGTTGGCGGGAGAAAACACACACTGAACTAAATCAATATGGCGGACAGAAAGTTTGCCCTGATATGGCATGTTTGGTATCAATGTTCTCGGCATGACCTAAGGAATAGATTGATATCAATTTTACCACATTAAACTTATGCAATCAACATTTTTTTGTCATTATGGAAGATTCATTATTAATGGTTAGTTAAGGGTTTATAACGCACGACCACTAGGTGGCGCTGCTGCCCCATTTATGTTTGGTGGTTATTGTGAGGCGCCAATGACACACCTAAAGTTCAGCATCAATATGTTAAAAGATTGCAGAATTACAGCCTCTGACGATCTTTGACATCGTGCCAGCACATTTGTTGGTGGCGTAAACAAAAACCGTGTCGTGTATCAAAATGAATTCCATAACTTTCTGCCAACATGGTCTGAAGAACATCGCAGTCAAATTTGGTGAAAATCGGTAAAACGGTCTAGGAAGAGTTCGAAAAAATAGGTTTTCAATCAAAAACAAAACGACGGACAGGAAGTCGAGTTCATTTTGGCATATTTGGTATCAATGGTCTCGGCATGATCCAGGAAATATAACAAGACACAAGTAATGTCAATAAGGAATGTTTAGAAAAAGGAAAAAGGAATGAAGTTTTTCAAAAATTGCTTATAACTGCTCCAGAAGTTTTTGGGCATGGTGTTGAAGATGCATACTATGTTTTGTAATCATACATGAATATGTTTGCAAAATATAGCATTTTTTGACAAAAATCTAAATGGGCGATGCCCAAAATGGCTGACCTGGAAAAATCGGAAATCATTCGACTCGGTATGCTCTGTCGATTGTGAAGAGACCATATTTTTTTTAAATTTTGGATGAAGGGTTGAGAAGTTATATGCTAAAAAAAGCTTTTTCTTGTATCTGTTACGATCACAATGATTTTTATTAACAAGTGCACTACCACAAGATGTTTTTGTTGAAGTAAAAATATACCTCATTCTCATATTCTAGCTATTTTACCCTTAATATAAATAAAAAATATATATATACTTTTCTGCACAATATTTAAAATGGTATCAAATATCAATATTTTACTTGGTATCGTACCGAAGTTAGAAATTCCAGTATGGTGACAACACTATTCCTTAATGTGAAAAATACAGTGGCCAAGAGAGCTCAAACAAGCTGCAAGTAAATAGAAAAACACTAACAAATAAGAGAAAACTGGAATCATGTAAAGTCCTTTGAAGCAGCAATTTGGAAGTTCATCACCAATATTCCATTATATGAAGCAAAATCTGTCAAACAAACAAAAATTTACTTTTTAACAAAAGCAAGAATTAATAATTATTTTGGATGACAAAGGGGTGAGTAAACTATCAGGAAATGTTCATGCTAGTTCATGCTTTTATGACTTCTAGGCTGGATTACTGTAATGCTCTGGTTGCCCAGCATCCTCTATTAATAAACTTCGGCTAGTACAAAATGCTTCTTACCAGGTCTAGAAAATATGATCATATCACCCTAATTTTATCCACCTTACACTGACTGCCTGTTAAGTTCCGTATTGATTATAAAATATTGCTTCTTACTTATAAAGCTTTAAATAATCTAACTCCTGTTTATCTAACCAACCCGCTCTTTAAGAAGCTATCAAAACTCAGGGCTTCTGGTAGTACCTAGAATAGCAAAGTCGAGTAAAGGAGGTCGAGCCTTCTCAATTATGGCTCCTTAACTCTGGAATAGCCTTCCTGACAATGTCTGAGGCTCAGACACACTCTCTCAGTTCAAAACTAGATTAAAGACATATCTTCATATTAAAGCATACACACAATGCATCACATAACGGTATGATGCATGAGTGTGCTTCACGCAGGTGAGCTAGCTTGACAACCACCTGTACGACACATTCCTCCGGTCTTAATGCACCAGACATTGTGTTAGAAACTCTCATATGCTTTACATGTTTGTTTCTATGTTTGTTTATACTGTATAACTGCTATTTTCATTTATAACACTCCATTTTTGCATCTCGTTTAAATACACTATGAACAGCAGCTACGCTAATTAGTTTCTTTATTCTCTTTTTCCACCTGGAGATACTCATCCAGAGGCCCCTAGAGACTATGCAGCACCATTGATACGATCCAAGACCTGTGGAGAAATGATGCCAAGGTATCCATAACCCTGGACCAGGCAGTATCCTGAGCTAATGCAGTGGTGTCATGGAGGAATGGAGTGCATGAGACTGAGTCCCCGCATTGATCCTGTGGGCCAGCCTGACCACCAGCCGGTGACATACTGACAGCTGCAGTTCTCCACGATGGACGTCCAGCTTCTCCAGCCTCCGGCACCTAGACTGCAGCTCCACACAGGAAGTTTGGCCAGAAGAATAATGGTCGTGCCCAACTAAGCCTGGTTTCTCTCGAGGTTTTTTTTCCCTTCACTTCATCAATTGGTGAAGTTTTTTTCCTCGCCACTGTTGCCACTGGCTTGCTCGGATCGGGATTTGTGGAGCTGCGCATTTGGATTTGCTCTTCAGTGTTTGAACTTTCAGCAGTGAAATTTAAACCACACTGAACTAAACTAAACTGAACTTCATCTCTGAAATCTGGATTTTACTAGTACTATGTTAAGCTGCTTTGACACAATCTAAAAGTGCTATATAAATAAGCATGAATTGAATTGAATTAAATTGAACAATAATGAAATGTGTGCCTGGGTTTAACTGTTATAGAAATAATGGTAAATAATATGTCAATTTTGTTTTGTTCATGTCAGTTACAGTTTAAAGTTACTATTTATTGTAGAAACTCAATTAAATAATATTAATATTATTAAACATGAAATCAAATAATCACAATCTGTCAAAAAGTGACAAGCGTTAGGAAAAAAAAAACTATCATAATAATCATGTCATAACTATCATAATCATAAGTTATAACTTAATAAAGTTAGTTAAAACATAATAAACGTACATTTAATTAATTCTTAATACCAAAGTAAAAAACTAATATACTGTAATTATTAGGGCTGCACAATATATCACTTCACCATCGATATCGCAATGTGTGCATTCGCAATAGTCACATCACAACATCTGCAATGTTGAATCTGTATTATAGTTGATCATCAATGAAGACTTTACGCCAGGGGTCTCAAACTCAAATTGGCGGGGGTCCATATCAGTGACTGACAGTTCATAGGAGGGCCGTTTTAACATTCTAGCACAACAAGAAAGTGGAAACCTGATGTAATTGATGGACAAAGACATTCTTCCCCAGAGTATAAAAGCTCTTTGTTTTTGTTTCTTGTACATATTGAAGGGGTAGTTTAAATTGCTATGAAAATACTACAAATTAAAGGTGCTGTATGTAAGTTTTTGACTCTTCTAAAGCATAAAAACACCATAATATGTGTGCAGATATTTAAGAAACATCCCAAGTGAACATACTTGTTTAACTGAAAAACAATGCTGAAGTCAGATATTCTGCTTTGAAAATGTTTTTTCCGTGCCGGAACGCTGTCTTTGTTTAGGTAAATTAAACCGGCACGATGCCAGTTTAGCCAATTATATTTCAGCACCCCGGGTTGCCTTGTTGGAAAACAGCGTATTTCATTCATTCATTCAGAAAGGCTCTGAAAGCATGCGCCCGTGACCGAAATGGACAGTATCAGACGTCGAAATGAGACAGATTCAGTTCCATACGAGGTTATTAATTAGCAAATGATAAACATTAGGTGAGCAGGTTACATTGTAATCTCGTGTCCTAACAACACGCAAACAGCAGTTCGGCTGTTTGCACCAGTCGAAACACGACAGAAATGTAAATACAGCCTTTCAGAAGCACAGAATATGCACTCACTCACGAAACGGTAAGGTTTAGAATCCATTCAAACTCGCATTGTTAGCATTTAGCACTGAATAAAGCACACAAGGTTTACCTGAGGTGCACTGTCATAGGTTGCATATGTTCAGCTGTGAGAAACAGAAGCCGTTTCTAATATATCAATTCGAGGTGTTGATTAGAACCAAAACTAATTTTAATATGGAAAATATTCCCTCTATCGCGTGTCGTTGCTTTTATTTAGAACACGGTTTAAATCACTCGCTCCTGTACTCAATCTGGCATCCCACGCGTGCGTTTATTTTGATCTAGGAGTGCAATATCTAGTTCAACCACTGGGTGTCAAACTTACATACTGCACCTTTAATAATAGGCATAATAATAATTAGTATTATGTCCCAATCAATTGTTGCTTAACCAAAAGTTTAATCGATTGTGTAAGACAGCAAAATGCAGTTTGGATAACTTTATTGACTTTACTGGCAATTGTTCTTCTCAATATCTTTCTTTTTTGTAAAACTACAACAAAGAGGGGAAAAGTATGTACATATTCACATTTACTTTAACATGTTCAATACAGCCAGCAGTAAAACTTTACTAATGCACATTTTTATACATAATTAATAATAATAATTCCTTAAATTTATATAGCGCTTTTCTAGACACTCAAAGCACTTTACACATTGAGGGGAAGCTCCTTATCCACCACAGGTGTGCAGCATCCACCTGGATGACTCGACAGAAGCCATATTGCGCCAGACCGCACACAACACACCAGCTGATTGGTGGAGAGGAGACAGAGTGATGAAGCCAATTATGGTATGGGGATGGTTAGGAGGCCATGAAAGACAGAGGCCAGTGGGCAGATTTGGCCAGGATACCGGGGTTACACCCCTACTCTTTTTCGAAGGACATACTGGGATTTTTAATGACCACAGAGAGTCGGACCTCGGTTTAACGTCTCATTCGAAAGACGGCGCTCACTGAGCAGTATAGAGTCCCCGTCACTATACTTGGGAATTAGGACCCACACAGACCACAGGTTGGGCACCCCCTGCTGGTCTCACTAACACCACTTCCGGTGTTTGTACAACAAAATACAAGTGGTATAAAATGACCAGAAACAATCTGCACGACCGCACGCTAAGAGAAACTGAAAGTAACCCGAATATATAGTACAGTACCCTAAATGTTCAGTAGGTGGGAGTCCAAACCAGAAGTGTATATGCGACTGCACAACAATGATTGATAGTAATTCAAAAATATATGTTTTGTTGGGCCGTTATATTTTTGACGTCAGTTGCAGGCCAGAGGGAGGAGGAGGGGAGCCGCAAATGGCCCGCGGGTCAGCAGTTTGAGACCCCTGCTGTACAGTGTTATTTTACATCACATTTGATCATTCAATTTCTGTACCTGAATATCTGACCACTGTTTGACTCTTCGGAAAACGATAAAACACTGCTTATTTCACTTTTATCTTTGCTCTATCCTATTTATATATCCTTGCGATTTGTTTGATTCACTCTGCTACAAAATTATCCCAATCACTCTAAATTAATCATAAAGCTTATCTTCTGAAATCGTATTCATATCACAATATATGAATCACAGAGAAATTAAATATTGCAAGGTCTGATTTTTCCAATATCATGCAGCCCTAGTAGTTATGCAGATCTACATTAATAATATTACAAACATCAATATGAACATCAAGCAATCCTATCACAATATCATGACAACTGTTAGTGTTATTTGTTATTAATCCATGATAAATGATGGTGGTTTGTGGACTCACTGTATAAGGGCCTTCTAACTGCATTGTAGTTGCACAAGGATACAACTTGCTTAAAACTAGTTTAAAATCACTGAGACATTTGTGGTTTGTAATTGAGAACTCCATGCCTCAAACACTTCTCATTGTATATTGCAGTGCTGTTTAAAAACGGTTGCATAATTGAGATCAGATCTTAACGAAATAGGTAATGGCACAAGTGCAACCTCCAACAAAATTAAGTCACACTGACCAGGATAAAGCTTGCAAAATGAGTTCATTAAGATGCAATTTAGAGCCCTGTTTGTATTTCTTTCAGAATGAGACAACAACAAGCATGCAGCATGTTGTTTAATTTCACTAAACCATCAAAAAACGTGTTTACGCCAGTAATTAATCTAACCCCTCTAAGCTTATTCCATCACAAATTAACTAAAAACATGGGTAAATGGGGTCCAAACATGAATAGTATAAAAAAAACATATACCAGTTTCTTGATGTCTCCTTCCAGACGGTAAATGCAGTCTAACTTCCTCTTGCGACAGCGCTGTGCAGCCACGCGATTCTTACTGCGCCGTCTCACATCCTGAACAAACTCCAGCTGTTCTGGGGTCAGCTGCTCGCGTTTCAACATCTGCAGGAACGCTCTCCGGGTCATGCTGGAAATCTGCTCCACAGGGAACGGCAAATCCACCTGGGAAGAACACCCCAGACGCCAACACTGCATTACTGAGGATTCTAGCGATGTTCAGCCTAGAGTTGGGTTACATCGTTTTTTGGGAAAGTGAAACTTTTAATTGAAGCATTTTTAGGGAATATCAATTGAGTATGAAATGTATATTGCAAAAACTTTCTCTAACTTCATTTAGTTTTGCAGTTAGGAGTTAGGAGTTTGCAATAATAACAAAAAAAGATAGCTTGAGATATTTTTTGGGAGATTTTTTTAGTGAAGATAATTTAAGTGGGTTTTTGAAAATGAGCTTCCATGCAGTGTGTAGCACAGCACTAAGTGAGACAGCTGAGGTTTAAATCTAAAAATGCACCTTGTTTAAAACTATTGATTCTTTAGCGAAATAGTCGACTCACAGTCGAATAAACGAATAGAGTTGGGTTCGGATCTTTTGTTTGATCGGATCGACGTCGACATGGTACATCACCAAATATGTACTTCCAGTTCTGTTAAAATGTGAAAGCGCTTTCACTTCTGACTCTAGCGGAGGCACAGGGGATCACGGGACTGATCATGACGCAAAGATGATAATCACTGACAGATGCAGATTCAGCTGTGGGGAATAAAGGGTTAAAGTTCATTTTCACAACGATACCACAGTATAGCCAACCTAGTGCTGTCTTTGTTCCTGTCATTTTTTGGATTTTTGATACAATAACCTGCGCTGCAACGCGGGATTTGCCGGCCGTTTGCTATTGAGGGAGCAGCAGAGACTATGGGACTTTGTCAGACTTTGACAGGGACTTTGTTAGTAACTTTTACAGTTCAAATGGACAAGTTTGCTACTTCCTCCGGATCATAACATGCAGGTTTAATTAAAATTGTTGGCTCATTTTGTGTAGTTTGCAAAATATGTGTTTAATTGTGTGTTATAAGTTGTAATCACCCCGTGCGGCTTGTAATCACGTATAGATTATAGATCAGTGCTTGTACTGTATCTATCAGGTTAAATCTGTATGGGGCTGTTCACATATCGGGTCCAAAACCATGTTAAAAACGCAACGCGTGCTTCTTTCTTTACTGATTTAATTGTGTTTCTGAACTCGTGATCCTCTGCTGTTTGCCTTTGCTATGGCCACCATCGGCAACAATCAGTAATGGGCGACAAGTCCCTGTTTAATTTGTTCAAATGACCGAATCATTTAGTAAGAAACTAACTGTTTTCAATGAATCATTAAATCACTCACCCAAATTATTTGTTCAAATCAGTAACAAAACAGCACAGTCTTACTCTGAGACAGTGTTCTACACTGGATTTGTTTGGAAAAAAAATCAGCAAAAATTCGACAATACTGTGCCCACAACACATTATTGTGTGTGTTTAATTAACTTAATTAAAGTGATAGTTCACCTAAAAATTTACATTTTCTCCATTTACTCGCACCCAAGTTGTTCTAAACTTTTATGAAATCTTTCTTCTGTTGAACATAAAACAAGATATGAGCATGTTTGAAGTTCGAAGAATGTTGGAAAAAAGCAGCCATTGACATCCATAGTAGAAACAAAAGATACTACGGAAATCAATTGGTGTGTTATTTTTCTCCCAACATGCTTCAGTATACAGTTGAAGTCAGAATCATTAGCCCACTTTTTATTTTATTATTTTTTAAATATTTGCCAAATGATGTTTAACAGAGGAAAGAAATTTTCACAGTATGTCTGATAATATTTTTTCTTCTAGAGAAAGTCTTATTTGTTTTATTTCAGCTACAATAAAAGCATTTTTAATTTTTTAAAAACCATTTTAAGGTCAAAATTATTAGCCCCTATGTTTTTGATAGTCTACAGAGCAAACCATCATTATACAATAACTTGCCTAATTACCCTAACCTGCCTAGTTAACCTAATTAACCTAGTTAAGCCTTTAAATGTCACTTTAAGCTGTATAGAAGTGTCTTGAAAAACATCTAGTAAAATATTATTTACTGTCATCATGGCAAAGATAAAATAAATCAGTTATTAGAAATGAGTTATTAAAACTATTATGATTAGAAATGTGTTGAAAAAATCTTCTCTTCGTTAAACAGAAATTGGGGAAAAAAATAAACAGAAGGGCAAATAATTCAGGGGGGCGAATAATTCTGGCTTCAACTGTATATTCCTTTGTGTTTAACAGAAGAAAGAAACTCAAACAGGTTTGGAACAAGTGGAGGATGAGTAAATGATGGTAGAATGTAAAATTTTTGGTTGAACTATCCTTTTAAATGCTTTGCTGATCTGTTCCAAAAAAAAAAAAAAAAAAGATCACATGCCGATATCCTGGGAAACAGCACTCTTGTTCATGCGATATGAACTATATTATATCATACTGGAGTAATTTATTTTGGGATACATTTACTTCACTAAATCAATAAGCATACTAGTGTCTCTTGAGAAAAGGTCACCTGCACAATAGGCATGGGCCGGTATAAGACTCTGACGGTGTTATAACCTTGGATAAAAATATCACGGTATCATGATTACTGCTCTAAAATTGTTCTTTTTAAATGTCTGGGTAAAAAAAAAAAAAACTTAACACAAAATATTTTATTTTTTGAAAGATTTATAATATTTTGGAGCAGTAAACATTTCAGGCTAAATAATTAAAATGAGTCATTGACTTCTGCTGTCTTCATTAGTTTCAAAAACAGATTTCTTTACAATTTAAAATGGCATCTTTGGATATTTTTTTTCTGCTGGAGATACTGTTGTCCTAAAAAAAAATGTAAATAAAAAATCTTGCACATACCTTAGGAACGGTATTACAGAAAGTTTTGGCAGTTTTAAAACCTTGACTTTCCAAACCCCGGTATACCTTGAAAACGGTTATCGTCCCATGCCTACTGAGCAGAGATGCACAATATTGTGAACAAGCTGACTCTTTTCAAATCGATACGCTGATTCAATTGATCCATTCAGAGAGAGTCTAAAGTAAATGACTCACTACATTCACAAGTCTGACTCAAAAATGACCTGAAAAATGACCGATAAACAATATATTTTGTTATTTCCAGGCTTCACACCACGCATTGTTTTACTTTTGCTTTGAGTTTGACGGCAGTCTCCGTGAGGAGCTGCCGTCCGTTTGTTTTGGTTTAGACGGCAGTCTACGTGAGGAGCTGCCGTCCCTTTTACTAATAAATATTTAAAAGTTTGTCGGTTCTCCGCCTCCTTCTTCCCGGCGGCCAGGTGGCCGTAAACTTTACTACAGTGGTGCCGAAAACCCGGGAGAAGGAGGGACACGTTGTCCAGTTGCCCTCGCCGCTGAGAGGGAGGGCGAGTGTTCGGGAGTTAACCCGAGTGGGGGAGAAACCCGTTTGTCTACCAGAGTGCCGGGGCGGCCTGAGGCTGGCGAGGAAGGATCTGCCTGCTGCCGTCTCCCAGCATGGGGAGGAGCAGGGGACGCGGGGCTCCCCACCGGATGGGAAAGAGCTGAAGGGAGCCATCCCAGAGAGCACGGGGGGAGTCGCCATGATCCCCCATGATGCCGAAGCCTGCGCCCTCCACCGAAGCGGGAGCGGAGCAGGAGACCAGAAATGCCGCCAGCCAGCCAGGAGAACCGCCGCCGGACACCAGAAGACGGACGGGTGGATAGATTCCTCCACATGGCTCCCAACACGTCGTCGCATCTCTCGGCTGGTTGAGGACCGAGTGGCAGCGTGTCTGGAGAACCGAACCCCAATTTTTTTTTTTTTTTCTTCTCTCCCCTCTCTGTCTACTCTGTCTTTCCTCCTTTTTTCTCCATCTCCTTTTCTCTCGGCCCGTCTCATATAGGTCTCGCGGGTGCTGTGGCGCCAAATCCCACGGAAGGAGCTCTGGACTATAAGAGGAGGAACGATGGCAGAGGAGAGAGAGAGAGAGGACCGGGCCCGGACGCATTGTTTTACTTTTGCTTTCAGTTTGACGGCAGTCTCCGTGAGGAGCTGCCGTCCGTTTGTTTTGGTTTAGACGGCAGTCTCCGTGAGGAGCTGCCGTCCCTTTTACTAATAAATATTTAAAAGTTCGTCGGTTCTCCGCCTCCTTCTTCCCGGCGGCCGTAAACTTTATTACATATAGTATCAATAACTGGTAGACATGGTGTGCTCCAGAAAGTGACTGAACTCTATAAATGTGTGCGCTTTGATATGATAATCTAATAAATGTACAGCGGATTACTCACTAACTATCCTTTAGTCCCTCATTTTTCAAAGGTTGCCAGAGCAGAATGAATCACCAATTACTCTGACAAGTTTTTAAGCAGCGGATACCCTTCCAGCCACAGGAACAGCGCATTATTGTTGTCGAAAAAAAGACAAGATGAAAAAGTAGTCAAAACAACAAACTAACCAAAATGTATTTTTGTTAATATCTGCTGCAGTTCGCCGTTCATTCATTTAGTCACATTAACATTACTGGCGAAGCAGACCTGTCTAGTTTCTGTTTGTGTCAAAATCATTTCCATTGATAAAATTAACACTGGGCCCCAGTTTATTATTAATAACTGTTAGTGTTGTCACGATACAGGATTTTCGGTACCAATCGGTAGGCCCACACTGAATCTGCACGCGCAGAAATACAGATTTCCGCATATTTTTAGCCCATCATTGAGTCTATTTATTTACTTGTGTAAATGTGTGTAAATTTATATTAATTCAGTTTTTAAATTAATTTAAGTAATATTATTGACGGGCAACCCAGTGGCGCAGTGGGTAGTGCTGTTGCCTCACAGCAAGAACGTCGCTGGGTCGCAGGTTCGAACCTCGGCTGGGCTGGGTCAGTTGGCGTTTCTGTGTGGAGTTTGCATGTTCTCCCTGGGTTCGCGTGGGTTTCCTCCGGGTGCTCCGGTTTCCCCCACAGTCCAAAGACATGCAGTACAGGTGAATTGGGTAAGCTAAATTGTCCATAGTGTATGAGTGTGAATGTGTGTGTGGAAGTTCCCAGAGATGGGTTGCGGCTGGAAGGGCATCCGCTGCGTAAAATCGTGCTGGTTGGCGGTTGGCGGTTCATTCCGCTGTGGTGACCCCGCAAGGGACAAAGCCGACAAGAAAATGAATGAATGAATGAATATTATTGACTGATATGAAAATGTTCATATGAGTTATATACAATATAGTTTGTAAAGTCATATTTTCTGTCTTTTAGTAGTTACATAAAAGTTAAAAATGTATTATTATTTATTCAGAAATTAAGTTTTTAGTTATGATACTCGCAAAATCATTCCACATAAATCTGTGGATTTTTTACAAAATTCTCCGCAGAAACAGCAAAAAAATGTCCGCAGATTCTGTCTGGCCCTACCAATCAGTAATGAAATTTTAAAAACGTCCATTTCCTGCAAACATTTGAGCAATGCTGAGCACGTTCTTAAACACCGCAGATTGGCCATTATGTTCATGTGCTCAACAGAAATGACATCAGTTCACCAAACTTTGCTGTTTACCGAGTGCGAACACATCCACAGGCACACTGGAGCATTTCAAAGCCGCAAAGATCAGTCGATCCATCAGCAGATCACTCATATGTCAGCTCATAAACAGACCAGCTGATCTTTGCGGCTTTCAAACACTCTCCGGTGAATTTTTCATGATGTATGGTAGCAATGTTTCCATGAGGTGCGGATTTGAATAGCGATGTGCATGGTGGGACCGGACGTACACTTTCAGTGGTATCAGGCTAATGTTAGCATTTTCCCTGATCTCCTATATTGCACCTTTACCACTTTTAAGTAATACTTTTATTATAAATGTATCAGAACTTTCCCTCAAGTACTTTATCCATCACTGACATCGAGTGCTCTCATCCTCCAGGGTTTCTGCAGGTTTCACAGTGTTAAATTTAAGACTTTTTAAGACATTTTTAAGACCATTATGAATGAAATTTTAGACCCATAAAGGGCTAAAGGCTAAGGAATTTTTCAAATGGCCCAGATGGAAAAGATTTGCCCAATCAAAAAAAATTATTATAATTTAATACATTTAATAATACAATAATACATTAATAATAAAAAATAAAAATATTTTAGATTTTGTTTCGTAGCTAAATATTTTAAATATTGTGTAAAAACAAAAACAAAAATGTAAATACACTTTTTTTCCAACATAAACTTTCTTTAAAATAATTTTTTTAAAAATTAACAAATGTTTTAAAAGTTTTAAAAACTATAATAAACTAAATCTATGCACAACAATCTGTCCAGGTCGGTGTCCTCAGCAGTAAATACATAGAGAACGTTTAACAAATGCTTCTGTAAGGAAAATAACTAAACCATTATGATAAATAAAGTAAAAAAATTACCTTTTTAAATAAAAAGTTTAAAGTTTTATTGAGATGATTGTTGGTGATTGTATGGGTTTTGGCCAGATTTGGTAGCAATACATGAACAAAGGAAAATTAAGACCTGTTTAATAAAGATTTAAGACCAACAACACAATATTTCAGTAAATTTAAGACTTTTTAAGGCCTAAAAATTTTGATTTTGAGATTTAAGACATTTTAAGACCCTGCAGAAACCCTGCCCTCACCTCCTCCTGTGCTTGTTCGCTGCTGCCGCACTGTCCACAGTCTTCATCCGAATCACACTCAGAGTTTTCCCTGGAGTTAATGGGGGACATGCAGGCACTGTCTCCGGTGTCCTCTTTGGACAGAGCATCCCCTCCAGAATCCTGTCTGTTGTTGGAGCTCAGGTCTCTCAGGAAAGGACAATCATCGGGCGCAGCTCCCAGATCCAGATGCTTCAGCCAGTGGAAGTCCGAGCCGTTTCCTGTAGACGCCTGGTCGATGGACTCCAACGGCAGAGGCTCATTCAAAGAGGAACTCAAATCCGGCCAAAAACCTTTCGCAAGATGTTCAGCCACTTCCCTTTCCACTGTGCTTCGTTCATTGCTGCTATCTTTGGGAGTCAGTTCAGAAAACGTCTGTTCGTTGGACTCAAACGCCTCATTGTTGTTGGGGCCAATGCCACTGAGGTCTGGAGAACTGGAAATCCCATCCAAAACCTCAGTGGATTCTGCAGAATTCAGAGGACAGAGCTGGCTGCAGTTAGAGGACGGCATTAGAGATCCTTCTTCTTGGTCAAAGTGGCCTGCGGTTATGTTGGCTATGCTATCAGTACACGGTTCACAATGAACGTCCATAGCTAATTCCTTCTGGAATTCCTCCTCCATTGCTAAAATATCCCCGTCACCACAGGCAGCTGCAGCTGAAGGCAGTTTCTCGTTGTCATTGGTGGTTGAAACGGACAAGAATGGACAAACTTGTCCAGGCGCCATTGAAGAGGAAGGCAACTGAGGACCACAGTTCTGCAAGCAAAACTGGTCTTGACCATCACTCATGTGGTATGAAGAAGGTCTTGCGTAGAGTGTGGATAAATCTAACTGCATGTCTTTCTCATTTGAGATGGTAGGACATTCTTTTGGACTTTCTACAGAGGATGATGGAGGTGCAGCTGGCATGACACTTCCTGCATCCCGAGGTATGTGATCTTCTCCAGTTTCAGGGTTTTGATCATTAGGACTGGAGATGGCTTGGGATTTCTCATGAGACGCCTGGCTCTTGCTTTTACCCTTCACTTTTTTGGAGGCTCCACCGCTATCAGAAAACCTGGGGACGAGGAATTCAAAGCAGGCTTCATCTAGGTTTTGAAATCCAAGAGCTCGGGCACACCTTTGGATCTCCAGGATGTTTTCTTTTGTGAAGTGAAGTTTCGCAGTGTAGGCGAACTGCAGAAGAGGCTCAAATCCTTCCACTGTGACCTTGGGAGATTAATGATCTAGTTACGATTGCTGCATGAATAAATTACGCACAAATTGCATTACTAGCTGTAACTTAATTTGGCCAAATTAATCCCAATATATGAAGCATAATTGAACAGCACTGCAGTGTAAACAATGTTTAAAGCAATAATTCACACAAAAAATAACACTCTGTCATCATGAATATGGCAATGTTTAAAGCAATAGTTCACACAAAAAATAACACTCTGTCATCATTTACTCGCTCTCTTGTCTCAACAACCCTGTACAGTGCTAAGCATAATTAAGTACACCCCATTTTGAAAAGGAATATTTTTCTCAGTGAATATGGCAATGTATTTGGGTGCATTTAAACAAAACAGATTTATTTATTAAAATAATATTTTAGTCACCAAACATATTTGGAAATTGAAAGATAATACATTTAAATTCAAGCAAAATATTGCAAAAACAAAATTGCTACCTACAAAATTTCAACTAAATTATTCTTGAACTTTTCTTAATTTTTCTTTTTTTTTTTTAATTTGTGTTCAATATTTTTCTATAACATATAAATTTGGGTGTACTAGTTTTTGGACCATTATCGTAAGTTATTTTGTTAGATAAGCAGATTTGGCTTCAGTATTGATTAATCTAATGTACAGTTGAAGTCAGAATTATTAGCCCCTCTTTGAATTTTTTTTTCTTTTTAAATGTTTAACCGAGCAAGGACATTTTCACAGAATCTCTGATAATATTTTTTTTCTTCTGGAGAAAGTCTTATTTGTTTTATTTTGGCTAGAATAAAAGCAGTTTTTAATTTTTTAAGCTATATTTGTTTTCGATAGTCTACAGAACAAACCATCATTATACAAAAACTTGCCTAATTACCCTAACCTGCCTAGTTAACCTAATTAACCTAGTTAAGCCTTTAAATGTCACTTTAAGCTGTATAGAAGTGTCTTGAAAAATATCTAGTCAAATATTATTTACTGTCATCATGGCAAAGATAAAATAAATCAGTTATTAGAAATGAGTTATTAAAACTATTATGTTTGGAAATGTGTGGAAAAAGACTTTCTCTAGAAGAAAAAAATATTACAGACATACTGTGAAAATGTCCTTGCTCTGTTAAACATAATTTGGGAAATAATTAAAAAAAAAGAAAAAATTAAAGGGGGGCTAATAATTCTGACTTCAACTGTATATAAAATGATGAGTTCTTCCAAACAGACCTGTTCATTTCATCTGCAGAAATTATACTCAATATCGCAATATACAGTTAAAGTCAGAATTATTAGCCCCCCTGTTTATTTTTCCCCCAATTTCTGTTTAAAGGAGAGATTACTTTTTCAACACATTTCTAATCATAATAGTTTTAATAACTCATTTCTAATAATTAATTTCTTTTATCTTTGTCATGATGACAGTAAATAATATTTGACTAGATATTTTTCAAGACACTTCTATACAGCTTAAAGTGACATTTAAAACTTAACTGGGTTAATTAGGTTAACTAGGCAGGTAAGGGTAATTAGGCAAGTTATTGTATAATGATGTTTTTTTTCTGAAGACTATCGAAAACAAAATTAGCTTAAAGGGGCTAATATCTGACCTTAAAATGGGATTGAAAAATTAAAAACTGCTTTTATGCTAGCCGAATTAAAACAAATAAGACTTTCTCCAGAAGAAAAAATATTATCAGACATACTGTGAAAATTCCCTTGCTCTGTTAAACATCATTTGGAAAATATTTAAAATAGTCTTGAAAAATATCTAGTAAATAGAATAGAAATCAGTTAGAGAAAATAAATCAGTTATTAGAAATGAGTTATTAAAGTTATTATGTTTAGAAATGTGTTGAAAAAATTGTATCTCCATTAAACAGAAATTGGGGAAAAAACAAACGGGAGGCTAATAATTTAGAGGGTTAATAATTCTGACTTCAACTGTACATGAGTAAATGATGACAAACTGTACAGTAAACGTATCAATTAAAACTATCAAATCATAAAAACAGCATAACAATAGGTTTCTCAAAACCACTAAGCCATCCATCAGCATATCAAACATTACCTCATCCGGTAAGCTGACAGTGGGGTTTGCTTGGCTGTGGTTTGTCAGTCTGGTGTAAAAATAGTGGCTGCAGGAAGCCAGCACAGAAGAGTGTGCTCGAAAGCTCCTGTGCTCCACTTCAACCGTCACATCACACAAGAGCTCCTTCTGTCTCAGCTCCTCCAGCGAGCGTAGAACATGATGGCTGTGAACAGCGGACTGGAAGGTGAAAACAGAGGTCCGGGGGCCATCCACAGACATGACGCAGGGCTTTAGCTACAAAACAAAACAACACACACACACACACACACACACAGTATGTATATATATAACTGTGTTACAAAGAGGAAATACAGAAATTGGTGCATCATTTTACACCCGGGTGGTGTGATGCACAAGCCAATACAAGGCAATTATGGGCACACATTGTATAAATATGCATTTACAATTACAGTGTGTATAACATAAAATATGGAAAAGTATATACCAGTGAATTTCGAGATTTTGGGCTTACATAAAGTGATATTTCAGTAGGGAAAACATTCAAATATACTTTTAATTGCGTTTTTGGTCTCACTTTATCAGTTTTTGTCTGTATACATCAATTACGATATATATTTTAAAATATTTTTTTCTTAAAATTCGTTTTGTTTTTTATTAATCTCCATTTCAGCAGCTCTAGAGCTATTTATTATTAATTTTTTCACAAAACATTGTGATTTCCTTCATAATTGTAATAAAGGGCACCTATTTAACCCCTTTTTCAAGATTTAATACAAGTCTTTTGTGTCTCCAGAATGTGTCTGTAAAGTTTCAGCTCAAAACACCCATCAGATTATTTATTATACAGGGTGAGCCATTTATATGGATACACCTGATACAGTGGATTGGTCGTCGTGGGCTAGTTGAATGGCCCCCAGGGTCTCCCGATCTGACCCCCTTAGACTTTTATCTTTGGGGTCATCTGAAGGCCTAAGCTGTTTTTTTTTTTTAAAGATAATTATAATGTATAAAACTATAAATTTTTTATATTACTTCATAATACCTATATGTCTGATAAGCTTTTTATATTAATGGACAATACACAGATATTTATGTTTTTACACTACATTATTTGAATCTACCAAGCTTAGTTTACATTGCTCTACTTGCATTAAATCTAAATCCCAAATATCAGAAATGACAACAGATTGTTAAGATTTAATTAATATCAATTTTAATGTTATTGATTAATGCACTTACTTGACAGATTTCATTCATTCATTTTCCTTCTGCTTTGTCCCTGGTTTATAAGGGGTTACCACAGCGCAATAAACCACCACTAACTTGACAGATTTATTTTAGGTGTTTTATGTTTGGTAAAATAATTTCTAATTGCATCTTTAGTTATTTTTCAACTAATTACACTGTCTTGTCCCAATATGTGGATTTAGAGGGTTTTGCATAAAAAGCACTGATGGATTTAGCTAGTTTTGATGCAAAAGAAAATTTACCTTGTTAAAACCAAAGAAATATCTAAAGTGACATATAAAAAAAAAAAAAGGGAATTCTATACTAGCTAATAACCTTATTGTTGGCTATAAAATGAAACTTCTGAACCTAATCAGAGGAGCCTGATAGAAAACGCTCATTAACAAAAAAAGAGGTCTGATGGACTTAGAGGGTTTTGCATCTGAGCTCTTCATATGTACTAATATCTCCTCTGCTTGTTTGTAGAAAGAACAGGAGCTGTCAATGTCCAAAAATTTCGAAATACTAGAATTTACCTGATAAATGTTATCTATTTATGAATTTCTTTAAAAAAAATTTCTGCCTTGTCAGAAATGCAATATTTCCCAGGTAAAAGCCAGGTTCTATTCCAGTCTATACTCTCAAACAAAGACCTCCAGTAAAACTTTCTTCGCACTTCGAACTTTTGACGCACAAACCTATTGTTACATTTCTTATCTAACAGACTAGCACCTTCTAAAAGCAAATGAGAATTCCTTGGGTTAAATCTACAGTGACATTTAACTAACTTAAATGAACTAAACCGGCTGATATTGCTTTAACCACTTAATTAAATTAAATATGTAAACATAACATTTCACAAAAAAATATTGGGTTCCAAAAAAGCTTACAATTAATCTCTGAGCCGAGAAAGTGTGGTGATAACCATTAGTTCATTCGTAATTAACATTTTTCTTATTAAGACGCAATGTCTAGTCTTGACAGAACTTTAATAATAGTACTTTCCACGTTAAAAAGAGTAGCAATTAGCACAAGTAAACAGACTCACTGAGCATGACTCTGCAAAAAAAAGTAACGCTAAAAACATGACGACTAGATAAAAACTGGCCCTTCTGTATATTTGTTAATCATATAGTTCCCAAACAGTAATGTTACAAAAAAGCGTTGATTCGATTTGTCAACAAAAGCCAATATAAGTGCAGCTCTGCAAACACTTGTTTAGCTGGCATGAATAAACATTGCTAAACTACATGGAGATTCCCATTTTGTTAACATGCCACAGTGTTTGATATAAAAAAAAACGAAATGAGGAACTAGCTAGCGGTTTATAGTGAGAGTGACATACAGTTGAATCTACAGTAAGCACAATCTTCTTTACATGTAACTTAGAGTTCGTATGTTTTTAAGAAGAATATAAAACGCACCTGACATATCACTGGACATCAGAAGCCAGAAATCCAGCTTTGTCCATCGCTTTTGCAGTCTAAAAGTTAAATCGGATTAAAGTTTGACAGAAAAAGAGCTCCATAATGTCTACACGCCTGTCATGTGACTGTGCAGTGCAGTAGCGAGAGCCGCGTCACAACAATCAAAGAACGTACTGCGTCTGCGTCTGAAAGAGCCACGCCCACTGTGAAAGAACAAATTTATCAACAACAAAAAAAAGCTAAATAATAATAGAAAACATGACAAAATAATAAACATGTACAATAATATTTTATTTCATTTGTAAAATTTCAAGTATGGCGCTGGCAATTTATTATAAAACAAATATTAAATATTATTCGTATGTATTTAAAACGATTATTTGTTTTCTATATATAAATATATAATGAATGGAAAAAAAAACATGACAAAATAATAAAAATGCACATTATTATTCTTATTTAATTAGTCAAATGTCAATTAGATCGCTGTCAATTAATTATTAAAACTAGTATGTATTATTTGTTTTCTATATATAAATAAAATAAATGAAGATTAAACCGTTTATTGCTGTTGTCAATAACAATATTAATGGTGATGATGACGATGATGATAATAATGATAATGTTGTTTTTGTTGTTTTAATTTTTATTACTATATATTATTTTAGCAGTAGTAGTAATAATGATGCTACTACTACTACTACTACTACTTCTACTACTACTACTAATAATAATAATAAAAATAATAATAATAATAATAATAACCCAAATTTTTTATTTTATGCATTTAATACTATTTTGTCAAATTTATAAATTAATATATTCAAGTTTATGATAAACAGTTTATATAAATAGTTTATAGTATTATTTTTTTCTATTGTTATTTTATTTTATTTTTTATGTTATTATTAATATTAATAATTATTATTAATATTATTAGTATTTGTTGTAATAATACACATAATATAAATATTTATTTAAATATAAATAAATAAAAGGTTATGTGAAACTCTTCTTCTTGCTGTTGTTGTTGTTATTATTATTATTATTTTCTTCTTCTTCTTCTTCTTCTTCTTATTATTATTATTATTAATAACAATAATAAATAATATTAGTACACGTAATGAATTGAACTTTTATTTTGTAATACCAGAGCTGATTCGCTGCATTTTCCCTTTCCCTTTAAACTCGCTGTAACATCCTTAGGCATATTTTCAATAATCAGACCATACTATAATTAACTACATTTTAAATATGCAAAAAGTTAAGCTCTCCCTATCAGCAATTGATTTCCGAAATTTCCCCTAATTTGTTTACATTTCGAAAGTGCTGCTGCGAAATTCACACACACTCGCTGTCATTGGAAGAGCATGTCATGTGTGTTTTCATAAACCCCTTCAAAGTTGCGTTGTCCTGAGTGCTTAGTGGGACCGAGTTGTTCAGTTTAGTTGCTTTAGTCTGTGAAGAGTGGATTATCTTCAGTAATGTCAGTGTCCTGCGTCAGACCGCTGGTGTGTTTGTTTGGGCGCGGGGCAGCGGTGAGGCTCTGCCGGACAGTGAGCACCTGGTCACCGGTAGGAGCCGCTTTCAACGCCAAGGTCCAGAGGAGGCTCGAGGTCTTCCAGCAGAATGTGGTGAGTATGTCTATGGTCTAGGTCAAATGTGGAACGGATTTTTGCCTTAAAGGGACAGTTCACCCAAAAATGAAAAATCACTCACTATTTACAAACCTTTATGAGTTTTTTTCTTCCGTTGAACACTAAAGATGATAGCTGAAGAAAGCTGAAAACTTTAAACTGAAACCTATAACTGTAACTACTTACTTTCATAGTTGGAAAAACGAATACTATTGAAGTCAATGGTTACAGGTTTCCAACTGTCTTCAAATTATCTTCTTTTGCGTTAAACTGAAGAAAGAAACGCTCACATGTTTGGAGCAAGTAAAGGTGAAATTTTGACATAATGATTAATTTCTGGGTGAACTATTAATTTAATGCAGTAGATCACAGACTATGTTGTTGTTTCAGGGTCTGTTCGGGGTCCCGGAGCTCAGCTCGGTGGAGGGTTTTGAGGTGGTGCAGGATCGAGCCCTGCAAGAGACAGAGCAACTGGTGGAGGAAGCCTGCCGCTGCCCTGCTGGAGTCCAGACTGTGCAGATATTTGACAAGCTCTCAGACAGCCTGTGTAGAGTGGCTGACATGGTAATTAACCAACCAATCAAGCAATCAATCGATTAAGGCTACATGATATTGGAAAAATCTAGAATTGCGATATTTTGTTTTTCGGCAATATATTTGCGATATGAACACAATTTCACCAGATGACTTGAATAGCTCTATTTGGAAAGAAATGATCATTTTAGATTGGTTGATATAAATGAAATTTGTAGGGCAGGGGTGTCCAAACTCTGTCCTAGAGGGCCGGTGTCCTGCATAGTTTAGTTCCAATCCCAGTCACACCTGGGCTAACTAATCAAGCTCTTACTAGGCTTTCTAGAAACATCATGATAGGTGTATTGAGGCAAGTTGGAGCTAAACTATGCAGGACACCAGCCCTCTAGGAGTTTAGACTCCCCTGCTGTAGGGGAATGAATCATGCATAAAATGTAATAAACAATGTACGTGCATAGATAAATACAATAGAGCAAAAACAAATACAAAAATGATATAAACCGTGTGTTTTTTGGGTTTTCGAGTAGTCTAAAACTGTATAGTCTTAATTGTATAAATAATTCCATTAAACAGAAGGTACAATTTGTTATGCCTGAATGCTTTTTAAATTCTCATATAGCCACAGGCAGTGTTGGGGAAAGTTACTTTTAAAAGTAGCGCTTTTAACTACTTTTGTTACTTAGTTAATTTTTAAGGTATTTAATGCGTTACGTTACTTTTAGATTACTTTTGCGTTACTTATCTTTGCTAAGGCTTGATCTCTTTCAGAACATTTTTTTTCTTCTTTTTTCTAGATAAATACAGGGGTGTTGTAACGTTTTAAAGATCATCTCCATGGTAATAGCGGTAAAGTTGGTTTTATATTCACACATTCATTAATTTAGAAGTCTCTATATTGTTTACCATGTTACTTTGAATATTCGATCGGAATTAGCATGCAAGTATGACTTCAAAACAACATTACCACTATCTAATTGACTGTAAACAATGTTGTACTTTTATAGTCATTGGCTGCTTGTATGATTTCGCTATTTAGAATTTGCAAAGAATACTTTTATGAAATTATATTATTAAGGAGTATGTCTAAATATCCGAATATAAAACCAACTTTACCTCTATTCCATGGTATACAAATGATCTACGAAAAAGGAAAGCTGTTGGCAGGCAATTAGAGCGGAAGTACGTTAAAACTGGGCTCACAGTTCATAAATCACTGTTCGATCAGCATCAAACTTGATTATCACAATGCTCTTACAGCAGCTAAGAGGGAATTTTACTCAAGAGCTATTAGTATTAATAGTTCTAATTCCAGAGTTTTATTCTGTACAGTTAACAGTTTGATCAGACCCTCCCATAACTCACAGAAAAAATTTTTTACTTTCTTCCACCTGTACGCTTGATTAATTCCCTACCACTGTTTTGAAGCATTCTGTATCTGTCTTTGAGCCCCACTTCACTGCCATTGTTAATGTGTCCCTCAGTGATGGGATTGTTCCACCAGTATTGAAGATGGCCGTTATAACACCGGTTCTTAAAAAGCCTGGCAGCGACGCTGCACTGTTGTCAAACTATCGACCCATCTCAAATTTACCATTTGTGGCCAAAGTCCTTGAATGTGTGGTGGTGAGCCAACTCCATATTCATATTCATGCAAACACTCTATTTGAGAAATTTCAGTCTGGTTTCAGAGCAGGTCACAGTACTGAAACTGCTCTAGTTAGGGTCGTAAATGAATTTCTTCTAACTGCGTATAGTGGGGCCTGTGGCATTCTCGTCTTTTTAGATCTCACTGCTGCTTTTGACACCATATGTCACAGTATACCGCTGGACAGGCTCAGGAAGTAGATTGGTTTGTCTGGTACAGTGATTAACTGGTTTGTCTCTTATCTCGCTGACCGCTCTCAGTCTGTCTGCTTGGGTGCTCATAGATCTCAGACTCTCCCATTGCATCAGGGTGTTCCTCAGGGGTCTGTCCTTGGTCCACTGTTGTTTAGTATTTATTTGTTGCCTCTTGGCCAGATTATGAGTACAGTAAATATGGCTTGGGGTACCACTGCTATGCTGATGACACTCAAATAGTGCTCGCCCCGATCTTAACACTGCTACGTCAGATTTATCTGCCTGTCTTTTAGAAATTAAATCTTGGATGAATCAAAACTTCCTTAAATTAAACAGTTCCAAAACTGAGGTTTTACTAATTGGCACCCCTACTAATGTTAGCCAGTATAAGGTTTTCACACTTTCGGTTGATAATGTTCAACTGTCTCCTTCTACCCAGGTGTGTAACCTTGGGGTGCTCTTTAATGCACAGCTTAGTTTTAACTTCCATTTCAAACACTTAACAAAAACTGCCTTCTTTCATCTCCGCAATATTGCACGGATTAGACCATTTCTCTCACGACCTGATGCAGATAAGCTTATCCATGCCTTTATCACATCACGTCTTGATTTTTTAAATTAAGGGTTTACCTACAAGTTCTCTCAGAAGATTACAGTATATACAAAATTCCACTGCACGGGTTCTGACAAACATCACGCCACAATATTACTCCTGTACTACAACAATTACACTGGCTTCCTATTAAATCACGGATTGATTTTAAAACCTTGATTTTAACCTTCAAAGCAGTGCATGGGCTAGCACCTGGTTACATCTGTGACCTGGTGACTCTCGCCACCCCAGCCCGCAGTCTTCGTTCAGCATTGGGACTTACCCTGTATCAGCCACGCTGTAAACTCAAGACCATGGGTGGTAGGGCTTTCTCATACAGTGCGCCTAAGCTGTGGAATGCACTACCCATCAGCATTAGGAATGCTGCCTCCCTGGACTGTTTTAAGAAACTTCGTAAGACTCGCATTTTAGCATTGCTTTTAACTTAAGATGATCAATTTGTTAACTTTTTAATTCTATCTTATTGTAAATGTGTATATATATATATATCTTTTTATTGTTGTGCTGTTCTGCTTGCCTTGTATTGTTTTTTCCTTGTAGCACTTTGAGTTTAAGAAAAGCGCATTACAAATAAAATGTATTATTATTATTTTTTTTTTTTTCATAGAGGAGTTCTGCAATGAAAAAGAATAATTTAGGATGCTACCTTCTAAGAACTTCCTGACCCAAGTGCTATACATGCCGTATATACAGATTAATGAAAGTTTAAAGCAATGTACCTGCTGCATTTTGTAATTTTGTTTTAATTGTGAAGTAAAATCACTGTTCATTGAGACAATCCCTTTTACTTTTCCTAGATGCTTTCAAAATAATGAGAAAACTTCCATCGCAGAAATGTAAAGCCATCTTCATTTCCGTGTGTTCCCACGTGGAGCAAATTAATTTTAATTCAGCTATTTATTTTTTAATAAATCTAAGTTAATTGATCTAAAAAGTAACTTACATTTAAAAAAAAAAAAAAGCAACTCAAATATTATTATTAATATTATTAGTAATCTGTTACTTTACTCGTTACTTAAAGTAATATTATTACTTTTTAATATTACATTACTTGTAATGCCTTAAACTGCTTTTCTGTCACAAAGATGAGATGAAGGCACAAAGAAGGCTGTCACGAAGATGAGATGAGTCCTTGCATATCAATTTGTATTATCAATGTAAAGTTATTTAGTACACGTCTACAGCATATTACATTCTACAAAGTTACTGCTTTAATGTTACAGATAATGTTTTGTTAAAATGATATGTCAAAAAAAAGTAAATAATGTTATGGCTAAGACTATGAGTATAGAAATAAGAATACAGAATTTCGAAACTATACATTCAGTAAGAAAACAGTTTGTAACAATATTTCACAATGTAACTGTGTAACCACTTGAAAATTATTTTATTAAATAAATGCAGCTTTGGTGAGCAGAACTGGCTTCTTTTAAAACGCTGATAAACCTTACTGTTTTTAAACGTTTGACTGGTAGCGTCACATCATAGGACAAGGATTTCAGTGACAAAATGTATCAAGTTTTTATGTTTTTGGAAATTTATGAATGGAAAAAAAAAGATGATTTCTATTTACTACAATAGACATTTATAAAACTAGACCATGTTTTATGTATTTATTTTTTTTTTTTTAATGGAGTTGTAATTTATTGAACTATGCTTGAGAAAATCACACACCATAGTACAGTTTTGAGATTTTGCTCAAAACTGTAAAAAAAAACAAAATAATAATAATAACAACACAGCAGTTTTTACAACAAGAGATCCATGGAAAACAAAGAGATGTTTAACCATATACTGCATTTTATATGATGACAATACTAATTGTATACATTTTTGTCATGTGTGAAAGTGAAAATGCAACGTAACGTCAACTACCCTACCCAACTGTCTCTATATCAGTTTATTTTATTCGTAAATAGAATAACACGAAGAAGCAAAATAAAACAAGTTTGTTCTTTTGATTTTTATTTGTCATAAGAGTTAGAAACAAAATGCACTTCAAATAAACATGCTTTCAATCCAATGTAAATAATATTATTTTAGCCAATTTAATTAGACAACAAACACCAAAATTAGATGTTTAAGTCTTTGACACATATTTAGAGAAAAATACATCATTTTTTTTCTTCATTCATTACTTATTAGTTCATTTGTTTATTTTATTGTAGGCAGATTTTATTAAAGTGGCTCATCCTGACCCATCATACCGAGAAGCAGCTGAGAGGACTTGCATAAACATTGGCACCATGGTGGAGAGGTGGGTCTGGATTCACGTACACACTTTTGTATCAAATTGTAATGAGCTAAATATTTATTCATTTTAAATCTGTCCTACAGGCTCAATACCAATGTTGAATTGTGTAAAAGCTTAAAAGACCTGTTGGACAACGAAGAGATCATGTCTAAACTGGACCCAGAGACAAGGTATAAATCACACTTTCTGTTTTATTTGAAGATAATTTGCAGTGATACACATGCATTATACCACTCCATGCCATCAAGTAACTTAAACGTGTTCAAAACAGGCATGTAATACAAATCTTATAACAAAATTGTGTCTTATTTTTTGTCTTTGTAATCAACGTTATAGTATTAACTATAGGGCTGCTCGATATGGGAATTTACATTGCGATATTTTCCTTTTGCTACAGTTTATATTGGGATTTGTATACAATTTGGAAATAATTAATTAATTTAGACTAATTGGGATTGTTCTGGAAGATTATGGAGGCTATTCTGGATCATTATTGGGAAGATAGGAGTGAAATATTTTACATCACAGGTACAAAAATTGAATAATCAAATATAAAATAACACCGCATAGACCTCATTGTATAAATGATTCAATAAATACATATTAGAGTTACAAACAGTACAATTTCATGTGCTTTAAACTCTCATGCCTGAATTCTTACGCAGTCACTGGCCTTAAAAACGCATGCAAATAGTAAACTTTCACTCCATTATGGTTAAACTCTTCAGTTCGTACAGTGTTCTGAACTGTGGCTCCTGGTAAACTATAATTCCAACATATAAACTCAACATTGCACTTACCTTCACCCCAAAACAGACGGTTGAAGCTATCATTACAATATGCTGTTTAATTAAAAGCAAATAAAGACAACTCCCCATTTGTTCAGTTGTTTGAGAATAAACCAAAAACCAGAGGAACATTTGATGAGCATATTAATCCACATTTACAAAATGTAAACATACACACAAACTCGCTTCATTTCTCCACCTCATTGGAAATGAAAGAACACACAATAAATATGGATTTAGGAAGAAACGAGCAGCTCATCCTAATGTATATAGACAACAATATCTACAGTAGATGTAAGAAGTCAGTATTTTTTACACACGCAATATTTACAGATGGTTCAAAGGTGGAAAATGCTTAAAGCTTAAGACCCCTCTCAGTGTTTGTTATGCACAATTCCTCTTAATGTAAAATGCATTCTATTGGACTGTCCTGCTTTTAAAGACTAGTGAACTCACTTAAGGAGATATTCACCAAAGTGTCACCAGGAAAAATGTTAGAATTATCTTGTGTTAATGGTAAAAATCTTTAACTTTATTTATGTAAGCAACAAATTTATGTTAACAATCTATGTATTCATTTGTTTGCTGTTTTTAATTCTATATTTATTAATGGAATGGAATGGTTTTTGCCATGAAAATAGTAATAGTTATGCTGCTGACATGGCATCAAATAGAAATACATCACATCAACATTGCACTTCCTGCAATGTGACTACACACAGCAAAAATTCCAGTGTTAAATATACAGTTGTGATTCCTTTTGGTGTTGTTCAGTGTAAAACCGGAGTACATTTTAATCCATGAGTGTGAAAGGGCGTATATATAAGAGTTTTTTTTTTCAGTGTTAAACGTTTAACCCAATATGCAGTGTATTTCCCACTAGCGATGGGAAGTCCTGTATTTTTTTGTTTGTTTTGTTTTAAAAGTTTTTTATTGAGATATTTATTGCAGCATTACAGCAAATATTACAACATTTCTAGTTTTTTTTATTTTACAAAAAAGAATTCAACAAATTAAATAGCACACCTAAAAAAATAAAATAAAAATAAATAAATAAATAAGTCGAACCATTTCTTTCAGACAAACAGTGATCAAACCAGTATGATTTACTTAAAGGGCCACGAAACCCCCTGTCTCAGCAGGGTGTTTTCACACCTCTGTTTTGAAAAAAGTCAGGAAAGTTGGGCGTGTCCAGCTCTGGGAGTGTCGGGGGAGGGAAAGAGGATAAGATTTTGCATAGAAGGGAGTTAACATTTGGGCACGCGCTAAGTTTGACAGGAAAAACAAACACACAGAGGCTGATTTGATACGGCGAATAAGAGAAAAAAATCCTCCGCATTTCTCTGTAACGTATGTACTCGGTAGGTAGCGTCAGAAAGCCGTGTGTGTATAGACTATCCTGTCACAAATTGCAGCGAAAATCCTGCACGACGGGAATAGTTTGTGTTTTCATGTTTACACTCGGAGAGCAGCATTTAAACAAAGGGCAGTCCACTGCAAACACTTACCAAATCTGTAGACAGACAATCAAACTGGAGCTGTGTCTTTTTATTAAAAGTAGACGAGCGACAAATCCGGATTTCACCATTTCCAGATGCGAAAAGCTCTCGGGTAAAAATGTTCCTTACAAACGCCTTTCTGTCGCGTGTCGCGTGCACTGTAATCCACACGTGAGTCCAGCTGCTCTCTCATAAAGGGAAAATGAAAACAAAACCTTCGTTGCAACACACTAATAACACCTACGAATAATTTTGTCTTGAAATTCTTGTACTTTCACTTGTTTTGGCAACACAACGTGGCGTCTCTCTGCCGTCTGAACAGTGTAAACTGGTAAACAGTCTCCGGAGCTATCATGCATATTAATGAAGTTTCGCGTCATACACAATAGAGCGCGCTGATTGGTTTGAAGCACGTCTTTCTCATGAATTAATACTGCACACTCAGATACGTCAGAACGTCCTCGAAAAGACAGACAGCCACTCTCCAGCTGGATTTACACCCAAGTATCTCATGGCCGTGACGCAGCTTCAAAAATTCGTTTCAAACCGGAAGAACGAATTTGCTCAAAATAACGCAAAAACAACCAATTTTCACTTTTTAGTGCAATATATGTGTCCTAATAGTGTTTATAGCAGCGTGGGACACATATATGACTGTCAACAGCTCAAAAAATGTGTTTTGGTGTTTCGTGACCCTTTAAACTTGAAACATGTCTTGTTGCATTTTAAAATGCAAAGAGTTGAATGTATTGAAATTATTTCTGAAAAGATTAATGAACATTTAATGAATTCAAACAATTTTTACCATATTTGATCATTGTTATCCGTCACACACACTAATTGATAGTATAGGAAAAAGGTAATATATTAACAGCTTGAAGGGTAACATACACTCCAGTTCGATGTAAGAATAAACTCTTACTGTGTTAAAATGAACTCTGAGAGTAATGTACAAATTTCACACTTTAGAAAGTGTTATTTTAACTCCAAAATGGAGGGAGTCATATGTACACCAAGGAGTGTTAAGTTAAACTCAAATTAAGTTACATGTACACTGTTTTTTTTTTTTTGCTGTGTTATGGATGTGTGCATTTTGATATCAATGCTGAAACGATATATTGTGCAGCCCTAATTACCTATATTATTTTATTTGACGCAGACGAGTGGCTGAACTCTTTATGTTTGACTTTGAGATAAGTGGAATTCATCTGGATACAAAAAAGGTCTGTTGTATTGCTTTACTTTTGTGGCTGATCACAGTTTATTGAACATTGAAATACACACTGGATGTGTTTAAAGGGATTGCTTACCTAACAATGGAGATTTCCTCATCATTAAATCACTCAAGTGGTTCTAATCTTTAATTTTTTTTTTCTTCTGTTGGACATAAAACAAGATATTGTTAAGAATGTTGGAAAAATAGTAATTCCATTATATTCACCTTATTCTCCGCGTATGAGAAGGCGCAGCCATTTGAATCATTTTGGCTCGAGACTTCCGGTCTCATTCACTTCCATTCATTTTTAGACATTAAAAACCACTCGTTCTGCTGCTTGATATTGCAAACTGAGGTTTTCTTATTATATTATTCTATTTTGTCTGTATAATCATGCAAACACTTGTTTGTAGAGCGAGTAGTTTGACCGTTTTCAGCCGTTTATTATTCCTAGTCATTTCTCCCATAGGCAACTGAATCGGAAGTTCTGAAACAATCGCAAAAACGAGAGCACTTCCGCATTGAAGAATGAGGTCAATACTATGTTTTTCCCCCAGCATTTTTCAGTGTATTTTCTTTTGTGTTCAACACAATGGTGGAAAGAGTACTGAAAAATCATCCTCAGGTAAAAGTACTACTACTTGCCTAAAAATGTAGTGCAAGTAGAGTAAAAGTATCTGTTGTAAATATTACTGAAAATATGAGTAAAAAGTAGACATTTCAAAAGTACTCAAGATTAGTGAGCAGTGAGTATTACGCTGTGAAAAGCTGATGCATTTGCATGTAATTTGTGCATGTGTGTGTAAACATAACATTCTTTAGTGCATTTAGTTATTGTCCAGCAGGCACACAACATCATAAGATGTTAATATTAGGTTAGATTTAGGTTGTGATGTCAGGTGACCAAAGTTCAATGTCTAGCCAGCGTCTAAGGACAATGTTATTTTGATGTCCAATAACGACGTCATATGAGGCTGATATTTGGTCGATTTTAGGTCGTGTTGGGAAGTGACCAAAATCCAACATCGAGCCACCATCTTAAACCAACGTCATATTGATGTCAAATACTGACTTTTTCATTAGTTATGGCAACCAAAATCCAATGTCTAATACACGTGTGTCAAAGCCAGTTCCTGGAGGGCCGGAGCTCTGCACAGTTTAGTTCCAATCCCAATTAAACACACCTGATCAAACTAATTGAGTGCTTTAGGCTTGTTTGATACCTACAGATAGGTGTGTTGAAGCAGGGCTGGAACTAAACTCTGCAGGGCTCCGGCCCTCCAGGAATTGACTTTGACACCCCTAGTCTAATAGATGTCATAGTGGTAACATCCACACAACGTCAAGTTGTAACATCATTAGACGTTGATATTTGGTTGGTTTAAGGTTGGACGTTGGACATTGACGTTGGCCTGACGTTAACCTGATTTTCATTTACAAACAAAATGCAGTGTTCCCATGACGTAAGGGTACAACGTCAATCTGATGTCATGTTGACGTCTTGTGCCTGCTGGGTTTTAATAGCCATTTCGGTCATCCTACAGTAAACATCTGTCATCTTCTCATCAGTGACTACGTTTACATGGACATCAGTAATCGAATTATTTGCTTTAATCTAATTAAGAGAATAATATGATTAAGGTGTTTACATGAGTTGCTTTTTGAGTGTTACTTTCATGATCGCGTTTTACATGTTACAGCACATAATTCGATTAACGTCATTGCGTCACCACGCTATCCGCATTTCCTCTGGAGTTTCATGTAATATCGGGTGTTTCATTTTTAATTTGTCGACTTTAACTGCAGTTTAGCACTTTAACTTTCATTCACGAATATGTCATGCAAGCCCATCGTGACAAACGAGATATTGGATGCAACTATGAACTCCTGGAAGAGTTGTTTTAACGGAAGTTCATACCGCATGCTGAATGGAAGAAAAAAATAAACTCCGCATTTCACGATGCAGTTGTCTGTGGTCTGCACTGACTCGGTAGGTGCAAAGTGTCAATCAGCCGTGCGTGCGTGTGTGTGTGTGTGTGTCTGGGTGTGTGTGTGTGTGGACTACCCTGTTGCAAAAAGCGGCTTAAAGTCCTACATCAGGGTAATAGTTCGATTAAGGTGTTTACATGTCTGTACTGCACTTTAATAATGCGACTAAGATTGGCATACTCCACATGTCTTAATTAGATTTCTCTTTAGTTCAATTAAGACCTTAATCTGATTAAATTAATCACAAATCGCTGTTTACATGGTCGACTCTTAATCAGAGTATTGTCTTAATCGCATTAAAATCGAATTATTGGTGTCCATGTAAACGTAGTCAGTGATGTGCATCTAAACCAGGGGTGCTCAACCCTATTTCTGGCGATCGACCTTCCTGCAGTTTTCAGTAGCAGCCCTTATCAAACACACCTGCCTGTAATTATCAAGTGCTCCTCACGTTCTAAATAATTGGTTCAGGTGTGTTTGATCAGGGTTGGAGCTGAAATCAGCTGGAAGGTCGATTGAGCACCCCTGATCTAAACAGTCTCTGGGTCAATGCGTGTAAAGGACATCTACTTGGACACTTTTAATGCTTCCAAACAGTTTGCTGCATTTATAAATCGACCATGTCTTGAGGTAGTTTATTATGATGCTATTTACCTTCTATGTGCGATTTAATTGGACAGGAATCACAGGACTGATTTTTCTAATCCCCATAGACAAGAAAAAATAAAGTAGTGACTGCAGGTTGAAGAAAAGTAGTGGAGTAAAAGTACCGATACAGCATTAAAAATGTACTCAAGGGAAAGTAAAGTGAGAGTAGAAGTACACATTTTTAAAACTACTTAGTAAATTACAATTCCTGAGAAAAACGACTTAATTACAGTAATTTGAGTATTTGTAATTAGTAACTTTACACCACTGAGTTCAACAGAAGAAAGAAACTCAAACTAGTTTAAAACAAGCATATGAGGGAATAAACCGTGTTGGGGGTAATGCATTGCTTAAAATGCAAGTTACATAATATATATATATATATATATATATATATATATATATATATATATATATATATATATATATATATATATATATTGAGTACCAAGTAGAGAAAAGCATTTCTTAAAATAATAAGTAATAATATTTGAGTTACTTTTTAATAAAAAAAAATTAAATGCATAATTAAAATGAACACATTATGTATCATCAAAAGAAACCAAGTAACTAGTTACTTTTTTGAGGGAACTGGTTATTGTAATGCATTACTTTCAAAAGTAACATTCCCCAACACTGGGAATAAATGATAACCGAGCTTCATTTTTTTTGGGGTGAGCTTTCCCTTTAAGGCATAGGAGCAGATCTCAAAGACAACCCTTTTCAATGTTTCTCAGAGGAAAGAGGCAGTGAACTTGAATGTGAAGCTGCTGGATCTGAGCAATCAGTTTCTGATGAGCTGCCACATGCCCAACAGGATCGAGAAGAAAGCTCTTCCTGAACATATTCACCAGCACTTCACCAAAGACGGGAAGTACATTCAGATCGGAGGCCTGCATGCGGACGCACCTGATGACCTGGTAGATCATTTGCTTAATTAGTAGAAACTAGAGGTGCTGTAGTACACAAAACTTATGCTTAGGCACGCATTTAATTCTGTTTCCACTATTAGAAATACCAAAACAGTGCATAATGTATTACTTTTTTTTTGCAACTCTTTTGTAAGAATACTTAGCACAATAGTATGGTATTAAAAGGAGCAGACTCACTGCTGAATAGCAAAATCTCACCTTTAAACTTAAAGTTACTAATAAAAAGCTACAGTGGGGGGAAAAGTATTCAAGACTTCAACAGAGTGTAAAAATCTTGATGGTTCTGTGGATTTCATCTGTGCAAACTGTTTACTTATTATTTTGAATTTTCTATTGGATTCAAGTCAGGTGATTGTCTGGGCCATTCTACAGCTTGATTTTCTTTCCCTGAAAGCATCTGAGAGTTTCCCTGGCTGTGTTTTGGATCATTGTCTTGCTGAAATGTCCACTCTGGTTTCATCTTCATCATCCTGCTAATGTAGATGTTGGACTGAAGCATCTGATATTAATTGACAATGACGAAGGGCAAAGGGTTGCTAAAGAACTACTGAGAGATTTGAGCTGCTGTCTGGGCTTTCACTGCCTTTTTACTGCTCACATTCTTCATGTGTTCAACACTTTTTTCCTGTGTCTTTCATTTTATTATGCAAAACTTAATTTGTAAAATTAGATTTGTTTTCTTTTCATAATCATTTAATTTGTTGTTATCAACATCTGGTTAAAATTTCAAGTCAACAGCACCTTTAGAAATATGTTTTCAGAGAAAAATGGTGATGTGTTCAATACTTATTTCCCCCATTGTATACTGAATATTTGGCACCCCTAGTTGTAACTGTTTTAAGTGATGTTTACCTAGAGTCTCTCAGGTTGCTTTATGTGGAGTACTTATTGTTTCTGTCTTTTTTTTTTTCAGGTTAGGGAAGTTGCATATAAAGTTTTTCTCTACCCGAATGCAAATGTGATGCACATACTCGAAGAACTGCTGGCCTGTAGAGATAAACTGGCTCGCTTGGTTGGTTATGAATCCTATGCACACAGAGCATTAAAGGGAACCATGGCCAAAAGCCCAGGTAAAAGCACCTTCAAACTAAAAGTCTTCAATTTCTGTGTCACTAACTGCACATGACTAAATAATTAGTAAAAACTGTATATATAAAATAAATAAATAAACATGGGAAAATTATCAAAACTTTAACCAAGACGAAAATGGAAATTGTTTTTGAGCAAAATAAAGCATATTTTTATTATTGTTGTTTTTAAGAAGAACAAAACATAAATATTATATTATATTGTATTGTATTGTATTATGATATGTTATGTTATATATTATATTATATTATATTATATTATATTATATTATATTATATTATATATATTTTATTGTATTATGTTATGTTATATATTATATTATATTGTATTATATTATATTATATTATATTATATTATATTATATTTTATTATATATATTGTATTGTATTATGTTATGTTATATATTATATTATATTGTATTATATTATATTATATTATATTATATTTTATTATATATATTGTATTGTATTGTATTATGTTATGTTATATATTATATTATATTATATTATATTATATTATATTATATTATATTATATTATATTATATTATATTATATATATTGTATTGTATTGTATTATGTTATGTTTATTATATTATATTATATTATATTATATTATATTATATTATATTATATTATATTATATATATTGTATTGTATTATGTTATGTTTATTATATTATATTATATTATATTATATTATATTATATTATATTATATATATTGTATTGTATTATGTTATGTTATATATTATATTATATTATATATATTGTATTGTATTATGTTATGTTTATTATATTATATTATATTATATTATATTATATTATTTTATATTATATTATATTATATATATTGTATTGTATTATGTTATGTTATATATTATATTATATTATATTATATTATATTATATTATATTATATTATATTATATTATATTATATATAGTATTATGTTATGTTATATATTATATTATATTATATATATTGTATTATGTTATGTTATATATTATATTGTATTATATTATGTTATGTTATATATTATGTTATATTATAGTATATTATAGTATGTTGTAATGTATTATATTATGTTATCTTATATATTATATTATAGTAAATTATAATATGTATGTTATGTTATGTTGTATTGTTATGTTATATATTATATTATATTGTATTGTATTATATTATATTGTATTATATTATATTATGTTGTATTGTATTATGTTGTATTATATTATATTATATTATATTATATTATATTATATTATATTATATTATATTATATTATATTATATTATATTATATTATATTATATTATGTATATTTGTTCTTGCGTCTGACAATATCTGTTTCCCACAGAGGCAGTTATGAACTTTTTACAGCAAATCACAGACAAGCTCGCAGACAGGTAGAGTTTTGTCCCTTTAATAATTCGTCACCTTGGAATTATAAGGTTCTCTCTGCGTTCTGAATGATTTTGAGATATTGAGCTTCAAAGTTTTTGCATTCCATAGCAAACAGTGGCTGTGTAACATTTGTTTTTTTTTAAATAAAACATCTTAAAATGTAAACAACTTCTAAAAAAAACATCCCATAATGGAAATAAGTTATTTAATAAGAATATGTCAATAACTCAATGTTGACAAAAATGTCAGATAGAACCTTATAATTCTAAGGTGACGAATTGTCATTTGCATTAACTCGCAAATATTAAATAACAAATATATTACAAACATTAATTACAATATCTGTTTAAGAAAGAATAAATAAATAAATAAATTCTGTACTGGGATATTGTTGTAGTCTTATTCCAATATTTGCCACTAGGTGTCGCTGTCAACTAAATTATGTTGTCAGATTTACAAGTGACTGTATGCTGTGATGTTAATAATTAGCACGTATGATGTTTGTATAGTGCATAGTTGTGCATAATATTTAATAAAAGTGTTTATATAACTTATTTAATGTTTCCATTTCTGTTTCCGTAAACTATAGGACAGAAAAGGATTTTAAAATGATGAGGGATATGAAGACAAAACTCAACCCTCAAAATTCTGTAAGCACTTCTCAGTTATTTCAAATATTTAATTCATTCATTCATTCATTCATTTTCTTTTCTGCTCAGTCCCTTTATTAATCTGGGGTCGCCACAGCGGAATGAACCGCCAACTTATCCAGCATATGTTTTACGCAGCGGATGCCCTTCCAGCTGCAACCCATCACTGGGAAACACTCATTTACACACATACACTAAGGACAATTTAGCCTACCCAATTCATCTATACCACATGTCTTTGGACTTGTGGGGGAAACCGGAGCACCCACGCCAACACGGGGAGAACATGCAAACTCCACACAGAAATGCCAACTGAGCCAGCTGAGACTCGAATCAGTGACCTTCTTGCTGTGAGGCGAACGTGCTTCCCACTGCTCCACCATGCAGCCCTAATTCAAGTATGTTTGTTTATTTATTTTTAATATCCTCTGATGTGACATCAGAGGATATAAAAAATAAATAAACAAAAATATTTGAAATCAGTGATGTCACACTGTGTCAAAATGTTTTAAATGGACAACACAAACTTAACACCACCAAGTTTGTAGAATTAAAGCAAAATTAATATCCCTTTGTAGGAACTAATGCCATGGGATCATCCATATTTCAGTGGTGTGACACGTGCAGAAAGGTAAGAGATCAAAACCTTTTTTTTTTCTTCTTTTTTTTCTTAAGAAACTTTTCTTATTGATATAATAAGCATAACTCCATACCAGGGGTTCTCAAACTAGGTCCTGGAGGGCCAGTGTTCTGCAGATTTTAGCTCCAATTGCCTCAACACACCTGCAAGGATGTTTCTAGAAAGCCTAGTAAGAGCTTGATTAGCTAGCCCAGGTGTCTCTGATTAGGGATGGAACTAACTTTTGCAGGACACCGGCCCTTCAGGACTGAGTTTGAGAATCTCTGCTCTACACGTTGGGTATTTAAAAAACAAAACAAAAAAAAAACACTTTAATTTAGCAAGTTTGCGTCTAATTGATCAAAAGTCACAGTAAATGTATTTATATTTAATATGTCTAAAAATTCAGCTTTGCAATCATGTATTTTATATTCAAAATAGTTTATTAAAATTATAGGTGGGCATAGATGAATTTTTTTAATCTAGATTAATCTCACTGTAATCTTGGAAATAATCTAGATTAATCTAGATTAAAATGGCTCATTTGAATTCTGCCGAAGGCATTCAGAATATGTGTGCTACCCAAATAATGACTAAAAATAGGTCTTTGAGAACAGGTTTCTCAACCCAGGTGACGCATTAGACCAGGGGCTCATTTCCTGTTTCCAAAATGCATCACAAACTGCTTGAGAAACTGTTCTACTATGATAATTGGTGATGAAAATAAATAATGTTCAATAAGATGTACTTGTGTTTACTAACTGTTTATTCAGTTAAACATGAATTTTGAACTGTAGGCCTACATGAGCTCGAAACAGTGATTTTTGATTACCTGAATCCAACTAAAGTCATAACTGAACTAAACCGAAATGGAATTAAGATGTGGAGTACGCATAGGAAGTTTTTTTCTTTCCATTCAGCGTGCGTTATTAAATTCCATAACACTCTCACCAGTCCTTACTCCTTATTTGCGTCTTAATACCCCAGTTTGTCACGGGGGCATGAATGAAATGTTCATTAGTGAACGTGAAACTGCCGAACTGCAGTTAAAGTCACCCAAAATTACAGGAAACTCTTACATGAAAGCACTTCACGTAAACACCTTAATTATATTATTGTCTATTAAGGTAAATAACTAGACTTCTGATGTCCTTGTAAGCGTAGTCAGTAGTGTCTTCGAAGTAAGTGAAAGACCCAGAAGGGCATCCTGCTGATTTGATTCAGAAGGGCACTTTTTTTGTCAGACGGCTCACCGGTTTGACTTTCATTCACCGTCATTCATTTTAAAAACCACCCTGTCAATTTTATTTGTAAATGTTTTACTTGAACGCATAAACTCTACGGGAGCCTGATGTGGAGCTAACGTTAATCAGATTCACTCTAGTGAACTGTATTGTTAGCACGTCACGTTTGATGTGGTAATTTCACAGTAGGAATACACACAGGTATGAAGACTCGTTCTCGCCACCTACAGTGTAATACGGTCAGGTATACATCCGCGCTAAAATATCAAGGTTTAAAGGTGCAGTATGTAAGTTTGACACCCAGTGGTTGAACTAGGTATTGCACTCCTGGATCATAATAAAAGTACGCTGGGATGCCAGATTGAGTACAGGAGCGAGTGATTTAAACTGTGTTCTAAATAAAAGCAATGACACGCGATAGAGGGAATATTTTCCATATTAAAAGGAGTTTTTGTCCTAACCAACACCTCGAATTGATATATTAGAAATGGCTTCTATTTCTCACAGCTGAACAACAGAAACCTATGACAGCTAGATCACCTCAGGTAAGCCTTGTGTGCTTTATTCAGTGCTAAATGCTAACAATGCTAGTTTGAATGCATTTTACATGGCATTTGTTGCCATATACTGAAAGCAGAAAGTTCACCTCAGATCTGGAAAATACAATAAAGCGTCTGAAATTGAACTTTAGAACTAAACACATATGAGTGATTCAGCATCTACATTTAATGATGTTAAAGTGGGTTAACATGTATTAAATAGATTCTAAACCGTGAGTGAGTGCATATTCTGTGCTTCTGAAAGGCTGTATTTAAATTTCTGTCGTGTTTCGTCTGGTGCAAACAGCCAAATAGCTGATCACTGCCTCTCTCGTCACAGCGTGTTGTTAGGACACGCGGTTACAATGTAACCTGCTCACCTAATGTTTACGTTCGTAATATTTATGTAATTTGCTAATTAATAACCTCATGTGGAACTGAATCTGTCTCCCATACTGTTCTTTTTGGTCACGGACGCATGCTTTCAGAGTCTTTCTGAAAGAATGAATGAAATACGCTGTTTTCCAACAAGGCAACCCGGGGTGCTGAAATATAATTGGCTAAACTGGCATCGTGCATATGAAATTGACCTAAACAAAGACAGCGTTCCGGCACGGAAAAACCATTTTCAAAGCAGAATATCTGACTTCAGCATTGTTTTTCAGTTAAACAAGTATGTTCACTTGGGATGTTTCTTAAATATCTGCCCACATATTATGGTATTTTTATGCTTTAGAAGAGTCAAAAACTTACATACAGCACCTTTAAGTCATCATAGCTTGCGTCGAATAGACCCAGCTCCCAACCCAACTTTGAGAATAGATTAACGGCGATATTTTTTTTTATCGCCCGATAAGAGTCTCGCGTTAACGCAGCACGTTAACACCGATAACGGCCCACCACTAATTAAAATAGAAAATTATTATTTTAAACTAATAGTATTTTGTCTGTCTTTAAAAAAATTATCTAATTTATTTATTTGTCTTTGTTTATTATTTAGTTTTTTAGTCATTTCTTCCTATTCTTTCCATTTCTTCTTGCTTTTCACATTCTTGTCGTTTCTCGTTTTGTAGTCTGTGGTCTTTGTAAGAAAAGAGAAATGTACACGGACATTCATCATTCAATAATGTGGCATGTTTATGTTTGGTCTCTGCAGATTCAACATTGAGCCGAGTCTGTACAGTCCGTACTTCTCGCTGGGAGCGTGTATGGAGGGACTGAATGGTGTTTTCACGCAGCTGTATGGCGTGTCTCTGCTGGCGGAGCAGCCCAGCGTGGGGGAGGTCTGGAGCGAAGACGTGCGCAAGCTGGTGAGCTCACACCTCTGTGATCCATTATCAGACCCAGTGGGCCGAAATCAGAGCTCATCTTCAAGTCATTTTGAATCGTTCTTTCAGGCTGTGGTGCATGAAACAGAGGGACTGCTGGGATATATCTACTGTGACTTCTTCTACAGACAAGACAAACCTCATCAGGTAAAGGAGGACCGTGATGAGCTGTTTGAAAAAAGTGTCTCATTGGTGTTCCAAAATAGTAATGAGCAATAGCCAAATATACTGTACATTGGATGGATCAAAATTATGGATTTTATTTTTCTTTTATGTTCAAAATCATTAGAATATTAATTAAAGATCATGTTCCATGTTTAGTAAACTTCCTACATTAGTTTTATCTTGGCCAAACATTGTCCTATCTTAACGAAGTACACATCAATAGAAAATATACACTCATCGGCCACTTTATTAGGTACACCTGTCCAATTGCTCGTTAACAAAAATTTCTAATCAGCCAATCACATGGCAGCAACTCAGTGCATTTAGGCATGGTCAAGATGATAAACGGTTCATTGTTAGCCTCTCCATCTTATTGATTTAAAAAAATTATGTCAAACCAGTCACTAATTTAAGGTATTTCAAGCTGTAAACATTTTCTGGTTATGGCTTTTTTACAGGCTAACAACAAAATTTTCAGCAGTTTTTTTTGTCAGATTTTTTTTTCCAACATAGGATTTTTTAGGCCTAAGTATAGAGTTGAGAAAGAATATTCTCTAAACATTTGTGACTTTCTTGCCAAAATGCCTGGATTTTTGAACATTTCCAGAAAATATGTGAATGATTCGCTATATTTGATCCACATAGTCTCCAGCAGACTGCCTTTTTGTTTAAGTATCTCGTCTGCTCAGGGATGATGAAAGAACGAAGGAGGTTTTTCCAACCAAATTCCCTCCAGAGACAGGATGTTGATTTCCACTTTGATTTTTTTTTTTATTATTTTCCACTCTTCCTCATTAATTTCAATATTGCACTCTTTTTCACATTTATTTTTTATGTAATATGTGTTCTCTAATTTATTGTCTTGTAGACTTTTATATAATTTAGTAATTATTTTGGTCATGTTGGCTCCTTTATACGCTGAGATAAATATTGTAAGAAGACTATTATTTTTGTTTTCATCGCCATTTCTAATGTTTTTAATTTTGTGTCTTATCTGTAAATCGCTCAACAAGTTCATTCAAAACATTGATTCATTAATGAATTTTGTGAATGTCAACTAAGCTTTTCTTTAAAAACTTTGATTTATGAAAGCATAAAAAATACTTTGAGTCTCTTGAATGAATTATTCACCCAATCATTCTGTTAGAAACTAATTTGTTAGGAAAGAAACAAGTTGCCGTCTTCATGAGTGTCGTTGAGTCATTCATTTAACCATTTTATGCAAAACATTGATTCAGTAAGGAAAGATGCATGCTAGTGTCATTATGAGGGATTCATTAAACCATTCACCCAACCGGTTTGTTCAGAAACACTGATTACAATATTTTTGTGTGAGTAATTGAATAATTCACTCAATTTTGTTCAAAGCTTTGATCCATTCAAGAATGAAATTATCACTATGATAGATTCATTGAATTATTCAGCCAAATCATTAATAGAATATTAAAAATAAAGTGATATTAATGTAGGAAAAAAGTTACTATCTCTATGAGTGAGTCACTGAATCGGTCATTCTTCAGCTTTTAAAAAAAACTTTAATTTGCTCAGGAAAGAAACAGTTTAAGAATAGTTATAGAGGAATTACCAACCTACGTCACAGATGACGTCACATGGGTTCCCGGTTGCAAACCGTATTGTGCGGTACGATGCCAAATTCGTCCAAAGTCCAAAAATAGAAAACAACTTCTACTGTACACCACACTGCTTTAATGCCAACTGCAGATATCTTTGTCTAAATGGGAGCTGAATGGAGTGAGGACCTAATTAAAAATGCTCAACTCTGCAGTTCTCATTTTATATCAGGTAAGTTCAGGCTATGCTGAATCATACACATTACTCGTGTTTGATTGCAGCAATGATTTCAGCAAAAACAGTTAAATATGGTTAATTAAACTGCGGACACTGAATGCTTAGAATGAAACGTAAAAGTGTAAGTTTGCATAACCTGCCTGTCAGAAAATGCAGTTTTGCTTGTTGATGATTACCCAGGCCTTGTATAGCTCCGTCTTTTTTCCTTGTCTTTGGCTAGGCAGAACCTCGGTTTTTGGCACTACAAAGTTTTGAATCTGGTAATCACGGAACATTATTTCTTGCACATGACCACACAGAACAAAATTGTTGGCATCCAAAGACTTGTTGGCCTTTAACTTCTCTCTTGTAAAATCACTTGACGTTTATTTGGGGCTGGATGCTTGGCTATTTCGTCTTATCCATTATCCATTGGGAGGGTGCTATCGCAAATGGACCTGTCAGACGCCATTCACTTTAACGTTAATTTTGCTGAATAACTGTGCTTATCACTGGGTGACAAAATGTTATAATAAGCTGAAAGCATTACGTTAATAATATATATAATATATCATCAATGTAACGTATTTCTAAGACAACAACAAACTCTGTACCGCATTGGATGTCATTCCCTTGCTGTAAATGCTAGCGCTCCCGGTTTTTTTTCTGCAACCTCGCTGCACGCACGTCCTGAATGTTTACAAACATGGTAATTCCTCTATTCCTCTATTGAATCATTCACTCATTTCAAAGAAATTAATTGCTAGCTTTAGGGAATTCATCAAATCATTCAGGCAATTTGTTCAAAACCAATTAATATATATTTTATTTTTCTTTAATATGTTCTGTAAAATAAATAATTGATTGTCTTATTTTCACCTCAGCCAGTCAGTTTTGATCAGTCCAGTTTTATTTGTGTACTGCTCAGGATTGCCACTTCACCATTCGTGGTGGAAGGCATCTGGACGATGGTCAGTATCAGCTGCCGATGGTGGTCCTAATGCTGAATCTGCCCCATCCCACACGGGCCAGTCCCACTCTACTCAGTCCAGGCATGATGGAGAATCTATTCCATGAGATGGGCCACGCCATGCACTCAATGCTGGGATGCACACGCTACCAACATGTGACAGGTACAGTATAATTCCTGCAGAAATCAGCTCATGCGCTTCACATTTGTGGCCTTCAGCTTTTGAATTGATGACCTTTTTCTCTCTCTTCAAGGAACTCGATGTGCCACTGATTTCGCAGAGGTGCCATCTATTCTAATGGAGTACTTTGCTACAGATTATCGTGTCATCAGTCAGTTTGCTCGCCACTACCAGACTGGACAGGTACACTTCACACTGCATTTTTCATATTGGTCCATTTATTTTGGAAAAAAAAATAATTAATTAATTCTCTGCTGGTCATTTAATCAATTGGTCACTAATACTTCCAAGTTTCAAACAGGACACAAAAACACATTAAAAAGTAAATACTCTGCAAGGCTTTTATAATTGGTAAACTTACAGTAGTGTAACCTTTTCTTTTCTCGTAGCCTTTGCCACAGAGCATGGTCGCCCGTCTTTGTGAGTCGAAGAAAGTCTGTGGTGCAGCTGACACTCAACTTCAGGTACCATTGAGAGATTGCCAAATGACCATTTTTCAGTAGTATAAAGTACTGTGCAACTTCATTGATTTCATAGGAGAGAAAATTGTAATTCCTAATTGCAGGGAAAATAATTTCTTAATATTAAACCCTTTATGTAATTGTTTTTTTTGTGAGTTTTTACTTAAAGGAAAAAATATGCATGCATGTATGTATGTATGTATGTATGTATGTATGTATGTATGTATGTATGCATGTATGCATGTATGTATGTATGTATGTATGTAATGCAGCATACTCATAAGGGGTTTTGTATTTCAACATAAAGTCTGTAAATGTTCTCTCTAGGTTTTCTATTCAGTTCTGGATCAAGTTTATCATGGAAAACCACAAAATCGTTCAACAACAGACATCATGGTAGACATGCAGAAGAAATATTATGGTCTGCCATATGTCTCTAACACAGTGAGTGTGCTTCATTTAAAATGATAAATACATATTTCATTGTATTCTTCATTCACTTCTACAGTTGTTTTTGATTTTAATCCATGCATGCAAAATCTTTATGTATGAGTCATTTATTTATTCACTCAATAGTTTCATTCTAAGCTTTGATTCATTCAAGAATAAAATTATCACTGTGAGGGAATTATTTGATTTATTATATATTTATTATATTTAATTGACTTAATTATTCAGTCAAACAATTATTAATAATAATATTATTGATGATAATAATAATAATAAAAAGAAAATATTAATTAAGGGAATACATTTATATTAAGAAAGGGAAAGTTATCTTGTTTTTATCTTGTTTATACTATCTTTATTAGGGAGTCACTGAATCATTCACTCAACCACTTAATTAAACCATCATTCGCTCGGGGAAAGAAGCTAAGTTTACTAAGTATAAAATGGAGTCATTGAATCATTCACTTAATCAAAATTAAGAAAAGAAACAAGTTGCCATGTTCAGAAGCAATTCATATTTCTTTTATTCTTGAAACACTTCTACAATTGTTTCTGCTGCCAATCCCTAAAAAATTTAACAAAAAAAAGATATTGAGAAAACCAAAGAGAACAAATAATTGACTGCATGGCCTCTTAGGACTTCCTTAAATTTGTTCAAAATTAACAAAATAAACTAATTGCTATATTTAGGGAATTCATGAAATTGTTTTAGCAATTTGTTCATATTCTTTTCCGTTTAACTTTATTTTTTTTATTTGATCAGTTTTTTTTTTTTAATCATTATTTATTTATTTTTTTTTACCTCGAACAGTCAGTTTTGATCAGTCCAGTTTTTATTGTGTCCTGGCAAGGATTGCCACCTCACCATTCACCATGGTGTGGCGTGGAACACCATTAATTGTTTATACTTTCTTTTTTAGGGAGTCACTGAATCATTCACTCAACCACTTTTAGAAAAACCCTCATTTGCTCGGGAAAGAAACCGTTTACTAAGTATAAAATGGAGTCATTGAATCATTCACTCAATCAGCTTGTTCAAAACTAAGAAAAGAAACAAGTTGCCATGTTAAGAAGCACTTCATATTTTATTTTATTCTTAAAGCACTTTTACAATTGTTTCTGCTGCCAATCCATAAAAAAAAAGAAAATTGTCGCAATATTGAGAAAACAAGAGAGAAAAAAAATTATTTACTGCATGGCCTTTTCGGGCTTCCATATATTTGTTCAAAATTAACAAAAGAAACAAATTGCTATCTTAAAGGGATTCATGAAATTAAGCAATTTGTTCATATTATTCTTTTTCATTTATCTTAATTTTTTTTCTGTTTGATCTGTTTTTTTTTTTTTTTTTTTTTTTTTTTTTTTTTTTTTTTAATTATATTATTTAATTTTTTTTGCCTCAGCCAGTCAGTTTTGATCAGTCCAGTTCGGATTGTGTCCTGCTAAGGATTGCCACTTCGCTTGTGGAACACCATCAATTGTTTATATCTTTATTAGGGAGTCACTGAATCATTCACTCAACCACTTTTAGAAAAACCCTCATTCACTCTGGAAAAAAACAGTTTACGAAGTATAAAACGGAGTCATTAAATCATTCACTCAATCAGCTTCACGTTGCCATGTTCAGAAGCAATTCATATTTCTTTTATTTTTGAAACACTTCTACAATTGTTTCTGCTGCCAATCCATAAAAAAAGAAAAAAAACATGAACATTAGGTCACGATATTGAGAAAACCAGAGAGAAAAAAATATTTGAATGCATGGCCTCTAGGACTTCCATAAATTTGTTCAAAATTAACAACAGAAACAAATTGCTATCTTAAAGGAATTTGGGAAATTGTTTTATCAATTTATTCAGAAGCAATTTATATATATTTGTCTTTTATTTGATTTGATCTGTTTTTAAAAAAATAAATATTTAATTTTTTTTTCGCCTCAGCCAGCTAGTTTTGATCAGTCCAGTTTTGATTGTGTCCTGCTAGGATTGCCAGTTTACCATTCATGACGTGGCGTGGAACACCATTAATTGTTTATACTATCTTTATTAGGGAGTCACTGAATCATTCACTCAGCCACTTTCTGAAAAAACCTCATTCACTCTGGAAAGAAACTGTTTACCAGGTAAAAATTGGAGTCATTGAATTATTCACTCAACCACTTTCTGAAAAACCCTCATTCACTCTGTAAAGAAACAGTTTACTAAGTAAAAAATGGAGTCATTCAATTATTCACTTAATCAGCTTGTTCAAAACTAAGAAAAGAAGCAAGTTGCTATGTTTAGAAGCAATTCATATTTTATGTTATTCTTGAAAAACTTCTACAATTGTTTCTGCTGCCAATCCATAGAAAAAGAAAATGAACATTAGGTTGCAATATTAATAATAAGAGAGAACAAACATTTGAATGCATGGCCTCCTAGGACTTCCATAAATTTGTTCAAAATTAACAAAAGAAAAACATTGCTATATTTAGGGAATTCCTGAAATTGTTTAAGCAATTTGTTCATATTATTCTTTTTCGTTTATCTTTATTTTTATTTGATCTTTAAAAAAAAAAAAATTACCTCTGCCAAGAAAAACTCTCATTCGCTCGGGGAAGGAAACTGTTTACTAAGTATGAAATGGAGTAATTGAATCATTCACTCAATCAGCTTGTTCAAACTTAAGAAAAGAAACAAGTTGTCATGTTCAGAAGCAATTCATATTTTATTTTATTCTTGAAACACTTCTACAATTGTTTCTGCCTGCCAATCCATGCGAAAAATGGCTATTTAAAAAAAAAATACTTTTAACTTAGAATGATTTGCTAGCTATTAAATGGCTCCTTTAAATCGGTGTGTCACCAAAAGCACATCTCATTTTAATGTAGGTGGTCTGCTGCCCTGAAATGAAGTGATCCATTGCCATTATTGAAGTTAATGAATGTTTAGGAATCTTTCCTTGACTAATCCTTAATAACATCTTGTACTCCCACTTCTGAAATCCCAAACACACATGAACACACCAAGGTAGTTTAGCTTTGGCCCCCTTTTTCCTGCTCTGTGGTTTTTCTACATCTTTCACAGACACTGCACGGTTAAAGGATTAAAATGCTTTTCTCCGCTCTCCGGCCCTTTTTCAGGGGCCTATTCTGCAATAACAAAGCAGAGATATACTTTGAAGAAGCACTCCCTGGGGGAAATATTTGAAACTCTTCTTTCAGTTTTCTTTTCTTTTTTTTTTTTACTGCAAGAGAAAACATTGCTCGAAATGCTTTTCTCAGCTCTTAGAAATGGTCGCCTGAGAGTCAAAGCGATCTAAAGCACATATTTTATTTCGGAATGGCCTTCATAAACCGCTCATCCTGGCCTGTAATTATGTGGAGCCACTGGGAATCAGGCCTCCCCCAACTCTAAATATTCCCCTTCTCTCTTTAATTGCTCCAGACGTAATGTCTTTACCATCCTCTAAATCACCCAGCTTCCCCCTTTTTATCCGTTATTACTGCCTCTCGTGGGATGGCAGCTAATAGTATGAGTGTGTGCCTTTCGTTCCTGTAGGATGCCTGTTTTAGTGACTATTAAAGAACAAATGAAAGCTTTCCTCAGTCCACATAAGCTCGTAAAACCTTCAGCGTGCAACTCTGTTGAAGTATGGCAGCTGTTTCAACACATTATTTAGCTGCAATAAAGACATAAACTAGATAATTTTTTTACCTTACATGTTTTTGGCAAGTTAATTTTTCCATGATTTTTTTGTATTTTAAACGGTCAATACTTCGAGTGAACGCAAGTTTTTTTAAGTTTTTGGGTCAGTAAAGGTGTCTTTTTGTTTTGTTGTTTTTAAGGATAAATACAGTCAAAACAGTATCAAAGACTATAGAATACACAAGACATGTCACTCGTATAGTTTTGAATGGAGAAAAGTGTAACGGTCAATATGGCGAATGAAGCCCCACCTTCTAGTACAGGAGCCAATCATCAATTGCTATAGACTGACATTTCTCCAGGGGAAAAGCTCAAACTAGACTTGTGCTTTTAAACTGTGCTTTTACAACAGTTTTTGTGGTCTACAAACACACTGGAATCTCAACGAATACTTGCTGCCCCAAGGCAATTGGTTCTGGCCCTCCAAATAGTGTGACCAAGACATCTAAAATAAATTTAGTTCAGCCGAAAAACGGCCGCTATAGTTATGAAGTGATGTGCGACTGTTCAATACAGCACAAGCTGCAGTTGAAGGCAGCGCAAAGCATAAGTCACCTGAAATTAAGCGAGTGAGTGGCGTGAGCAGGCAAAAACATTTAGATACTTAAGCCTAAAGGCTTCTTAACGCCACGTTTCTGTTGCACGTAACGAACCTGCTGCAACTAAACAAAGTTATGCCACCTGTGCACTAGTTTAAACTTTCGAGCTTATACCGAGGCTAATACGCACGCACACTGGATTAACTATAGCAGCGGGCCATTCACATATTGTGTCTTTTCCGCTCGCAAGTTCGTTATTTCCAATATTAGAATACTGTATATGCCAATATGTGCGCGCAAGCGGAGCGATGAAACCTGTCGCTGAAAACAGCTGTGTAATTTATTCTTTCAAGGTTTGTTTCTTCCGAGCTTATCTAAGTTCTGTTGCACGGTTGTGCTCCATTCATTTATTTAACTTATACTGTTTATTAACAACCTAGGGCTTGAGTGTCCACAAACGTGGACAGCACATTTTAGCTCTTAAGTGACTATTTAAAATACTTTGAATGTTTTATATTTTGTTACAGACATACAATGTCATCCTGCAACTGTTTTGCAGCATATGAAATGTCCCAAACCCTATTTTTAACTATCCAAAATGGGAAAAAATGTTGTTTTTACTCTTTGATAGTCAAAGCAAGTTCAAAAATAAATTCTGTGTTATGTATGCATTAAAAAACGTTCAGGAAAAGTGTTTAATGTAAATTCGGACCACGAGTCCACATATATGGACGTCATTTTTCTCTGAAAGTACATCATATCAAAATATGATACTTAGATTTTAATAGGTTCCAATCAGCCCACATAGCAAAGAGACATAAAAAATGCATGTAAAAAAACACCTTGGGCCTTAAGAGGTTAAGTTAAAGGTTTGATACTGATTTGAACTTGAAGTGGCGACAAGGTCTTAAAATATTCTGAGAAGGTCTTTAAAAAGTCTTAAAAAGGTATTGAAATTTCCTTTAGGATTCCTGCATATACTCTATTCACAGACATAAGAAATATATCCACATAAAGCTTGAAAACTGTACCTTTAAAATAACCAATTACACTTGAAAGCAAAAGTTTTTTGGTTTTGTAATTTGGATGAAACGAACGCGAGGTACAGTCCATCCTGTCAAACGCACATCACATGACAGCCGCAACTGCTCGAACACCCAAAAACTTGTACACAAAGAGTCGCTGTCATTTCTGGAGAAGATTTACCATCAATCAGGGTGGTGTCGTGATCTTGTTTCTTTTTTTTATAATTATTTTTTTGGGGTTTTCACCTTTAATTGACAGGACAGTAGAGAGTATTGACAGGAAAGTGTGGGGAGCAGAGTGAGGGGAAGGTTCGGCACAGGACCTCAAGGCGGGAATTGAACTCAGGTCGCCGAGAGCACCGCAATGCATGTGTCGACGCACTAACCACTACACCATTGGCCCCAACCGTGATATTGCTCCTTTTGAGTGTTGATTGAAAAAAATGCTGATTTTGTTTGATTCGAATGTATAGAATCAAAACTTATGGGACTCTTGTTGTTTAAGGGTGCTTTCACTCTAGCACTTTTGGTCCGCACCCGGATTAATTTGACGTCAAAGTACGGTACGTTTAGCTAGTGTGAACGCTGTCTTATGAACTCGGGTGCGCACCCATAAACTGTACCTGAGTCCACCTGAAAGAGGTGGTCTGGGATACAGTTCGTGCGAACACTGGTACTGTTCACTTCTAATATAAATGCAATTGTAACAAATAACGGAAGTGAACCGTCAAATGTACAACAAGCTTTAGTTTTTATAACGTTCGATTTTGTGTGTGTATGTCTGTGTATCACCTACCTTTGCGACAAGCAAAACTGACCCAGTGCAAACAATGATAATGTCTGCTTGTCGTCTGCAGACATCGCGTGATGTTCTGAACGTTTTTAATGTTTTTGTGGCATATAGATGCAAGTGGCTGTCTGTATTTTGGTTTTGGTAACAAAACCAAAAGATTCAGTAAAAGCAGAATGACCATGATATGTGGACGTCTCCATTTTCATGCTTTGCTTTCGTGGCCGTCACCTAGCAACAGTTGTACACACAACAGCAGCTTGATGATGCAAGCGTATCAGGGTTCAGAAGGGAAAAAGACGGTTTGAACACAAACCAGCCGAGGGGGGACAATCGAACTTTGGTTTTGACCAGGCATTCGGACCAAGTGTGAAAGCACCCTAATTTTATTGGTGATTTCAAATGCGTAATGTAATCTTAAGCTTGACAAACAGTTTTGGTGAATTTGATGTTTCTCCATTCAGACAGAATACCTGAGCATACTGCCCGAGAGGCGTTTCAGAGATGGACGCCGAGTGAAATGACTCGCCTTAAAGGGTCTATGACGGTACTTGATATAATATGTAAAACGTTATTGATTCCCTGTTTATATTTTGGAAATCTGAGTTTTTAGAGTTATGAGTTAATAAATTAGCATTATGGATTTTTATTTTAGAGCCCTTTTTTAACTTTATTTATTATTTAAAGGTATATGCACATCAGCAAGTTTTGCAGTTTGAGATTTAGTTTTTCTTACCAGTAATGGATGACTTGTGAACCAGAGTTTCATTCTGAGGTTTGTTTAAAACACCAAGGCCCAATCCCAATTATACCCCTTAGCCCTTTCCCTTACCCCTTGTTTTGCGCATTCACATGAAGGGGTAGGGGTGTCCCAATTCTCTTTATCTTGAAGGGGTAGGGCAAAGAGGAAGGGCTAGATAGCCCTCGAAAGAGAGATTTTTCAGGACCACACTCGAAACCAAGGGGTAAGAAAATTTCCCAGAATACAACATCTACATCGGCTGCATAGCTGCACCCGGAAGTAAGGAGATCCACAAATTAGTATTTTTTGTCGTTATTATGAATTTTTATGACAAACACACATGTTTTTATACATTCATAACAGCGTTCTTGTTTTACCATCATGCTTTTTTTAAAAAACGCTAAAATGAAAACCGCTAAATTTCGCTATCTATAATCCATAATCATAACTCCTGTATAGCAGACCCACAACATTCTGACACTCGATGACACTCCAATACCCTGGAGTTAAATAACAAAAAATAATGCAACTGGAATAACTACAGCAGTTGTGATCGTCTGATCTCATATGAAGCAAGAGCTCACGATGACATATGATGACGTGTGCAGCTGTTGTAGTGGTGTCCCATTTTTTAGGGGTAAATTTTGAAGCCCTTCCCCTTCACACTCTGTTTGAAGGGCCATGGGGAAGGGGTAGGGGTAGGGGTACAAAAAAAATAGAATTGGAATTGGGCCTAACTCTAATATGAGTAATAATAATCTAAATTTGCATTTTCTGAGTATCCGAATTCTGAATTTACATTTTAGAATTGTACCTTGATATTTAAAAAATGTTTTAGAGTTCTGGTTTGCATTTTAGACTTTTTTTTTTTTATATATATATATATATATTTTTGTATTATAGTTTTTGCAGATATAGAAAAACAAGGAACAGACAGACAAGCCCGTCATTAAACAATAATGTAAAAACAATGTAAAATAAAGCATGAACAAGGTAAATTGGCGACATATAAGACATATAACCTACAAAAAGACAGCAACGGAAGTTAAGAGAGTGAGAAAAAAAAAAACGTACAAATCTTCAGAAATTAAACAACATTATTAGTCTTTATGTTGTGTTAAAAAAAAATGGATCCCACATTTGATCAAATTTCCCAGACTTCTCAGAGGTGGTATATCTAATTCTTTCCAAATGTAAAGTGGAGGTGAGTCCAAGAAGCCAGTCATAAAAATCTTTTGATCATGCCATACTGAACAGGTACACAGCAAAATCCTTTGAGTAAAATGTACTCAGTTTAGGTAGTGTTTGGTCCCTCTTTAAATTGACTTAAAGTTACTCAAGTTAATGAGACAATGAAAGGATTAATTAGGTGATGATTGAGCACTGATGATGAACACCCGCTGTTAATAAGCAGAAACACAGAAGAGTAATGCTGCGGTCACACTACAGTTTGTGTGTGTGAAATTCTGTCGTACGGCGCTGTGAAAAGGGGCGGGATTAAACATTAAAAAAAGCAAGCGATTTTTCCATGTTTTACATTTCTGTCCAGAGACGTCATGTTTTGATCTTCAATTGGTCTCACACAATCATGTGATGCGATTTCGCAGGTCAGACTTCACCAAGCTTGAACTTTCCAACGCAGCGAACTGCGAAACCTGTCGCAGGGGCTTGTGTTTCTGGTCTGACGCATTTGCGTGCGTATGAATGGAAGTCTATGGGGAGAAAAGTGCAGTGTGACCGCAGCTTAACACAAAACTACCACTGACTTCAGTCACAGCCTTAGATGAATTCAGCTGAAATATAATACAGTACAGTACATTGAATCTCTCAAAATCTCAGCAGAGGATCAGCTTGATCAATAAGCAACTCCATTATATGCCCTTATTTAAAGAGGGACCAAAACTCTCTAAACAGTAGATTTTACTCAGAGTATTTTGCTGTGTACTTTTCTGCTGAGAGTCTCCAGAAAATCTGACCAGCCAAAAATTGCTATCATTGGGTCAGGGATTAAACACAATTGTAAACCTTGGCAAAGAACTGAAATATTTCTAACCAAAAACTCAAACACAGGAACAAAAAAAAGGTGTGCTAAGCTATCCTCGACAGCTTTACACTTGTCGCATGTGGGGGAAACCGAGGAATAGAATTTACTAAGCTTTGTTTTAGAATAGTGAAGTATGTGTAGTACTTTGTACTGAATAAGGTTGCATCTAGAATTTATAGAACATGAATAAACAGATAAAAGGCATTGATCTCAATCAGTGTCAGAGATAAAATCCCTAGGTCTTGTTCCCAAACGACTTTCAAATGAAGAGAGAAAAAGCATTAAGAAATAAAGAGGTTAGGCCCCTAGCATTGGGAGAGTTTGGAAAGAAATCAAATAATTCGCTGTTTCAGACTTTTGCTTGTTGTAGAATTCGGAATTTGTTTTGAAGTCTGTTTCTTTTTTTAGAATTCTGTGTTTGTTTGGATTTTGTTTTTTAGACTTATTGCAGAGGTTTAATTTTAATCAGTGAACCTAATCTGAGTAAATAGTGATGCTCAACCTCTAATAACTTTGACTGACCACCAGACCATAAATATTTTGGCCAATCCTGCAGAAGGTCCATGACTCACAGCGAAAGCTGGATTTATAGTTGTTTGACTTCAGTTGACATTGATTCGGTTTACTGGGGCATTAATAGTGTTCTGGAAGATACTGGCAGCTGTTAGAAACATGGACCATATGGAAGTTCTTGTTCTGTTGCTAATAACTGGGCACAGTCAGAAACAGTGTTACATTTCACTGGCCAGATACATGATGGCCAGAAAAAGCATGGTAATACCCATATTAGATTTTGTCTTTTTTATTATTCCATTTTTTTTAATTGGAAATTTGTGGATCTTTCTTAATATTTTGTTTAGGTTTTACAATTCTGACTTTATATTTTAGAAATCCTATTATGTTTTAGAATTCTGAATTTATATTTTAGATTTCTGTTTATGTTTTAGAATTTTAGGTTTATAATGTAGAATTACACGTTTGCATTTAAAATTCCTATTTATAATATTATATTTGTGCATATACATTAGATTAGTCAGTACTGAAGCCAAATCTGGAGCTTATCTAACAAAATAACTTATGATAATGCTTCAAAATGAGTACACCCAAATTTAAATATTAGTGAAATCTATTAAATAAAAACAATTAAAAGAGTAAAATTCAAGAGAAACAAAACAACTATACAATTCTGTTGAAAATTTGTAGTTTATTATTTTATAATTTAAATGTATTATGTTTCTATTTCTAAAGATGTTCGGTGACTAAAATATTATTTTAATAAATTTATCTGTTTAATAAATCTGTTTTGTTCAAATGCACCAAAATATATGACCTATATTCACTGAGAAATAGATAAAAATATGAATTTTCAAAATGGGGTTTATTCATTTATGCTGAGCATTGTATTTATTTTTTGTTTTAGAATTTTGTTTATAATTTTGAATTCTGAGCTTAATTTTTTATTCTATTTTTATCCTTTTTATTCTAATTTTTATTCTATTTTATTTCTATTCTATTCTATTTTTTTTTAATTATATTTCTATTTATTTTCCCACAAATGGCATTTGATGACTTGTTTGTTTAAAGCATTAAGCCTAGTCTGAGTAATTCTCAGGATGCTTGTCCACTAATAATTCAGCTTGACCACTAATAAAGATTGTGGTCAGTGATGGAGAAGGTTAATGACTCGCAGAGAAAACTGTATTTATAGTTGTTTGACTTCAGTTGACATTAATCAGTTTACTGGGGCATTAATAGTGTTCTGGAAGATAATGGCAGCCGTTACAAACATTGACCAGATGGAAGTTCTTGTCCTGTTGCTAATATTTGTGAACATTCACACACAGCATTACATTTCTCTTCCTGCTGAGATACACGAAAAGCGTGCAAATACCAGTTTAGATTTGGCCCTTTTTGTTATCTGAATTCAAGCCTTCTATACAAAGCTCTGTGAATGGGACATTATTATAAATGTACATTTACTGACAGAACTCATTTGCAGTGAAAATGTTTCCATTACTGAATGCAGAGTTCAGGCAAATGTTGATAGTGAAGTAGCTGTTCTGCTTTGCTGATGTTTAGCTTCAAGAGGTTTCATTTGCAGGGTTTGCTGAAGTCATTAGAAGCCATATGGGATACATCTTACCAATACTCTGAGGCTTAAGTCTGTATTGTGCTGCAATTTCACCTTCTCCACCGTAACATGTCTCTCATAGTGCTGTTTACACAATTTTGGCTCTCTTCTACAAGCTCAGGGAGAAACACTTAACACACATATTCTACATCGGTACGCATTGTTCAGCATGTCTGTCGGTGATCATTAGAGCCAGATGTCTTCAAGGGGTCCTTTAATATCCTGTTGCATGAAACATGTTCTTGTATAATATCTGTGTAACCCACCGGTCCTACTGCATTCAACCCGGTCTGAGCTGGGATCGAATTGGGAGTTGGTTGCTTTAACAAAAAAGACCATGGCCTGTAGCGTCTGTCGCTAGAGCACCTTTATGACCCATTTCCACTGAGTGGTACAGTACGGTACGGGTCACTTTTATCAGGCTTACATTTCCACTGCTAAAAGCGTACCAATGGTACTCCTTTGGTGGGCATGGTGTATGACAAAGTTTCAGTCAACGTCATTCTCGCTGGAGAAAATGTCTACAGTAAAGCTGTGCGGGTCGTTCACATGTCATATGAGAAGCACTTCACACAAAACAGATGCTTTATACACATAAATACTTGTGTATAAATGTTCATTACTAACCTTTCTATGAACATGATTTGATTATAACTGCAGATCAATGAGTGTGAAATAGCCTACTGTAACATCTGCAATTATATAAAATAAATACATGCAACATATATGAACACATACAGACCCCCTTACAGTCTTCGATATGTTACCTATTACAGAAAAACTACACACAGCATATATTTAGTCCTTATTTGGGTTCAAAAACAACACGCAACATACAGTATAGGCCACAGTCAGTGCAAACCTCTTATCTGTATCTTTAATCTTCGCCAGCACATATATAACCTCTGTTAAAGAGTAATTCCGTCATTCCGAGTTCATAATTGTCCAAAGGTGATGATAATAGTTAAACATGGCAGTTTGTTCATGGTTTAGGTTGTTGAAACAATCATTTGCTCCTTTGTTTTTTACGGCTTCTCCTTTGTTTTTTCGTGCTTCACTCTCGCTTTTGTTCGTTCTGACAAGATCGCATGTCAGAAGCACTTCAGTAGTCACGCGCACGTTATTATCTTCAGCTCAAGAAGTGTGTTATTACAAATATAGACGCGCGGCGAGCACAATCGAGAAAGCGAAACTGCTCGCGCTTTAGACGGCCTTGTAAAAAACTACAGGCACAAGGCAGATTCTGCTTGTCTTTTTGGCTGTTCATCAAGACGACGACAAGGTTTGTTTGAGCTTGGGTCAACCATGGCTCATTATTATATGTATATATTATTACGGTGTAAAGCTGGATTTAAATGGAGTCAATCTAGGGCCATAGATACGTGCAAAATATAAGAAAGTTTTGCAAACAAAAAATAAAGTTTTGAGCAAATAAATAAATAAATAAATGCAAATCTCCAAAAATCGCAAAGCGAAAATTAAGTTTTGAGAAATAAAAATTACATTTGAAAAGAGAAAAAAAAAAAAGAACTGCAAATAAAAATCAAGCAGTGCAAAAAACTAAAATATTTGCAATTAAAAAAACTATATATATATTTGCAAAACGTTTTTATAGCATTGCCTTTACAAAACCCTTCAAGTCAATTACAATGCTCATTTTGATTTGCTTTTGATTTGATTTCACCTTTCTGCGTGTTTCACTTTGTGGCCCTGATTTGACAAGGGGGCGGAGTCAAGGGACCTGCCTCCATATAAGCGACGTCATCACCCGGAGACACAGTATCACCGAAGTGGTCTTACAGCCCAGTAGATCTGGGCCTGCCGTAAACGCCCAAGTTCCCTTGTAACGTTTGGTTTTGCAAAGGCAATGCTATAAAAATGTTTTGCAAATATATATAGGTTTTTTTTTATTGCAAATATTTTAGTTTTTTTTTTTTACACTGCTTGATTTTTATTCATTTTTATTTCTCAAAATTTAATTTTCCCTTTGCAGTTTTTGGAGATGTGCATTTATTTATTTATTTATTGCTCAACTTTATTTTTGCTTGCAAAACTTTCTTTTATTTTGCAAGTATATAAGGCCCTAGATTGACTCCATAGATTTATACTTTCGCCTAACCTCCGCTGACTGCGCGCGCACCTCACGAAGTGGACGAGGCTTTTATACTTGCTGCGTTCGTCGTTGTGATATTCTTTAAAATGACAGGGGGTGATCAAAAGAAACTGACCCTAAAGACAGACGGATAAACAGAAGTAGAAAGTTTCCAGACCTACGTCATATCAATAATATCATTCAATATTTTTTTTTTATCAAACTTTGATGCATCACTTGCTTTTGTTCATGTCTTGGACAGTTTTACCTATTAAAGTTTGTTTAAAATATTAATGACAACAGAACATGGGATGCTCTACAAATACATTTTTAATTTATTACGGCAAGAATAAAAGAAAAAAAGAATTATTGGTCATCTACTTCTCTATGATCACGCATGGACGGATCATAAAGATGTCTGTACAGTCATACTGTTTCAGACAAAATCTCTTCAACGTGATTCATATTCAACTCAAATCAAACGTGGCTCCGCGCAAACTGTTCGCTCGAGTCTCAAAAAAAAAAAAAAATGATCAGGTTTTGATTGAAGATTGCCAAAACATTGGATTTACTTGCACAGAGTATTTATTTAACTAAAGCATGGCACACACCAGATACCAGAGAAACCAGGGAAACTCGAAAACTTTGGCACTTCAGTTTTTGATCTTGCACTCTGATTTATTGCTGAATAACCAATTTAGAGCACTCTCTTTGGCGACACTGATTCTACATGCTGAATGGGGCCAACTCACTCTGAAGAGTCGGGTTCACATCTCAACTAGAAACAGACTATGCTTGCCAATGGCCCAATGCTGCTCAATGGCAGATCGTTGGCTTGGTGTGTCCCAGCCTTTAAGGATAACAATGTGCTCTAGCAAAATAAACCATGTTAATTTTAATTTCACTCTTTTAAGTTAGTTAAAAAACAGCAGAAATTTATTAAAAACTATTTTATGATTTTAATGAGCTATTAGGGATTAACTAAGAAAATAACTACTAAATAGTCAGCATTTTCAGTCAATTTCTTTGTCATGTAAAACATATTAATATGTGAAAATGATTGTTTGAAAACAGCCTATTAAGTCTTCAGTTATATGCTGCTGGGATGAACACCAGTCTGAATATTCTTAAAATTCACTGTAAAAAAGCAAATAATAAATAATTTTGCCCATAATAACAATAACATGCATGTATTCTGTTGAATATCAGGGTATGTTTAGTTGTATTTTTGTGTTTTTGTTCTATTTTTCAGAAACCGTGACACATTGCCACACACATATTATTTTATAATAGTGTAATACAATGTTTTCTCTTTAAAATGAAAATGAAATTTAAAATTAATCTCTTTAATCTGACTGAATCAAAAGTGAATCTCTTTAAAATGAAATTGTGTAATATGGAGATGTTGTTTTGTTAAATTGATATCTTTTCAATGTGTTATTTCATTAAAACAACATAATCATCTGGTTAAAAATGACATTTTTTCTCCTTATACTGAGTGTAATAAGGCTATTTCCAATAGGTCAGTTTCATTCTTTCATCTGTACAGTCTCAGATGTTTAAGATGCTGATGTACTGTTCACAAGCTAAACATGATCTCATGGACATGACTCCGAGTTAATAACATTTTGTTGTGGTCTAAGCCAAGGAGAAAGTAAAAATGAACCAGTTTGATTAAATGTGCCATATCCTGACATTTTTTACCATACCAATATTCAAATAAAACATATTGTGTATAAAAGATCTTGATTTAATGAAATAACATCTTATCACGAGAAAACGTGTCATTTTAATGAAATACAATCTCAATATTATGAAATAAGTTGTTGTTTAATGAGAAAAGATCTCGTTATTGTGACATAATTGAATGGGAAATAATGTATGTGGCAGCAATGTAGTCCAAAACAGTACAAAACTGGAGGAATACACACTCATCAGCCACTTTATTTGGTACACCTGTCCAACTGCTCATTAACGCATTTAATCAGCCAATCACATGGTAGCATCTGAAAGCATTTAGGCATGTACACATGGTCAAGACGATCTGCTGAAGTTCAAACTGAGCCCATTAGTACCAATTGAGCGCCACAGCCTAACTGAGTATTGTTGCTGACTATGTCCATCCCTTTATGACCACAGTGTACCCATCTTCTGTTGGCTACTTTTAGCAGGATGACGTCCATGTCATAAAGCGTGAATCATCTCAGACTGGTGTCTTGAGCGTGACAATAAGTTCACTGTACTCAAATGGCCTCCACAGTCACCTTTGTGATGTGGTAGAATGGGAAATTCGCATCATGGATGTGCAGCTGACAAATCTGCAGCAACTGCATGATGCTATCATGTCAATATGGACCAAAATCTCTGAGGAATATTTCCAGTGCCTCTTTGAATCTATGCCACGAAGGATTAAGGCAGTTCTGAAGGCAGAAGGAGGTTCAACCCGGTACTAGTAAGGTGTACCTAATAAAGTGGCTGGTGAGTGTAGGTACTGCACAAGTGTGTTTGAGATGTAATGCGATCAGCTTCAGGTTTGCAAAATCTGACTGTTGTCTCATTACAGACCCACATACTAGTGGCATCAGCAAATACTCGTATTCATTTGTGTTGTTAATATTGTAGACTTGAATAGCAAACTCTTAAATTTAGTGTTTCTGTCACAAGTGTACTGAAAGCAATGGAAAGAAAATGATTTCATTATTCAGTATATAATATGGTTTCCTCCTCATTGCCTTTGTGAACCCAGGTACGTTGATAAGCTGTAGCTATAAACTGATGTTATCTTTTACCAACAGGTTTGTTGCCCCTATTTACAGTGGTATCAAGCGTACAGTGTGCTCGGTTCATTTCCTGCAGGGATAATGGTAACAGCGGGTGTCTAAACACGTCCTCAACCCTCAGCCGTGCAGTTTGAACTGCTGAGCTCTTTCAACGCAAATCTAGCCTGTGATTTTTATGGTTAAAAACATCCCCAACTTGCACCCACCCTAAACATTATCACTCTCTTTAATTTACCTCAGAGTTAAAGTAGCCATGGGAAAGGGTTTGCACCATTTGTGCTCTGGGAATGTAAATATTTAGTGACGAATGTGGTCCTGAAGGCACTGTGTGGTAATACCCAAACTTGATGCTTGGATTTAATTGGGTCACAGTTGCAGATGCTGAATGTCGTAAACATCAGCATGTTTCCAGGTTAGAGAATAACTTGCCAAGCACATAAAGAGATGTATCTGGAATATTCCTACGGCAGATTGTGATTAGTTTACTTGCACCTTTCTTTGCAGGCCTGGCAGCTGAGGTTCAGTCATCTCATCGGCTACGGGGCCAAATACTACTCGTACCTGATGTCACGGGCCGTGGCCTCTATGGTGTGGAAGCAGTGTTTTTATAAAGACCCCCTCAACAGGTTTGTAACTGTTGCATGCTTTTTTTATTTACTAGTTTTTTTTGTTTTTTTTTTTTCATTTAAAAAAAAAAACATGCAGTACCGCATAATCTTTACAACAAAGGGATGGACCATATATCAAAGTTCTTTTGGGAGTACTCTATAACGGTAGATTTAACTTATTACAAAAATAAACTAAAAATCTTACATCCTGCCTCACCCATATAACACAGATTAAAATGTTTGTAGAAGGTTCATAATAATAAAATAAAAGCCATATTATACATGAATAACATGAGTTGTTATTTAAAATCATCATGGCTGGGGCAAAAAATTAAAGCAAGGTATAAATGGAAAATGAAACCAAAGGAGACAAAGTAATTATAAAGTAAATATTGAAATAAAATAATGAATAAATCAACATACAGGGCTCTATTTCATTGATCTATGCGCAAATGTCTAAAGCGCATGGTGCAAAAGCATTAAAGGCATGTCCGAATCCACATTTGCTATTTTAAAGATGGAAAATATGGTTGTGCTTCTTCTCTTAATGAGTTATGGGCAGGGCCAGACAGTATCTGCGGACATTTTTTGCTATTTCTAAGGAGAATTATGTAAGAAATCTGCGGATTTATGCAGAATGATTTTGGAAGTATCATAACTTGAAACTTAATATATGAAATAATAAAAAAATAATACCTTTTTAGCTTTTTTTTAATGTTTACAATTCAAATCTAATTAGATCTACTTATTTGGTAAACAAAGCAAGTTTTTTATGAGATATATCTTCTACAAGACAGAAAATATGACTTTACAAACTATTGTAAATAAATCATATGAACATTTTAATATTAGTCCATAATTTTACGCAAATTAATTTAAAAACTGAGTAAATATAAATTTACACACATTTACACAAGTAAATAAATGGACTCAACGATGGGCTAAACATCTGTGAAAATATGCAGATTTCTGTGCGCGCAGATTCAGTGTGGGCCTAGTTATGGGTGTGTTTTGAGCATAACGTGCGTTAAACCAATCAGAGTCTTGTCTCTAATTCCCTTTAAGAGTCAGTTGCGTCACGCCATGGCGCATTTGCTGTACATGGCAGACTTTGTAAGTAAAAAAAACTGAACGCTGGCGAGAAAACAGTTAAACAGAGCATCTGCATGAGGATAAAGAACGAGTCCCCTCCATTTGGCCTCTTTACTTTCCCTTTACTTTACTTTTACTCTTTACTCCTTTACTTTCAGAGATAGGGAAATGGAGTTGTACACTACACTGAAGACATCCATCAGCCGACAAATTTAATTTAGTTTAAGCACAAAGATTTGTTTCAAAACTATTTCTAAATTCAGTTTTAATTTCCAGCAAACGAATAAATAAACAATAATAACGAAGTGTGGTCAAAAAACTGAGTTCTATCCAAACACGAGTGCTATTCCTATGTCCCATATAGTGACATACATCTCCAAAACCCGACAGGTGGACACATATAAATTAGTTTTTATTAAAACAAGTATAAATATGCATATAATACATACTGCTACCAATAATATTATACAAAAGCAAATCGTAATAAATGAACTGAAAAAAAGCCCCCCGACATGAAGAAGGCTTGGAGGTAGGGGTTTTTATATTTATGTAGAAAATAATCATTTTTGTAACATTTTAATCCTTTAAATGTTTTTCATATGTAAAGATATTTGTGTATTGCTGTCCGTCCTGTGTGTATTAAACAATGTGTAAGCGTTTGGACCTGCATAGGTGCATAACTAACGACCTCTGCGCTGGACTTTAGACCAGCTTTCAGTTGGTCTAAAGTTCATTCAGTTCCTCAAAATAACAACTGCCAACAATACACCTTAACACACCTCCTTTATAGACCAGAACACCCATGAGTTCACAAAGTGGCGCAAATGGATTTGCTATTTAAACAACGTGGCGCAAAACATGAAAATTAGGGTTGCACTGGTCTGAAAATAACAACAAATCGCACCAAACACGTCTTGCGCCTTATTGATGGACCCTTTTCAGAAGACTGTAGCAATGTTTCCACTGTTCCAATGTTTTGTTTATGCGCAAAACTGTCCAAAAGAACAAAATCGTCACTTCCTGATTAACTGGTGCCAAATATCAAAAGTAAAAACAGAATGAATCTTTTCTTTATTTAATAAATGACTTGCGCCTCAGAAGACAATGAATGCATGATGGTGTTTGAAGGCACGAGACGTGGAGCACAGACGCTCTTGACAATTCTGGAGGTAATTAATTAAATAACACTAATACTGAAATGGTTAAAGTGTTTTAGATTAACCAAAACAACATTTCAGATGTTTTACAATGTGCTCAGTCTGCTGGTTTGTCCGTTCATACACATGTTTATCATCACATGATTTCTTATAACAAAATCACATGACTTTATTAATGCGCATACTGGAATTTGTTCTGTAAAAGTATTTCCATCGTAGTTTATCCGCATCTTTTCTTACCGAATAAAAAGATTATCCTACTCAGTCATGCACATATGTTTTTTATGCACATTTTCAAAATTAAAGCGCATCTTGGTGTTTCCATCCCCATTTTTTGGAAATGCACATAAAAAAATTATTGTTGGAAACATAGGTCATCAGATTTAATGGTTATCAGCATCCTAAATCCTTAAATAATTTTTAAATGTATGTAAGTTTTTAAATCTATATACTTTGTATTATAATATCTTTGCAGCGAATTATGAAAAGTTACTGCTAATGCAAGGTGTTTGTAATGTAACATCTGTTGGTGTGACAGTACATTTGACATTGTTCTCAATTCTAGCTTCCGTTATTAATCTCACACAAATTTTATTTGTTTTTTCATTTTTTTGAAGATCATGAAAACACAATCGTGTAGTTTTTCCTTTTATTATTTGAGCAATCAGGAATGCAAAAAAAAAATTATTTGTCTCCTGTAAGTTTATCCAGCTATATACAAAGTCCTCTTCTGAGATACCCGGAAATTTGAAAAAAGGGGCTATTGGAACAACATGAGGGTGCATAATAAGAGAGTTTTTAATTTTTGGGTGAACTAACTCTTTCAAAGTTAATGAGCACAGACTGAAAACCACAACATTTCATGGGGTCTTTAAAACACCAGGGTATCATAACTACTGCTGTGGTTTTGTTCTTTACCACTTCCTTTTGTCTGGGCATGTCAGGCAGTTATAGAGGCAGCATAAGGGTTATGGGTTTGGTTTGTGTGAGCGATGCTGGTAGTGTAAAGTAAACCTCTGTGTGCAGGGAAACCGGAGAGCGCTACCGGCGAGAGATGCTGGCTCATGGGGGAGGGAAGGAGCCCATGCTGATGGTGGAAGGTAAAAAAAATACTGTTGTGCTTCAGTCACTCCCATTTATTTTGTCCCTTTAAGAATCAACATGACAACTGATGTTTCACCTGGTGTTATACTGAATCTTTCATGAGGGTGTGTTGTCATAAAAAAAAAAAAAAAAAAAACAACAATAAAGGTCCCAGCTAGATGTGCCAGATGTTTCAACATAATAGAAGGATCTCTAGTATCCACTAGTGTTAGCATGGTAATAGTTTAATGATCAGTCCAGCCTCTTATAGCTTCCAGTTCCAGTGATACAGGTCAGTATCTTTGAAGAATATGAAATCTATGCATTTCTTAAAGTATATAAAATAAGTAGAGTAGAAAGGTGACAGATGTAAGATTGAAATTCAGAGTGTGGCTTCTCAACAAATATAATGTTATCTACTGTAGGACATTGTGCGTTTTTATTTATTTATTTATCTTATTATTAACCATCATCAGATGATTAATAAACAGCCCTAATTACTATAAATACAACAAAAAAACACCAACTGACTTTCATTTGACAGATTTGATTTGACGTTCTTTGATTTAGGTTTTTGTTTTTGTGATGAAAGTACGGCAGTCCACTAGGGAGGTCCCGATCAGGGGTTTTTTGCCCTCGAGTCTGAGTCATTTGATTTTGAATATATACCGATACCGAAACCCAATCCGATACTTCTATAATACATAAAAAAAAGAATAAAGAAGAGCGAAGAAACAGATCCAGGAGGTTATTTTCCTTATCTTTTATTTAATTCACCTTATTTTAACATTCAACAACTCTGTTAACAAAAAGAGCACTTCTGTGAGGTAGCTTGAACAATCAAGAAATAAATAACATCAATTATTCACTTTTGGACTTTAGTGCAGAAGTAAATATAAAACTGTTAATATACATACATACATATACATTATATATATAGATAGATAGATAGATAGATAGATAGATAGATAGATAGATAGATAGATAGATAGATAGATAGATAGATAGATAGATAGATAGATAGATAGATAGATAGATAGATAGATAGATAGATAGATAGATAGATAGATAGATAGACAGACAGACAGACAGACAGACAGACAGACAGACAGACAGACAGACAGACAGACAGACATACATACATACATACATACATACATACATACATACAATTCTGTGATTCCCCAATCTCTACTGCTGAGATTAAGAAAGCGATTGAACATTTAAAATAAATAAATCACCTGGCAGTGATGGAATCACTGCTGAATTCTATAAACAGTTTTCTGAGATACTTGTCCCAATCCTTTTTGAGGTTTATTCTAAAAGTTTAAAGTGCTCTGAACTACCTACAACCATGACTCAAGTCTAATCTGTCTAATTCCTAAACCCAAAAAAAATTTGTTGATTATTGATAACTGGAGACCCATTAGTCTATTAAATAATGATTACACAATTTTTGCTCTTGTTTTTGCCCAAAGGTTTAAATTAGTTTTAGATTAATTAATTGATGAAAGCCAATCTGGATTTATGAGAAATAGACACACACTTAATAACATCAGACTTATTTTCGATCTCATCGAGTACTCAGATCTTATTAAAGATTATAGCTTTATAATATTTTTGGATTTTTTTAAAGCCTTTTATACTGTAGAACATCCTTTTATTTTTTATTGTTTAGAACGCTTTGGGTTTGGGAATTATTTCAGAAATATAATGAAAACTCTTTATGTGGGTTGCAATAGTTCAGTTAAATTAAGTCAGGCCACAACACAAAGATTTTATTTAAAAAAAAGAATAAAGCAAGGTTGCCCGGTTTCAGTTTATCTTTTTCTTATGGTTGCACAGATGTTTAATCATTTTGTTAAATCAAGTGAATTACAAGGGATTCAAATTGAAGGACGAAGTATCTTGATAAGTCAATTAGCAGATGACACTGCTCTTTTTCTTAAAAATGCTTCTCAAATCCAGTCAGCCATCCAAATTATAGACATTTTTTCTGGTGCCTCAGGTTTTTGCTTAAATTTACAAAAATGTGAGTTGTTTGCCCGAGTTGTTATGATAAATCTATCTGTAATATTCTAATAAAGGATGTCCCAAATTATTTAGGATTAGCGATTTCAAAAAATGAATTGGACAGAATCTCACAAAAATTTTATCCGATTATCAAAAAAGTACAAAACAGGTTTAACATCTGGTTGCAAAGGGATTTATCTCTTAAAAGATGTGCTTTGTTGGCTAAAGCAGAGGGTATCTCTAGACTTATGTTGCTTCCTCAATTCATTCAGATTCTAAAATTAATAAGATAATTGATCAAACAATGTTAAACTTTCTTTGGAAAAACCGTGTGCATTACATAAGGAAATCTGTGATAGTCAACTCGTATAAGAATGGTGGTCTTGATTATTTAGATTTTTCTATTTTAAATAATACTTTCAAGATTAACTGGTTGAAGTATTATCTGAAAAACCTTTTCTTCAATGTGGAACATAGTTTCTAGTACAATTTTTGGCCAGCTTGGTGGTCTCCCATTTTTGTTAATGTGTGATTATAAAATTGAGAAACTGCCCATTAAACTGTCAGCTTTCCATAGGCAAGCACTTATGGAATGGAAGTTAATTTACAAGCACAATTTCACCCCGCATCGATATTATATCTGGAATAATTGCAATATTCTATATAAACACAAGAGTATATTCATGAAAACATGGTTTGATAAAGGGATTCTTTTGGTAGGACAGTTGTTGAACAATGAAGGATACTTGATGACATATGGGGAATTTCTTTCATACTTTGATTTTCCTTTAACCCCAAAGGAATATGCCTCTGTAATTGGAGCTATCTCTTCTAGTATTGTTTCTTTATGTAGAGGTATTTCATACTCTAAGAATGCATCCTTTCTTTACCCTGCTGATACTTTCTGTGGCAAAATTTGTTTTTCATTTAGCAAAAAGATTAACAATAAGAATATACATCCGCTATTCCAAAAAGAACTGGTTAGTAAACCGTATGTTATTTTCTATTGGTCTAAGTTTACTCAAAATATTGATTGGAAGAAAGTTTGGGTATTACCTAATAAATATCTAATTACAAATAAGATTAAAGAAATCTCATTTAAGATACTACACAAATTTTACCCTGTTAAGCATTTTTAACCAGATTTATTGAAGACATGGATGTCAATTGTTCATTTTGTTCATCATACCCAGAAACAGTACCTCATATTTTCTGGCATTGTCAATATACAAAACGGTTATGGGGGATGGTATCTAAATTTATAAATGATAAAGTGCTGTCAAATTTTCTTCTTCTGTATGAATGTCATTTTTGGTTTTTTGAACTATGATAAGAAGTTTGAAGCTTATGTTATTAATCTTCTGCTTATACTTACCAAGTTTCACATCCATAATGTAAATTTAGCAACCAGAAACCTCTGTTTTTAGTGGTACTTAAATATATATAGTGGAACTAAATATTTATATAAATACCATTAAGGAGAGTACAAACAAAAATGCTGTTAAAACTGTATATTTGTTTGACACTTTTAAGTTATTGGGAATTAGCAAAACCTAGCATTATTTATTTGTAATATTGTTTTATCGTCTTTTGTTATTTTATATTGTTGTATCTATTGAGTTTTTTGTATCTATCTATCTATCTGTCTGTCTGTCTGTCTGTCTGTCTGTCTGTCTGTCTGTCTGTCTGTCTGTCTGTCTATATATACTTTTAATTTTTGTATACCCCTGGCATTGTTTTGTATGTATCGTTCTTAAAAGGTTATAAAGCTGAACGGCATGAAATGCCATCAGTCTATAGACATTTCCCAGTATTTCTCGGGAGATCAAAATAATTAACCTCAAAAAAGCCAAAGCAAACCAAACACTAGCAGATTTGCTCTGCTCAGTATGACAGGCTGATGGCCGCCGATGTCTGAAATTATAAATATTTCAAATAGGCACTATCTTCATAAATAAACTGCATAGTTGCAATCTAAACAACTACATTCTCACCTAAAAAAAATATATATAAAAAATATTAAATAATATTTTACTAGATATTTTTTAAGATACTCAACTTAAAGTGACTTTTAAGGCCTGACTAGGTTAATTTGGCAAGTTAGGGTAATAAGGCAAGTCATTATATAGCGATGATTTATTGTGTAGAAAATTAGAAAAAAAACTGCTTAAGGGGCCTAATAATATTGACCTTAAAATGAGATAAAAAAAATAATAATAATAAAAAAAATAAAAACATTTAAACTGCTTTTATTCTAGCCGAAATAAAACAGATAAGACTTTCCCCTGAAGAAAAAATATTATGGGAAATACTGTGAAAAATTCTTTGCTCTATTAAACATCATTCAGAATATATTTGAAAGAGAAAAAAAAACTGGAGGGCGAATAATTCTTCTAATTTGTCAAATGACTCATATTGGTCAAGTATATGTAAGATATACATATTTATTTATTTTTTTGTCTGTCAGTTGTTTAAAATTATATTACCTTAGGCACCATTTCATTTACTGAGGCTATCAAATTAATTAGAATTATAATCACACTTGTTACCAAACATCATACATTACCATCAACACTATTAAATTTCAACATCAGTGCGTTCATGTACTTGGTTTCTGATTTCTTAGCTCTATTTTCATGACCAACTGTGCGGTTTAGAGGGGTCCTGCTCGGTGCGCCCTCGCCCCCTCTTTACCGGATCATATTGGAACAAGAGCCACCCTAGAGAGAACCTGTAGCCTGGGCCGTTTTTATCTGCCAGGCTGCTGGCTCAGTTCTGGCTAGATCCCAGGCCTCTGGTGCTGAAAAGTCCAGTCTGGATTAGATGGCAGAGCGGACTGACAGCCGTACTGACTGAAGCCCTGTGTTCTCCAGCCACGGGCCACACAGAGGCGTCTTTCATGGTCCTCGGCTTTCCCAGGGACCTCTATTTTAGTGGCGAAGGACAGACTGAAAGAACAAAAGGCCACTCGAGCACCTGGGCTGGAAATGTGTTAGCGCTGCTGCACACAGATGGAGACATGCATGAGTTTCAGATGCAGGATCACAGGAGGGTCAGGTTCACCACACTCTCAGACCTCCTTTCATGAGGTTTCTGACATTTACTGCAGAGTAAACAGCGCACTCATAAACACTCAGTCACAAAGAAGGGCAGGTTTTATAAACGACTTCAGAAACAGCAGTATGAGTTGTTTAAAGACATGGTGCGAATAGTTTTATTTGCAGGCATACGATCTTGTAGCAATTTTCTTTCTTTCTCATCAGGAGAAATCACATGGAAACTGTTGATGCTCATATCCTATAAGAGGAACTTACAGGCCGAGTCGTGTATCTTACGAGCTCCCAATCATTTTTTAAAACATGTCAGAAATGTTGGAGAGCTGTTGGCTTGAATTTGTTAGGTCTGTGGCATTGAACGAGCCGACCTGTTGATCTACTAAACAGCTGACCAGGAATACTGTTTGGCCATTGCTAAAAAAGAACCTGCATGTTTTGTGCATTTAAACTGTAGGCCATATGAATAGCTTTTATGAGAGAGAGAGAGAGAGAGAGAGAGAGAGAGAGAGAGAGAGAGAGAGAGACATAGGTATCTGAAAGCAATGTTTTCATCTATGTTTTTGATGCCAATTTTCATGCGATTTCTTCAGAATTCTCCAGAGCAAAAATTTGTAACGTATTTTACTGTATCTGAACGATTTTCACATAAACTTACTTGTGACTTGTGTGTTTACATTTGATCTTCCAACCAGTGTTGGGAAAATTTACATTAGAAAGTAATGCATTACAATATTGAGTTACTCCACAAAAAAGTAGCTAGTTGCGTTACTTGGTTACTTTTTATGCAAAGTAATGCGTTACGTTACTTTTGAGTTACTTTTGTGTTATTTTTTCTGACCTGGCTGAGGCTTGATCTCTTTCAGAGATTTATAAATAGAGGAGCACTGAAATTAACAACACGCTGTAAAACCTTAATTTACCTTTAAAAAAAACACATAAAAAAATGAATGTAGGATAATGTTATCTTCGGAGAACTTCCTGACCACATAACTATACGTGCCGCATATACTGTACAGATTAATGACAGATTAATGCAATGCACTTGCTACTTTTGTACTTTTTGTCTTAAGAAGTAAATTCACTGTCCATTCAGATTGATTGTCCATTAATCCACGGCTATGTGCAAGCCTTGCTCCATGCCGATGACTTGACACAAAAGTACAATTCAGCTTTAAGTTGAAATTGTCATGCATAAACCAAGGGCACTTCCGAGGACCTTTAAGTTTAGACTGTAGATTGTTATTCTGTATTAAAGAAATCATTTCTGAGAGCCGACCCAAATGATCATTTCCATGACGCTTAATAATGTTCTTTGTGTTCATTTGACTGCATGTAAGAATCAGCATGTGTGCTTGGAAGCATGACGAATGACTCTGTTGTATCCACATTTTGCAGTTGAGGTCATTGCTGTTGGGTCTTGAATGCTAAGCATTGTCAGGGAAAATTAATAGTTTTTCTAACTGTATACGTTTATATATTTAACGTGTAAAATGTTTGTATGGACTGTCAGATGTTCTCTTAAAGCTCAATGTGCTTATTAGAACTACTCAAATCATGCTAAACAACATGAAGATCTGTTTTTTTTCTCACACAACTGCAGTTTCTGGAGCAAAAGACCAAATTCTAACACCGAAAATGTGGAAGCAGAGTATTCATACCGAATCCACATAATTTATAAAGTGGCATACGCTATTAAATTTGAGCCTTTGAGCTTCCTTTGTGTTTTTGTATGTAGCTTTGAGACCTCCTGTTTTAATGACAGAGTCAATGATGAAGTCATTTCAGCCTTCAGGTAGATCATGAGCTTAATGCTTTCAACTCGTGACATGTTTCAGATAGTTATAAACGCAGATACACGTCAAAGCTGTGGAGTAACTAGAAAATCTCTTCATCTGCTGCAAGGGAGGCTATAATTATCTTCTAAGACTTTAAACATTGCTCAACAAGAGTCTCAGTAGTACACTTGAGACCAAGAGCACTGGAAATCTTTAGGAACGCATAACAAATGCTTTTTCAGACTTTACCTCTCAAGTAGTGTGTAATCTGGCTGATTTTGATTGCAAAAGGTCTGCAAAGCTTCAAAGTGCATATACATTCTGTCCATAATATCAGTTGTACTTTCTGCTCACACTTACTGTATGTACGTTTTTAATAAATTGTGGTCTTCTTGGCTGTCCTATTTGACCTTCAAGCACTGTAATTGAAGCTGAGGCTTGGAAGTGTTTGGTTTGTGTTGTAAACAAGTCTGTGCTGTGAAAGCGAATACTTTTTGCCTGCACTAGCAGTGTCATTTTGAAGGCTCCTTCAAACGCAACCTCAATTTTTATTTAATTTTTTTCTGGGGACACAAATTATACAAGACAGAATCCTTTACAGTCCAGACTATCCTGATATTCATATATCCTGAAATGCACACCACTTAAACCTGTGTAGATTTACATGCAGATTATGGGTTCCAGTGTATTCTGCTTTGAGAGCCAAATTTAGATTTGATGAAGGACATTTTTTTCCCCCCATGTGCATTAAGTGAAAGACCAGTCACACCAGACTGGGCCACCTGACCATTCAGAGCAAAGTAGAGCCATCTGACCAATCAGACGAGCATAATATAATAAAGCATTGTATATCTTACAATCAGAAGAGCGGAGTAGAATCAATTGGTCGGAATAGTTAATGATTAAGAGCAGAGTAGAGCCATCTGACTAATCAGAAGAGCAGTGTAGAGCTATTTAACCAATCAGAAGAGCGAAGTATAGCCATTTGACCAATCAGAAGAGCAGAGTAGAGCCGATTGGTTGGCGTAAAGCCATTTGTACAATCAGAAGAGCAGAGTACAGCAATCTGACAAATCAGAAGAGCAGAGTAGAGCCATCTGAACAATCAAATGAGCAGAGTAGAGCCATCTGACCAATCAAATGAGCAGAGTAGAGCCATCTGACCAATCAAATGAGCAGAGTAGAGCCGTCTGACCAATCAGAATAGCAGAGTAGGATTGATGGTCGGAACAGAGCCATCTGATCAATCAGATGAGCAGAGTAGGGCCATCTGACCAATCAGAAGAGCAGAGTAGAACCATCTGACCAATCAAAAGAACGAAGTAAAGCCATCTGACCAATCAAAAGAGCGGAGTAGAATTGATTGGTTGGAGAAGAGCCATCTGATTAATCAGAAGAGCAGAGCAGTGTAGAGCTGTTTGACCAATCATAAGAGCAGAGTAAAGCAGATTGGTTGGCGTGAAGCGATCTGTACAATCAGAAAAGCAGAGTAGAGCCATCTGACCAATCAGAAAAGCAGAGTAGAGCTGATTGGTTGGCTTAAAGCCATCTTTACAATCAGAAGAGCTGAGTAGAGCATTCTGACCAATCAGAATAGCAGAGTAGAATTGATGGTCAGAAAAGAGCCATCTGATCAATCAGAAGAGTGAAGTAGAATCGATTTGTTGGAGAAGAGCCATCTGATTAATCAGAAGAGCAGAGCAGTGTAGAGCTATTTGACCAATCAGAGGAGCAGAGTAGAGCCATCTGACCAATCAGAGGAGCAGAGTAGAGCCATCTGACCAATCAGAAGAGCAGAGTAGAGACGATTGTTTGGTGTAAAGCCATTTGTACAATCAGAAGAGCAGAGTAAAGCCATCTGACAAATCAGAAGAGCAGAGTATAGCCATTTAACAAATCAGAAGAGCAGAGTAGAGCCATCTGACCAGTCAGAAGAGCGGAGTAGAATCGATGGTCCGAAAAAAGCCATCTGATCAATCAGAAAGCAGAGTAGAGCCATCTGGCCAATCAGAAAAGCAGAGTAGAGCCATTTGACTAATCCGAAAGAGCGGAATAGAATTCATTGGTCAGAGAAGAGCCATCTGATCAATCAGAAAAGCAGAGTAGAGCTAATTGGTTGGCGTAGAGCAGGGTTGACCAACCTGGAGCTCTACCTTCCTGTAGATTTCAGTTGAAACTCATATCAATCACACCTGCCTGTAATTATCAAGTGTTGTTCAGGTCCTAATTAATTGGTTCAGGTGTGTTTGATCAGGGTTGGAGCTGAACTCTGCTGGAAGGTAGATCTCCAAAAACAGGGTTGAGCACGCCTGACATAGAGCCATCTGTACAATCAGAAGAATATTGACATCTGACCAATCAGAAGAACAGACTAGGGCCATCTGTACAATCAGAAAAATAGAGACGTCTGACCCATCAGAAAAGCAGAGTACATCCATCTGACTAATCAGAAAAGCATAGTAGAGCCATCTGACAAATCAGCAGAGTAGAGCCATCTGACAATATGAAGAGCGGACTAGAGCTGGTCAGAGTAGAGCCATCTGACAATATGAAGAGCGGACTAGAGCTGGTCAGAGTAGAGCCATCTGACAATATGAAGAGCGGACTAGAGCTGGTCAGAGTAGAGACATCTGACCAATTAGAAGAGCAGAGAAGAACCTGATTGGTCTGAGTAAAGCTATCTGACCAGTTAGACCTGAATAGGCTCCTAGACAGGGAAAGTAGTGCTTTAGGGAAACTAGATTATTAAACTGTTTGTGATATTGTGAGACAGAACTAATTCTCCAGTGCATATCATGCAGAAACTTTTTCGACGTTGGATAAATACAACATGAGCAACCTTCAAAGTTGCAAACAGACATTAACACAAAGGATTCATCTGCACAGTCAAGCTTTTATAGCTTTTTATTTCAAGTCCTTATTTGACCTGTCGATAACCCTTTCACAAGAAACCCAAACCAGAGCTATACCTGAGTCATGTTCCACCATGTCTGTGTGCCCACGTACTGTACCTGCAGAAGCTGGAGGTGTGGTGCACAGCGCAGAAGCCAAACAACAGGCTTTATAGATGGATTATTTGAGGAGAGATGAGCCTGTTTCTCTTTGATGTGTCCTCAGTCTGGTCTCAGTCTTCAGCTACTCCTCCTTGTCTTGTTCTTTAACCATAAATGAAGCTCTCTGTGAAGGGAAGATGTTTGAAGAGGCATGTCGGACATTCGTTCTGTGGTTGACCTCCATTTCAAAAGCACACACAGCTGGACTGTTCAGGACATCTTGAACTAGAAAGTCCCTTTGATTTGGAATAAAACACACGCAGTGCACCTGCATTGATAAATAGGGTGACGTTATTCTATCAGTGCCTGTTAATGTTTGAACCCGTCAACCGTTTAATCATGTTCCCACATAAAAAAGAGGAACTATTCTTTGATGGTAAGGTTAAACATCAGTGATTTATTTTAAGATGAGGGCCTGTGTGTGTGTGTGTGTGTGTGTGTGTGTGTGTGTGTGTGTGTGTGTGTGTGTGTGTGTGTGTGTGTGTGTGTGTGTGTGTGTGTGTGTGTGTGTGTGTGTGTGTGTAGACTTTTGTTGTTTATTTTATATCTTATTATTTATTAAAAGTAAAAATAGTATTATTATATAGGATATTTAATATTTTCAATATAGTGTCAGTCAAAATGTCAGAGTTGGTGAGATTCTTGTTCTCTTTTTTTTTTTTCTTGTTTAAAAAGTGATTCTCAAAAATAATTAATTGATTAAAAATACATTAAATTGTAACCATTACAATATATACAGTTGAAGTCATTAGCCCTCCTCTGAAATATTAATTCTTTTAAAAATAATTCTCAAGTGTTGTTTGACGAAGAAAATAATAGCCATGATGACAGTACATAATACTCTCACTGGCCACATTACTATGTAAGCCTGTCCAACTGTCCAAAATATCCAGTGAGCGGCAGTTCTGTGGAGACTGGCCAGACTGGTTTGAGCTGATAGAAAGGCAACAGTAACTCAAATAACCGTTAGTTACAACTGAGGTATGCAACAGAGCATCTCTGAACACACAACACGTCAAACATTGAGGCAGATGGGCTATAGCAGCAGAAGGCCACATCGGGTGCCACTCCTGTCAGCTAAGAACAGGAAACTGAGGCTACAATTCACACAGGCTCATCAAAATTGGACAATAGAATGTTGGAAAAACATTGCCTGGTCAGATGAGTCTTGATTTCTGCTGCGACATTCGGATGATAGGGTCAGAATTTGGCATCAACAACATGAAAGCATGGATCCATCCTGCCTTGTATCAATGGTTCAGGCTGGTGGTGGTGTAATGGTGTAGGGGATATTTTCTTGGCAAACTTTGGGCCCATTAGTACCAATTGAGCATCGTGTCAACGCTACAGCCTACCTGAGTATTGTTGCTGACCATGTCCATCCATTTATGACCACAGTGTACCCATCTTCTGATGGCTAATTCCATCACGAGTCATCTCTGGTTTCTTGAACATGACAATGAGTTCACTGTACTCAAATGATTTCTACAGTCACCAAAACTCAATCCAATACTGTAGAGCACCTTTGGGATGTGGTGGAATGGGAGATTCGCATCATGGATGTACAGCCAACAACATAACTGCGTGATGCTATCATGTCAATATGTATTAAAATCTCTGAGGACTATTTCCAGTACCAGTTTGAATCTATGCCACAAAGGATTTAGCCAGTTCTGAAGGCAAAAGAGGCTCCAACTCAGTACTCAATAACTATTTTTACCTAATAAAGTGGCCAGCGAGTGTATATAAATAGGGGAACTGCTGACAGCCTGAGTAAAATAAATAACAAATGTAGTCTAATGGGTTATATGCACAGCTAGTGTTTTTCAGCCAATGATAAACTTCCAGTGAAAGTTTAATGTGACTATTTTCAATTTCATAAGGTTCCTTTTACAGCATAAATGTGTAATTACAATACATTCAGTTAAGTAGACTTGCACCTTATTGCGCCGGGTGTACAGTATAATAGGACCCATAGACCTAAAGCAGGGGTTCTCAACGTTTTGCAAGCTGGACCCCCCCAAAGCTAGTTCATTGTAGTTGGGGCCCCAGCAATTTTTCGCATCCGTAGCAAATATTTTGAGTGGTGTTTTTGACAATTGAGAGCCACCAAATGACAAATATGAAAAAACGAATACGACTCAGTCAGGGTGCAAGGACCTTAATCTTTTGAGGCTTGCGCAGCTTCTCGAGGAGAAATCAAAACAAATCATAAAGTCTATGAGCGCAGCAAACACAAATGAACTAAATTGACATACTGCAGTTCAATTTCAAAATGTGGCGTTTTTATATTTATAACATTTGAATACAGTTCAGCAACATGCATTATACGACCTGACGACCAAGAGAGCACTTAATCACGGTGCATTAACGGTGCTTTCCATACACAGTATTATATTTTCACAGCAATTCTTGTATTAAAATGTATATTTATATTTATATACAATTTGTAATACCGTTTTATCCTTTAATACAAACAGTCAGATATATAAACTGTACCTTTAAACAACACAAGCATTTATAGCGAATAAACAAATATAAATATCCCGCTCGCTTTCTGAGCCTCTAGCAAGTTCTTTCTTGAACACCCCTTTTTCTTTGAGTGACACTGATAAACGGCAGCGGCGATCACAGCTGATCCATGATAGACACGGTGGAGAAAACTCTGCAGACACGCGCTCATGTCTGTATCCAGAAGTATCACAGTAACAGCCGAGAGGAAAGGAACAGTCACGTCCAGCAGGTCAAATGGGCCACAGTGAGAGAGAGAAATGGAGTTTACTTTCATTCCCTCAATCGCTGTGAAATAGGGGCTTCTGCTGTAAGTGTCAGTGAAAGACTGTCCAGCAAACACACACGCAGTGAAATTGTGCAGAGTTTCTGCGTTTTTTTTTTTTAAGTAGTTGGAGCGTTGTAAATACCCGCGCTTGCCTCCCTCGCCATAGTAAACTACGGCGACATAGGGCATGTGTGATAAATGACGTCAGTACATAATAACCGGTTATGATTATTACTGAACCGATACCGAATTGTCCGCGTCTGCATCGCGGTGCACTGAAGAAACAATTAACTTTGACACCCCTAAAATAATGACTGTTTTGGTATATTTTAGCAGCGAAAATAGATCCAATGAATCCGAACAAAGATCACAAATTTGCAAAAAAAAATTTTTTTTTTTTCGTTTTTTTCAACCAGCCCCACCGGTTGAGAACCACTGACCTAGAGGTTTGTGAGAAATATGAAATAAATTGGTTACCGGGGGCGACATTGTATTTTAGAAGTGTGTAAGTAAATGTACAAGCACACAATGTTTCTTCACATGCACATAACATCCATATACGTTAGGCCTCCTAATTCTGAACAACTTTGTTCAATAATGTGGAATATTTAACAAATAACTTGGCAGACAAAAATAGTTCTTTAGTCAAACCTACTTTCATGAACTAGTATTCGGTTTTCAAATAAAAGCTCTACAACATAACTGCCTAAACTCTCCAGATCAATAATTATAAAGATAAAATCTACTTTAGTGTCTGGAAAGATATAACAAAGTTATTTGGAAAGCGGGCCTTTGGGCATTTTCATTGGGATTCTCTATTGACCTCAAAAGGCTAATTATTAGTGCTGGGCCGTTATCTGCATTAACGTGCTGCATTAACGCGAGACTCTTATCGCGTGCTAAATAAATATCGGCGTTAATCTATTCTCAAAGTTGGGTTGGGAGCTGGGTCTATTCTACGCAAGCTATGATGACTTTCACCTTGATATTTTAGCACGGATGTATACCTGACCGGTGAGCCGTCTGATAAAAAAAGTGCCCTTCTGAATCAAATCAGCAGTAATGCCCTTCTGAATCTTTCACTTACTTCGAAGACACTACTGACTACGCTGATATTGGACATCTGTAAACTAGTTATTTGCCTTAATAGACAATAATATAATTAAGGTGTTTACGTGGAGTGCTTTCATGTAAGAGTTTCCTGTATTTTTGGGTGACTTTAACTGCAGTTCGGCAGTTTCACTTTAACTCATGAACATTTCATTCATGCCCCCGTGACAAACTGGGGTATTAAGATGCAAATAAGGAGTAAGGACTGGTGAGAGTGTTATGGAATTTAATAACGCATGCCAAATGGAAAGAAAAAACCTCCGCATTTTGCGATTGTGTGTGCGGTCCTTTACTGACAGCCGCATGTTTGGATCCTGTTGGAAAATATGGCGAAAAGTCCTACATGATGGTAATAGTTTGATCGCAGTGTTTACTTCAATAATGCCACTAATATCTACATACTCCACATGTCTTAATTCCATTTCTGTTTAGTTCAGTTATGACTTTAGTTGGATTCAGGTTATCAAAAATCGCTGTTTCGAGCTCATGTAGGCCTACAGTTCAAAAGTCATGTCTAACTGAATAAAGAGTTAGTAAACACAAGTACATCTTATTGAAAATCATTTATTTTCATCACCAATTATCAAAGTAGAACAGTTTTTCAAGCAGTTTGTGATGCATTTTGAGATGAGCCCCTGGTCTAATGCGTCACCTGGCTTGAGAAACCCGTTCTTAAAGACATTATTTGGGTAGCACACATCTTCTGAATGCCTTAGGCAGAATTCAAATGAGCCATTTTAATCTAGATTAATTCCAAGATTGCAGTGAGATTAATCTAGATTAAAAAATTTAATCTATGCCCACCTATACTAATTATATTTTTTATTTTGTATTTTTGTCACACTTAGTAGTTATTACAGGTTTAGTAAAGGGTGAATAATATATTTTTTACAAACACACCTATTAGCCGTCAACCACTGTAATCCCAATAACTGATGCATTTATGCATTTGTAAATGTTGCAAAGCAATTCTCTTTATTGATATGTATATGATAGATAGATCATTTAAAAATGTTGAAAAAGATCATCTGTTTGCTCAACTGAGTTCAGGGCATTTACATGAGCTTAGTAAACTTTTTTTTGTAAGTTAATAGACAGCACTGCTACACAAACAGGGACACAGTTTAATTGCTGTAAGTTATTTTGATCAGATCAGTCCAGGACTCAAAGGACACACATACTATAATCCTCCTTAACTCATTCCTTCACATTTATCTGACATCTTTATTCTCGCTGGATATGGTCTGCATTTGTATATTTGTACTTGTGAAACAGTGATTCTGGTTGCAGTCTGTATCCCCTCTAGACTGAGCTCAGGAAATCACTGTCATTATAGAAAGTGCTATTGAAGGTGGAGACGTCTCGTCCTCGTCTCATCTACTAGTGATTAAAGGAACATATTTCTTCATATTTCTTTCTGAACAGCATCTCTCGCTGTGGCATTCAGCTTGAAAAGAAAGAAGAAAAGTACAATAGGGTGTATAGCTTGAGGTGGGACTACTTACTGACATAATGCCAAGAGCTGAAGTCAGACAGATGATTATAGAAGCTGTAGGATTTATTTTTTTCTTTCTCTCATTATCTTTTGTGGCCAAGACATGTCAGGTAGTTCAGAAAACAAGCTGTGCTTTAGCAGCTTATGTTTGAAAATCCAGTCCAGATCCCAACGTTTCACAAGAGAACGCAAATGCAACAATTTCTTGTAGGACAGTTTTTTTTTTGGAGAAAATACAGGAATATCTGGAAGAAACTGCATATGATTAGATGGAAAAGTGCAGTGTTTCTTGAGGGTTGCAATTGCTATGTAACAATGCAATTGTTTTGCAATCTTTTTTTTTTCTTTTTTTTTTTTGGTGCCACATTTTGGGAAAGAACACAACTTTTCTTATGTTAAGGCAATGCAAGAATGCACCGATGGGTTTCTCTTTTAATAATGCTATATTTTGCATGCAAAATGGTTTGACAAATGTACACATTTTCTCAGCAAATACAATACTTTTGCAAGAGAACACAAATGTTTTATAAGGCAAAAACTCTGTAAGAACTCGTAGTTTTGTAAGAGAACAAAATATCTTGTGGGAATACAAGACAGTGCAATGGTTTTGCCAGAGAATGCAAAGTTTATTGTGGGATTTGTTTTTCTGTAAAGGGATCTAACGTTTTGAGACAAAAAAAAAAGGCTTTTTACGCTAATGTAAAGTTTTTGAGTGGATTTCAGTAGTTTTTACAAGAGATCACAATATATCAGGTGAAATAAAAATAAAAAAATACTTTCGCAAGAGAACACAAATGTTTTATAAGGTAAAGCAAAAACTTTTATGCGATCGCATAAATAGTATTTAAAATACTTTTCTGAAAGAATGCATAGTTTTGGGAGAGAAATAAATGTCTTGTGGGAATACAAAACAAATTTGTTTGGTTTTTTTTCAGATTTTTGGACAAATATTTTGTGAGCTGATGCAGTTTTTTAGAGGATTGCAAAGGTTTTGCAAGAGAATGCAAAGTTTATTTTTGTGAATGGATGCAACATTTCAAGACAGAAAAAGAGTTTTTTTTGCGCTAATGCAAGGTTTTTGAGTGGATTTCAGTAGTTTTACAAGAGATCACAAATCAGGTGAAATTAAAAAATACTTGGAAAAAAATTTTTTAATCAAAAAATAATGCAAGAGAACACAAATGTTTTATAAGGTAAAGCAAAAACTTGTATGCGATCACAATACTTTTCTGAAAGAATGCATACATGTAGTTTTGGGAGAGAACAGAATTTCTTCTGGGAATAGAAAATAAATCTTTTTTTTAGATTGTGTTTTCTGGTCTGATTTTCATGCAAATATTTTGTGAGCTGATGCACAGTTTTTTAGAGGATTGCAATGGTTTTGCAAGAGAATGCAAAGTTTATTGTGGGATCACAATAGTTTTGTGAAAGGATGCAATGCACTGAAAAAACTGATTCAAAGATGATTCCTTGGATTTACTCATTTTTTTAAGTGGTTGTAAACAATTTATTTGGACTGAATTTAAAGCAACAAATTAAGTTGAACATTACTAAATTGAATTTGTTTGTTTAAATTTAACACAAATTGATTGCAATGATTTTGCAGAAAATCATTGTTTTTCGATTGTGTTTCGAGACCAAAAAAGTTTTTTTTGTGAATTTCAGTAGTTTTACAAGAGATCAAATATTTCAGGTGAACTAAAAAAAATACTTTTGCAAGAGAACACAAATGTTTTATAAGATAAAGCAAAAACTCTTATGCAATCGCAATTCTTTTCTGAAAGAATCCAAAGTTTTGGGAGAGAACAAATGAGTTATTAGAAATGAGTTATTAAAACTATTATGTTTAGAAATGTGTTGAAGAAATCTTCTCTCTGTTAAACAGAAATTGGGGAAAAAATAAACAGGGGGCTGATAATTCAGGAGGGCTAACAATTCTGACTTCAACTGTATGTTATTTAAATGTATAGTGTTGTATTGCTCAGGAAATTGCTGGGATTTTACGTGTTTTTATAGTTGTTATACAACAGCAGATTTTGCACTTTGAATTTACACAGCTTACTTCCATAAGTTTGTTTAACACTTTCCACATTTAATTTGTGGTTAGTTTGAAAATTGCTCATAGATTTTATTTTGAGCAGCTGATGTGTTTTTGTTTTGTTTTATGGTCGTCTATAATAGCAGTTTTTTGGTGCTGAGTTTCACCAAATTGATTCTGAATGATAATTTTCATAAATTTATTTCATAAAGGTTTTATTGTTGCTAGTTTTCATACTCAAGCGGTAAAGGAACATGTTTAGGGGTTAAATACAAACTTTTATGACTCTGAAGCAACTTTAATTTTTGTTTTTGTTTCTGAATATATTATTCAGCTGGTTTATCACCTTGTGATATATTTTTTTTTTTGTGCTGCTGGTCTGGTAAATTTGTGTTTAAAAGTTACTTTTTGTTCAAGGCTGTTTTTGTTTTAGTTGTGAGAATCCAAATGAATTAAAACTGTGAAGTTGATCAACAGTGTATTCTCCATGCAGCACTGAAGTGACGTTATAAGGGCATTAATGGGAGCATTTAAAAAATGTAATTCAAAAATTACTTTTAACAGTAATTAAAAACTTTTTGGTGTAAGTAATCCATAAAGTAACTGAGTTACTTTCTGAATGAAGTAACTGTAACTAGTTACTATTTATCAGTATCTATCACAACACTGGTAATTAGACAATTACACATAGTAAGTTTTTACTTTGCAGTTTATTCTTTGGGAAAACTGCACATACAGAGTTTTGGGGAGGTTTAAATGCAGCCCGTTGCTGTGAGTGAACGTGTGTGTGTGTGTGTGTGTGTGTGTGTGTGTGTGTGTGTGTGTGTGTGTGTGTGTGTGTGTGTGTGTGTGTGTGTGTGTGGTGTGTGTGTGTGTGTGTGTGTGTGTGTGTGTGTGTGTGTGTGTGTGTGTTTTAGAGGTGACCCATGCAGGAAAGAGGGGGAAGGGAGGAGGGCTTATTTACATTGGCAACTCTACAAGGGGAAATGAGCAGACTTCAAAGCTCCAGCGGAGATAAATTGTAAATTGAGTGCGCACAGTTTAGCAGGCTACACACACCAGTATCGCCTGCACTGTGATCTCAGAGCACGTTTACATGCACACCAATATGCTGAGCAACTCTCAGCAGTCAGCTCATTGAAATACCTTATTGCAAACCAATAACCTGCAAAAGCAAGCGCAGCACTTTATTAAAGGGCTGTTCAGATGCTGTTTATACTGCTATTTATGCAGGTCCAGTGAAATGAAAATAATGTTTTTTAGGGTGCTTTCACACCTGCCTTATTTAGTTCGGTTGACTCGCACTAGAGTTCGTTTTCCCTCTTGGTGCGGTACGTTTGGGCAGGTGTGAATGTAGCAATAGTACTCGAGTGCACACCAAAAGCGGACCAAAACAGCGTACCGAGACCTCCTTGAAGAGGTCGTCTCGGTATTAGGGTTGGGCGATGTTGACAAATTTGGCATCGAACGATGTCGAATGTGAACATCGGCGATGGACGATGGTATCGTCGTCGTAGGCGGGGTGGGGGTCTTTGTTGTTAAATATCAATTAATTCATAACGAATTTAATAATTGTAGCCTATCGTTTTTACTACCTGACCCACATGGTCTTTGCTTTACTCATGACCAAACCATAAATAAATAAAGTTATACACAAATTACCACCTGTCAATCACTTTTTTTCCGCGGGACTCTGGCATGATCAGGCGGAGTGATCTGTGTCATAATGGCTTTTCCCTACAGCTGGTGGCGGAGAGGAGACGAGAGTTCGTTTGGAGTTCACTGTAATTTGTATTGTGATTAATGATAACTTCCTTATTTTATTATTATTATGAGGACATAATAACAAGTAAAGATGCTAGAGCTCGACCGTTTTGGTCACACTTGCGCCTGATATTTTATGCGACCGAAAATATGTATTTGAAAGCATTTGTGCTAGTGCATACATTTTTACCGTGCGACCTGTTTTCACTGCAAAATCCTCACAAGCGTGCGCGGATTTAGGAGACATTTATGCAGAATGCATCTTTGCACCTAAAGACACCAAACGCAGCGCTGAGGAACAGATTAAAACAGTTGTCATGTGAACTTGCTGAAGTACAAAAGCCTACAATGCTTGCCCCGCCTTTGTGCTCTTCCTATTGGCCCACTCCGCTAGAACTGAACGCGAATGGATTGGTTAATATCAGCTGTCAATCACTCAGTCAATGCCTTCTGCGTTCACATGACAGGAGCAACAGCCGCGGATATGTGACGCGCTGAAGATGAGAGAATGAAAATAACACTGACAGATTTAGTTTTAGAAACCACCTAAAGTTAAATAATGACACATCCTATTAGTGATCATGTGCTGAATGTTAATCCACCATTTACACTTTTCCAAGAGTGGATAAAAGACTTCCAGTGGCTTCAAGTCCACTATAAAAATAACTAAAGCCATTCACTGTCGAGTCTGTGGGACGGGGTTTACAGGTAACAGCGTTTGCCATTGAATCAACACATTTTAAGCGCGAGAGGTACTGTATAATCCTCACGATGTATTTAATCCTCACAATGCTGTCAGCCGTGCAAACAGCAGCTATAAGTATAATATAACACAGCTCATGAAAAGACCGTTATTGCTATTAAGATGACATGCAAATAATAAGTTATATATCAATATACATGTGGGGCGGGGCGATGGATCACGATGCCGGCTCAGCATCGTGAAGTTTATCAGCCATCGGCGATGGACGATGACATCTTCTATCGGCCCAACCCTACTCGGTATGCTTTCAAACGAACCCTGAAGCGGTTAGTTTGTGGTGAGAACATGATCCAAACTAAAACAGACCCAACCGCAAAAAGAAATGCGCCTTTTTGGCCTAATCCAGCTGCCGTAGGCCAATACGCTGTGCATTATAGAATGTGGAGAAAAAAACATTTGTTGACAGCGCTTTACCAAAAGAGAGAGATAGGGGGAAAACATTACCTGATGGATCGTTGGTAATTTTTTCGGAAGATGACCATGTTGCAGTTTAGCTAAATTAATTCACGCCTTCTCCTGAAGTGACATAGGATGTGCCTTTGCCGTTACTTAATGGACTTAATAAATCAGCTTTTTTTTGTAATCACCCTGGTTTCTATGCACAGCCTTGGGCTGGAGGGGCTCCGGTTCAGGGACCACAGAATTGCATCTGTTATATGCAGATGATGTTGTTCTGTTGGCTTGATCTGACATGGAACTTCAGCATGCACTGGGGTGGTTTGCTGCCGAGTGTGGCACGGTTGGGATGAAAATCAGCACCTCCAAGTCCAAGGACATGGTGCTCCACCGGAGAAAAGGTGGTTTGCCATCTCCAGGTTAGAGGACGGACCTTACCCCAGGTGGAGGAGTTGGGGAGTATCTTGGGGTTTTGTTCATGAGTGAAGAAAGGAACGTGAGATTGACAGGTGGATTGGTGCAGTGGCAGCAGTCGAAAAGCAAAGCTCTCGATTTACTGGTCAATCTACGTTCCTACTCTCACCTATGGTCATGAGCTTTGGGTCATGACCGAAAGGACAAGATCTTGGGTACAAGCAGCCGAAATGAGTTTCCTTCACAGGGGGGCAGGGTGCACCCTTATAAATAGGGTGAGGAGCTTTGTCACCGGGAGGAGCTTGGCGTAGAGCCGCTGCTCTCTCACATCGAGAGAAGCCAACTGAGGTGGCTCGGACATCTGTTTCGGATGTCTCCTGGACGTCTGAGCTGGGAAGAGGGAAGTCTGGGATTCTCTCCTGTGACTACTGCCCCCATGACCCGGCCTCAGACCTCAAATAAAAAATGAATTAATGAGTTTTTTTATGGTAGCGAAGACAAAATGTACCATAATAATTTGTCAATCTACGCATCTAACTTCAGTATAAGCAAGTGTATTGAAACTATTCAGTGGGAAACTTATGGCGTATATGTTAAACTCTGATTATTGTAAAATGTCTGCTTTACAACCAAAAATCTACGATCAGATGAGATCGTGATTTTGTAATTTTCATTTTTGTAAATCTTTGGGTATATCTCCTCCTCCATTGCTGTAAAGATTTGCTCTATCTAGATGTGCTCAAATACAAAGTTAGGACACAATGCTGTTACATATCACACTTGAGTACACTTCAGTAAACCAATAGTAAGCTGTTATAAGGGTTTTATAAAGGTTTTAATGGTATGGATTTTACATTTAGCGGCCATTTGCGCTGAACACGGAGTGAATGCAACGTATCAAGATTCGGGCCATTAAAAACAGCTGATCCACCGAGTCTTTCAGCACTCTCTCCGAAAACACTCGATTGATCTCGGCTGGCGGATCAACATTCACCACATGATCGCTCTCATCGGCGACATTGTTTGTAACTTTATGTGGGTTTGCAAACCAGTGTACTTTTCATTGTGTCTTCCTTAAACTTCAGCCGTTTGCATTTCCTGCGGTCACAGAAGCGGCTGGAAAGTGTGAGTGCGTTGCCTCGCGTGCGCGTCCCTCCATTGGAAATAACGAACTTGCCTTAGTTATAGCCTCAGTCAAAGTTAATCCAGTGTGCGTGGTTATTAGTTTCGGTGTACAAGCTTGGAACTTTAAACTAGCACTCAGTTGGCATGACTTTGTTTATTTTCCTCAGTTTTGTTTGGTGCAGAAACACAGTGTTGAAACCTTTAAGATTAATTAACCGTGACGAATTAAAGAGCGGTAAATAGTGAAACCAGTTAATCATTACATCCCTATACGGATGACGCATGCATCGTTACATAGCGGCTGTAAAACTATACAAAGACACAAATGATTTTGTAACTACCACTCTGACACATTCTGGCACATTAGGAATATTGATTCCTCAACAGTAGTCTCTGCTTGGTCTGTGTCCGATTCGTACATGTATGGCTGAATGCTGGTCCTCTCACTCATGTTGCTTCTCTCTTTCTGCCTGTCTGTTGCCATACACAAAGCGGAGGAGCTCTTGGCTTCGCCCCCTTGTTAAATTGGGCCGGAAATCGAAACTAATTTTCATGTGAAGCAACACACCCCTAAAATAACGACCCCGAAATGACACTTTTTAAGACATTTATAATAAACAAATCTGAATTGTGTTTTGAGCTGAACCTAAACTGGCACACTCAGAGAACCATAATATTAATATTAAATCTTAAAAAAAGAGGTAAAATAGGTGCCCTTTAAGTTATTTAAAAGCACAGTGTGCTCTTTTCACCACTAGAGGGCTTGTATTCACAACAAACAAAAGCATAGTTTGATGATGCTGAGACTGATTGTGGAATCATGGGAGTTCATTACATCCTATGGAACTCCTGCAGAAATCAAGTTGATGGATAAGCTAAAGTATTCAACACTTGTTGTTATAAGCAGAGTATCTATTAGCATAGTAACACCGGACACGGTTGCCAGTTAAAATTGCTGATTTCTATGCTTTTGAACAATCTTAAAAATATTTGAGATAACTTAAGTACTTAAGTCAGCAAAATATATCACACTGTTCCAATGGTTTTTGGATATTTTAGCGAAAATAATCATAAATATTGTGCCTTTAACAAGGAAAACATATTAGCTTGTTTATATGAGCACATGCACTGTTGGCTTATTAAGCATAACTGGGCTAAAACATCACACTTTGTACACACTCTTTAAGCAGATTTGTGGAAGGTCATATTCAAATGTACAGTTGCTCATGAAATCTAAAACCTCTGCCCTTTACATATTAACCATTTCTCGGCCAGATTAAATGCTGTCCACATTTACACTGCTTCTTTGGAGATAAGATTATTGAGTGCAAAGTGTATGGTAAACATTTACCTAAACAAGCAACTATCACAAAAAATCGTGTGTGTGACTGGAATTTGCTCCTGTCGTTTCATGTTCAGGCATGTTGCAGAAACGACCCTCCATGGAGGACTTTGTGAAGGCCCTGGTATCTGATCTGGACCCCGACTTTGAAACCTTCATCATGGACTCAGAAGCTTGACAGAAGATGTTTCAGGTTAGCTTGAGCGCTTATAATATCATTTATCAGTTAACTAACTTATATTAATGCTTTACAACTGGTTGAACCATCGGTACTCTTTGTGTTGACAAATTTAAATTGCAAAAACAGTTAAGAACTTGCCTAGGTCATGTTTTTTTACATCCATGAAGAAAAGATTAAATAAAAAAAAGAGATTGAATATTATCTTGACGTTAAAAAATTGCCAAAAATCCTAGTGCAGTATATTTGAATATTCAAGATAATACATACGGTTTTGTATTGTTTTACCTGAAATATACTGCTATATAAAACCGTATATAGGGAAATGTTAGCTAGTAAAATGAATATTATTATCAAATGAATCAGAGGGTATTTCATTTAATAATATACATTTTTCTTCTGATTTTGGGTTAAAATATGACCTTTTTTGTAATATATTCACCTATTCATATGTAGCGTAGGTTAATTAATGTTGTTGAATGATATTAAACCTATTGTTTGTACTGTATATAGGGGGAAAAAGTGTTTTGTATAGTAAAGTGTGTATAATTTGTCACTTAATTGTGTAATAATATGTACTTCAGTATGGTTTGTAACGTTTATTTAAAACATTTGATGGGTCCATTTTCATGAGAACATTGATAAGATTTGCATGAGTTGACCAAACAGCAAGACTGAAGGCACAGGATGAGTATCTACATTATAAAAATATTGTCCTTCTATTTCCTATAATACAATATCTACAATTCAACACATACTGTATACACACAACTTGATTTCTCAAATCTGCACATTTCTTTTCTTCTTTTTTTTTTTATTAGAATTGCAACTGAAATTGTTTAGGTTTTCTTCCAAATTCAACTAGCAATTGAGCAATTCTAACATGTTTATTCTTCAAATTTCAAGTTTACGTCTCGCTATTCTGACTTTCTATTTTTAGAATTGTGTTTTCTGTCTTTATATATATATCTTATATATATCTTATATATATACAGTATATATGCATACACACACACTCACCGGCCACTTTATTAGGTACACCTGTCCAACTGCTCAACGCAAATTTCTAATCAGCCAATCACATGGCTTAAACTGAGCATCAGAATGGGGAAGAAAGGTGAATTAAGTGACTGAATGTGGCATGGTTGTTGGTGCCAGGCGGGCTGGTATGAGTATTTCTGCTGCTCTACTGGGATTTTCACGCACAACCATCTCTAGGGTTTACAGAGAATGGTCAGAAAAAGAGAAAATATCCAGTGAGTGGCAGTTCTGTAGGCGCAAATACCTTGTTGATGTCAGAGGAGAATGGCCAGACTGGTTTGAGCTAATAGAAAGGCAACAGTAACTCAAATAACTACTCGTTACAACCGAGGTATGCAGAAGAGCATCTCTGAAAGCACAACCTTGAGTCGGATGGGCTACAGCAGCAGAAGACCACACCGGGTGCCAATCTTCTCAGTTAAGAACAGGAAACTGAGGCTAAAATTCACACAGGCTCATCAAAATTGGACAATAGAAGATTGGAAAAACGTTGCCTGGTTTGATGAGTCTCGATTTCTGCTGCAACATTCGGATGACAGGGTCAGAATTTGGCATCAACATGAAAGCATGGATCCATCCTGCCTTGTATCAACGGCTCAGGCTGGTGGTGGTGTAATGGTGTGGGGGATATTTTCTTGACACACTTTGGGCCCATTAGTACCACTTGAGCATCGTGTCAATGCCACAGCCTACCCGAGTATTGCTGCAGACCATGTCCATCCCTTTATGACCACAGTGTACCCATCTTCTGATGGCTACTTCCGGCAGGATAACACGGCATGTCATAAAGCACGAATCATCTCAGACTGGTTTCTTGAACATGACAAAGAGTTCACTGTACTCAAATGGCCTCCCATCACCAGAACTCAATCCAATAGAGCACCTTTGAGATGTGGTGGAATGGGTGATTCGCATCATGGATGTGCAGCCTACAAATCTCCAGCAACTGTGTGATGCTATCATGTCAACATGGATCAAAATCTAAGGAATATTTCCAGTACCTTGTTGAATCACAAAGGATTAAGGCAGTTCTCAAGACAAATAGGGGTCCAACCTGGTATTAGTAAGTGTCCCTAATAAAGTGGCCGGTGAAAGTATATATTTATGAATTCTGCAAAAAATTATTTTAGCAACCTTGAGATATAAAAATAAATTTAATATTCAATTAAATATAAATGATCATTGTAAGAAAAAATAAAAAGCCAGATCTGTAATACGTAAACTCGCAATTTTGAGAAACAAACTTTAAATCCTTAGATGTAAACCCAGTCTTTTACAACTGACCACATTGTTGAAAACACACACACACGGATACATATACAAGCGCAGTTTGATCTATAGCACTGGAATGTGCTTTAAAATAGCAATGCAGAATCCATTCAGGTCCACTGCAAATGCTGGGTTTCATGCAGTCAGTGCTAAACGTGGAGTGTGGATTTGTTTAGACGTTAATAAAGTGTCTGACGTCAGCCGTTGTTTTCAGTGTGTGTGGCCTGCTTTAATCTGAGGTTGGATCTTCCTTTTGCTTCTTCCACCTTCAGAAAGGCTCTCCGAGAACAACAGCCGCTGAGATTAGAGCAGCTCATCCTGAAACGACACCAGAACACACACGTCAGAGTCAGTTAACACACACACACGTCTTCTGAAGACTCTTTACTTGTCTACTGCACAGGTACAGAAGAGAAACTTTTGATATGGTGTCTGAACATGATGCTTTTTAATGGAAGGAAAGAGAATGTGGTGTAAACAAACTGGGATGAAAACGGTTTTGAAGAATACAAATGATATCAAGTGATCTCTAAAAGAAATTGTGTATTTTAGCAATGTAAAGATTATTATGGATCAAAATCAATGCTATTGATTAAAGTATTGAATTAAAAAGGTTGGTGAATAGCACAAACTGAATAAAATAATACACTGAATTAACAAGTTCTTGCATTTTAATATTTTCATTATTTAAATTATTATTATTTTTATTATTATTATTAAAAAAATTGCTTTTGAAGATTATACATCGTATTTTTAAAGAGTATTGAATATTTTGTAAGTGAAATCTGGAAATTGAATAGGAATTATTGAATTTATAAGTATGAAAATGTGTTTGAAATATTTTTAGTTGAAACATTCACAGCTTAAATAAGCAGCTTTGTTAAATTTCAGGACCTAAAAATACAAACCCTGGAATTCAAGTCAATAAAATGCAAGAACTTGTTAATTCAGTGTATTATTTTATTCAGTTTGTGCTATTTAGCAAGCTTTTTAATTCAATACTTTTGGCATTGATTTTGTTCCATAGGATTGTCTTATTATTATGCATTAATTAAGTGTAATTGTCATCTTTTTTGTGCATTTACTTTGTTAAATAAACATTTGCATAATGTTTTTTTTTTCCGTATTATTTGTAATTTCAGTTCTGAAAAACAAGTGTTTGTTCTGGTCAACTCTGTTACATCACTTATAAAAAGGCATAGCACTGATAGGGAAAGCTTGTGACTTGCTGCAAGTGATGTCACTTCCTCTGGCGGGAAACTCTGGAAGGCATTGAGGTGTGTCATGTTTTGTTCTTTATCATTAATTTGCACAAAATGTTTAGGATATGGGTGTCACAGTGGTTAGCACTGTCGCCTCACAGCCTTCACAGTAAACATGTAAACACACAGAAATGCCAACTGGCCCAGCTGGGACTCGAACCAGTGACCTTCTTACTGTGAGGCGACTAGACGAAAAAAAAAATGTTTAACTATCATCTCATATTGGATAATACTTAAAACAAAAGCAGAAATGTATGGAAGCGTCTAATTCCAAACATGTGGATTAAAGCTGGCTACGATCAGGAGACATGTTGAAGGCTAGCAGTATAAGGCATGACTTCACGTGTTCGACACCAGCGCATTGTTTGACTGTCAGAAGGCTCTTTTATGTGTTTCAAAGGAAATTGAATAATTCGATCCTTTCATGTCGGCCTTTTCAGCATAAGGCTTTTGTTTCCTGTGATGACATGTTTACACACACACACACACACACACACACACCACCCTCGGCTCTTCATACATCCAGTTTGTCAGTTGCTCATTTGCTTTGGCTCTCAGAAACAAACACAAAAATTTGATTGTTTCAACATCTCAGCTTTAATTCAGTGTGAATTCTCTAGTGAAATGTTGACTGTGATAATATTGTTCTACTTCTCTGGCAAACTGATGACAGACGGACTCATGTATAATAATTATTATTCCAGGGTGCAAACTACAGGGGAGCCTAAATAAGATGATGACATGATTTTTGGAATTTTGGGGGTCTCTAAAACATTAACAATATGTTATTTTTACATGCGATTTCAGTATTGTGTAATGCGATCATGAATTATTACGTGGAAAAGTGAAAAAATATCATTCATTCATGCGTGACAGAGATTTACACCTCACAAAAAAAAAAAAATCATAGTAAAATCATATCAAACACTGACAGCCAGATGCTTTCATATGGACGTTGAGACACTGCTTATTTATTTTCCGAAACAAATGACGTCGTGTTTCATTTTATTTGCATCATACAGTAGGCCAATACAATGTTCTATTTATAAACACCGTGACGTTGCTGTAAACATGCTGGACAATTAAGCTGAAAGCAGGTTAAAGTTGACAAAATGGAACCCCTTTCAATGGTGTTTCTTGTATTTTCAAATTCGCGATTATGTTTTACCGGAGTGATCCTGTGTGTTTTATAGCCTACATCATTGTGACAAGGGACTCTGTGTTCATAATGTATTGCAGAACGCTGAAGCTACTTAGGTGGGTTATGGGTAGGGCCAGACAGAATCTGCGGACATTTTTAGCTGTTTCTGCGGATAATTTTGTAAAAAATCTGCAGATTTATGCGGAATGATTTTAGATGTATTATAACTAAAAACTTAACATATGAAATTAAAAATAATACCTTTTTATTAGGGGTGTCAAAATTAATAGTTTCTTCGGTGCACCGCGATGCGGACAATTCGGTATCGGTTCAGTAATAATCATAACCGGTTATTATACTGACGTCATTTATCTCACATGCGCTATGTCGCCGTAGCCTACTATGGCGAGGGAGGCGAGCCGCGAGTATATACAACGCTCTAACTACGAAAAACTCAGAAACTGTGCACAATTTCACTGCGTGTGTGTTTGCTGAACACTGTTTCACTGAAACTTACAGCAAAAGCCCCTATTTCACGGCGATTAAGAGAATGAAAGTAATCTCCATTTCTCTCTCTCTGTCTCACTGTGGCCCATGAGTGCATCTGTGTAGAGCGCCAGCGTGTAAGAGCCAATCGCAGCCCTTTCTGTTGAGCGCTTGACCAATCAAAGGGGTGTAAGAAATAACTTGGTAGACAAGGCTCAGAAAGCGAGCGGTATATTTATATTTGTTTATTTGCTATAGACCATTTCAATGTGGTCATGTCATTGGCCCCATGAACATTTCCTGCTTGACGTTACACTATTTCCTAACTGTAACAAGAGGCAATTCAATCATAACTTGACTTTAAATCAGTCGTCATAACACTATTCATCAATATGTGGACCTTTTTGGATTCTCAGAAGCAATGGAAATTAAAACAAATGTAAAACAGGAAATAAGTTAGAACCATCGTTTTTGTTTACATCCCTCAAAATGGTCTATAAATGCTCATGTTGTTTAAAGGCACAGTTTATATATCTGACTGTTTGTATTAAAGGACAAAATTGTTTTACAATTAGTATATAAATATATTTATACATTTTAATACAAGAATTGTTGTGCTGTGAAGAAAATACAAAACTGTGTATGGAAAACATCGTCAATGCACCGTGATCCACCGAGATATTGAATCGAACTGAATCGATGGCATGATAATCGTAACCGAACCGAACCGTGAGACCAGTGTAGGTTCACACCTCTACTTTTTATCTTTTAATGTTTACAATGCAAATCCAATTAGATCCACTTATGGCTCGTTTCCACTGACTGGTACAGTACGGGTCACCTTTATCAGGCTTGCGTTTCCACTGCTAAAAGGGTACCAAAGGTACTCTTTTGGTGGGCGTGGTGTACGACAGAAAGTTTCAGTCATTTTTGCTGGAGAAAATGTCTACAGTAAAGCTGTACGGGTCGTTCACATATCATATGAGAAGCACTTCTCACAAAACAGATGCTTTATACACATATATACTTGTGTATAAATGTTCATTACTAACTTTTCTATGAACATAATTTGATTATAACTGCACATCAATGACAGTGTGAAATAGCCTACTGTAACGTCTGCAATTATATAAAATAAATAAATAAATGCAACATATATGAACACATACAGACCCTTACAGTCTCAGATATGTTACCAATTACAGAAAACTACACACAACATACATTTAAGCCGCGGTCACACTGGACTTTTCTCCCCATAGACTTCCATTTTGCAAGCTCAAACTCTAGTGTGACTGCGGCTTTAGTCCTTATTTACGTTCAAAACAACACTAAATATAGCCCACATTCAGTGCAAACCTCTCATGATTAAATGTGTCTTTAATCTTCAGCAGGACGTGTAGCCTCTTATTAGAAAGTAATCCCGTCATTCCGAGTTCATAATAGTCCAAAAGGTGATGATAATAGTTAAATATGGCAGTTTGTTCACGTTTGCTGAAAAAATAATGTGCTCCTTTTTTCCGGCTTCTCCTTTGTTTTTTTGCGTGTCACTCTCGCATTTGTCAGTTTCTGACAGGATCAGGTTTTAAAAGCACGTCAATAATCAAGTGCACGTTATTATCATCTGAATCATCTGAATTCTGATTGCATTGCTTACAACTATATGGAATAAATAATATGTCTTATTTTACTTTATATATGAGACTTCAAGAAGTCCAAAAGTAATCTGATTACATTAAAAAAGAATCCAAAAGTAATCTGATTACATTAAAAATATTCTTAAAGTAATCCTATTACATTAAAAAAGAATCCAAAAGTAATTAATTTACATTAAAAAGAATCTAAAAGTAATCCGATTACATTAAAAAGAATTCAAAAGTAATCAGATTACATTAAAAAGAATCCAAAAGTAATCCATTTACATTAAAAATTATCTAAAAGTAATCCGATTACATTAAAAAAGAATCCAAAAGTCCAAAAGTAGTCCGATTACATTAAAAAAGAATCCAAAAGTAATCCGATTACATTAAAAAAGAATCCAAAAGTAATCCGTTTAAATTAAAAAAAGAATCCAAAAGTAGTCCGATTACATAAAAAAATACTCCAAAAGTAATCCGTTTAAATAAAAAAAAGAATCCAAAAGTAATCCGTTTACATTAAAAAGAATCTAAAAGTAATCCAATTACATTAAAAAGGAATCCAAAAGTATTCTGTTTACTTTAAAAAGAATCTAAAAGTAATCCGATTACATTAAAAAGAATCCAAAAGTAATCCGATTAAATTAAAAAAGAATCCAAAAGTAATCCGATTACATTAAAAAAGAATCCAAAAGTAATCTGTTTACATTAAAAAGAATCCAAAAGTAATCCGATTACATTAAAAAAGAATCCAAAAGTAATCCGTTTACATTAAAAAGAATCCAAAAGTAATATGTTTACATTAAAAAGAATCCAAAAGTAATCCGTTTACATTAAAAAGAATCCAAAAGTAATCCGATTACATTAAAAAAGAATCCAAAAGTAATCTGTTTACTTTAAAAAGAATCCAAAAGTAATCAGTTTACATTAAAAAGAATCTAAAAGTAATCTGTTTACATTAAAAAGAATCCAAAAGTAATCCGATTACATTAAAAAAAGAATCCAAAAGTAATCCGATTACATAAAGTATTCAGTAACTTAATCCAAGCAAAAAAATATAAAAGTAATGTAATCGGATTACTTTTGGATTCTTTTTAAAGGAAGTAATTTGTAACTTTATGGGAATACATTTTTTAAAGTAAACCTCCCAAGCCTGATTATAAGACAGCAGCACAAAAACACACCCTGCTAAACGGTAAATAACCGTTATCAATGGATATAGAGCTCTGATGTTTGCTGACCTTCAGTGTCAGTGGTCTGCTGTATTAATGGTCTGTATGAGGCATCCTCAGGCTCCTCTGGAGTTCGCTGATCTGAGATCTGCACTTCCTCCTCTTTGTCCTCTTCACATGAGGAGCACCTCGGGTTGGTCTGGAGACTGTCTGTGGTTCTTCTGGACTGAACGAGCGGCCAGACTTCATCAGGAGCCCAGGCCACATCAGTCTGACTGCCCACCGATTCGTTCGTCAGCCTGCTGGACACAACCACAAGAACCTTAAGTCTCCAGTGCACAACATTAATACACATCATCTTTCCAACATCTTTGGGCATATTTTTAAGTATTATTTATCTATTTAAAATGACAGTGATCGTACTGATTGATGCATCGTAATGCTATTAATATAATTAGTATCATTACACATTGTGTATATGTATATGTGTGTGGGACTGACCCATTGTCAGTGATGCTGCAGTGTGAGTGAAAAGCTGGAGCGTCTCGTCTTCTGTTTTGACTCCAGACGTCCTCACAACACACAGAAGACACCAGCTGAACACCACCTGCAAAGACATACAAAAAAACCACACATCAGTCTGATATCGTGACATTTCACATCGCTCTGTGTGTGTGTGTACATTGTATTTCTTACATTGTCGGAACCAAATGTCCACACAATATTTCAATTCAATTCAAGTTTATTTGTATAGCACCTTTTTTTACAATTAAGCTGCGGTCACACTGGACTTTTCTCCCCATAGACTTCCATTCATACGCACGCGAATGCGTCAGACCGGAAACGCAAGTCTGTGCATCAAGTTTTGCAGTTCACTGCTTTGCAAAGTTAAAGCTTGGTGAACTCTGACCTGCGAAATCGCATCACTTGACTGTGTGAGACCAATCAAGGATCAAAACATGACCTCTCTGAACAGGAATTTAAAATATGGAGCAATCGCTCGCTTTTTTAATGTCTAATCATCTTGTTTAATCCTGCCCCTTTTCGCAGCGCTGTACGACAGAATTTCACATGCTCAAACTCTAGTGTGACCGCAGCAGCTTTAGTATTGATCCAGATCTTAGCTTTAAAAAAAAAAACAGTTCACACGTTATTACATTACAGTCAAAATCAGAAACGTTCTGGTGTTGTGTATAGGGTGGACAGTATATATACATTACATAGTTCAAAAAGGTGATGTCTACAGTCGTGGCCAAAGGTTTTGAGAATTACATAAATATTGGAAATTGGAAAAGTTGCTGCTTAAGTATTTATAATAGCAATTTGCATATACTCCAGAATGTTATGAAGAGTGATCAGATGAACTGCATAGTCCTTCTTTGTTCTTTGCCATGAAAATTAACTTAATCCTGAAAAAAAACTTTCCACTGGTAATGGAATACAACTTGATCATACCCATGTCAGTATAGAATTCACACACACACACACACACACACACACACACACACGTTTGTTTTTGTGAAAAGTGGGTACATTACATAGGCTTCCATTCATTTTATACAGATCAAACCGTATATTATATTGCCCTCACCCCACCCTACCCCTAAACCCAACCATCACAGGAGACAGTGTACAGCTTTACTCCCTGAAGAAACTCATCCTGTGTGATTTATAAGCTTTTTGAGAAGTGAGGACGTCACCAATGTCCTCATATTTCACCTGCTTTTTGTAATACCTGTGTCATACCTATGTCATTATACAGATTTGTGTCCTGATATGTCACAAAAACACGTACACACACACACAGTAGTGAAAGGTGTGAGAAGCTCACCACACGTCTGTCCTGATCCATGAGTGCAGTGACAGCAGGGCCGCTGGGAAAACTCCAGCACTCTCCGGTCCAAACAGGACAACTCCGAGCCCAGGAACGGGCCCTCATGAGCCCTCATCGATACTAAGACAACAGAAACATCACACTGATGTCAAGAGACTGTTTAATAAAACAACTTAGCACACACAACAAACATTTACTACCTAATATGAGCTATTCAGATAATAATTACATGAGTAACATGAGGTATACTTATAACTTGAGGCAGGGGCGATTTTAGGATTTTCATTTTAGGGGGGCTCAACTCCTTATGAGAGAAAAATAATAATAAATTAAAAAAGAAAAAAATTTATATATATACACAGTTGAAGTCAGAATTATTAGCCCCCCTTTATTTATTTATTTTTTTTTTTTTTTGATGTTTAATGATGTTTAACAGAGCAAGGAAATTTTCACAGTATGACTGATAATATTTTTTCTTCTGGAGAAAGACTTGTTTTATTTTGGCTAGAATAAAAGCAGTTTTTAATTTTTTATGAACCATTTTAAGGATAATATTATTAGCCCCTTTAAGCTATTTTTTTTCAATAGTCTACAGAACAAACCATCATTATACAATAACTTGCCTAATTACCCTAACCTGCCTAGTTAACCTAATTAACCTAGTTAAGCCTTTAAATGTCACTTTAAGCTGTATAGAAGTGTCTTGAAAAATATCTAGTCAAATATTATTTACTGTCATCATGGCAAAGATAAAATAAATCAGTTATTAGAAATTAGTTATTAAAACTATTATGTTTAGAAATGTGTTGAAAAAATCTCTCTGTTAAACAGAAATTAGGGAAAAAATAAACAGGGGGGCTAATAATTCTGACTTCAACTGTATATATATATATATATATATATATATATATATATATATATATATATAATATAAGTAATAATTTAATTGTATTACTTTTAAAAATGTTTGACTAATATGGTAGGGTTGTTTACTAATCTAGCAGTATTCCACTGTTTATTAAAGTTAAAGAGGTTTAATGTGTATTAACTAGACCGTAAACCTTAGCATTTCGCTGGAGTGCAGTGAGCGCACTATTCTGTGTTTTTGAATGGCTATATTTACATTTCTGTCTTGTTTCGCCTGGTGCAAACAGCCAAATTGTTTATCACCGCAGATCTCGTCATGTAGCGTGTTGGTAGGACATGGGGTTACAATGTAACCTGCTCACCTAATGTTTACGTTTGTAATATTTATATTATTTGTTAATTAATATCCACCTCATGTGGAACTCTGAATCCTCGTCTCGTTTCGGAGGTGGTCGCATTTCAGTCACCGACACGTATTTTGAGAGCCGTCCTGACTGAATGAATCAAATACGATGTTTTCCACCAAGGAAACCTGGGGTGCTGAAATATAATTGGCTTAACCAGCAGTGTGCGGGTTGAATGACCAAAACAAAGACAGTCGTTCAGGCACGTTGAGCACATTTTCAAAGCAGATTAACTGACTTCAGCATTGTTTATCAGATAAACAAGAACGTTCACTCGGCATGTTTCTTAAATATCTGCAAACATATTATGGTATTTTGATGCTTTAGAAGAGTCAAAAACTGACATACAGCACCTTTAAAGTGGCAGAAGACAAAACTGCTAGTGTACTTTAGCTAACGTTACAGTTCTGGTTCTCAGTGTGAACGTCTCGATCAGTGGATGTGGATGTGTCTGCTGCGCTTCACCTGGTTTCTTCTCCAGCAGCTGTCTCTTACAGTAGATCACGCAGAGGATGAAGAGCGCCAGGAGGACAGTGGCTAGAGCACTGCAGATCACAGCGGCCAGAGCCATGTCTCGAGGACTGCTTACTGTGGACGGCAGAGGCACCAGATTCACCCGGCCCACACCTAAAACACAAACACAGAGAGAGAGAGGCCGGTACGTTACAGTACGTCACTCCATTTCTCCCATACTCAGGAGTGAGATATTCACTGCAACATATGCACTAGAGAATAAATACTTGGAGTTTTTGTCTTGCTACTAGTCCACATATCAAACAATTCTTAAACCAAGAAGCATTTTATAGACAAGTGAAGCTATTGTCTTGTTTTCAGAAATAATATGTCAAAATTAAAGGAGTTTCTCCTTAAAATACAAAATAGTCTGCCAATGGAGTAAGCAAAATAATCTTATTTCAAAGCAAAAACAAGGTTATTTTGCTTGTTTTGTAGACTTTAAGTAAGAAAAGTAGTCAGAGTTTATGCTAAAAGGGTCAGGCTTGGTTCAAAGATACACTTGATAAGATAGAAAAGATAAATAAAAAGCAACATCCAAGAACAGTGTCACATTTGAATGCGTCTTTAATCAATATTCTTAAATATAAATATATATTTAAAAGAATGACTTCTTCCAAGAGCCCCCAGTGACTGGTTCTTCGTCTCTCCGGTGTCATCCCATTTAAAAATTCTGGAATTGCACTTATACAGGGTCATGCACTGTAAAAATGTCTGTAAATTAGCACTTTTCTATATTTTGTGGTTCATGTCTATATTTTTCCCCATTTATTCATGCTTTTGAGGGCTTTACAGTACAAACATCTGGTCATAAACTGTTCTTTCATAAACGTATTTCTCAATACGTTATTTCTTATACATTCTATTATTTCAAGCCACTACAATGTCAATAAAAGTACCTTTGTTGAACTGTAGAGTTGAATTTTCAACATCAAATCAAGTCGACAGAGCAGAGATCAACATCCCATAATGCAATTCACAACCATAAACAAACCCAAATTATGGAAACTGTTCAATTAATGGATTTTTTTAGTGTAAGAAAGCTATAAAAGTGCTAAACTCTGTCGGTTTCCGAACATTCCCATCAGTACAAAAACAGCTGATGTTGATCCAATCTGTCCAAATGAATGTGCAACTCTATTACACCCCATTCACACGGGGCGTCAGCTTCAACGCTTCCTATTCACTTTGAATGGGTGACGTCAGGCGTTGCCGAACTGCATTGTGGATCCGTCGGCGCCCCTTCACAGGCGTTGCTCGCTGCAGAAGTTGGGACATGCTCAACTTTTCAAGCGCCGACGGAAGCGTCAGCCAATCAGATCGCTGTATGCAAATACACCAGCTCCAACAGTGGCCTATTGCTGACTAATTTCATTGGCTGACGCTGCTATGACGATCGCGTCAGCCCCAACTTCATACACGCCCTCTGTTAAGCGTTGAAGCTGAAGCCTCGTGTGAATGGGCCGTTACGCAATCGTGTGTTTAAACTCCACCTCCACACTGAAAGATCAACGCCCACTTCAACGTTACTGCTTGCTTAGCTCCACCCACCCATTCACACAACAGTAAGCAAATAATAAATAATAAGGCAAACGCATGTCTTATTTGTAAAGTTTGTCGGAAAACGCAAGGTGTGTCAAAAACGTGTATTTGTGCACTATTCTACACCATTTTGTAGCATAAATAGTGCATTGAAACCAATCCTGAAACTTTAAAGTACAAGTGAACAGAAAGTTGTTAAGAGACTTTTATTGCAGTATGTTGATGTAATTCCAACTGACACAGAATATTGAGTAGGGACCGGGCTTTCTTTTTGCACATCATTACCTCATAGCAAACTAACGTTAAGGAGGGGTGGGGGGATTGGGGGAGGGCTTAAGAATATTGTGGCTGAAGCTGTCAAATTGACATCAACTTTGAATTTGAAGCCGTGCGATATTCTGCAATAACAGCACTTATACAGCCTCTTCACCCTTTTGTATTACTCCGCCCACATAGACTGACAGCAGATCAATAAACTCACTACAGTTTGACAAATATTGCAGCTGTTGGACAACATAATGTACTTTTGAGGCTTTTTTAGGCAAGAATGTAGTTGTTTAGATTGCAACTATGCAGTTCATTTATAAGGATAGTGCCTATTTTAAATATTTATAATTTGTGAGAGACAGGCATCCGCATCCCTTAGCCTGTCATTGAGCAGAGCAAAGATGTTGTCCATCCACAAGATGGCGACAGAGACTGCGTAATAAACCCTTAGTGGAGAAAAGATCAGTGTATTTTCAAACTACAGCTGATCAAATCATTGTTAAACTGGTAAGTGACTAAGTCGATCTCTCTCTTTTGTATGTTGTAGTGCTGTATTTATAGCATAGTAATTGTAGTGTATTAAGTGTGAGATGGGACTCGCGTATTAGGAATGTATGTATTTTGTGTTGGCCACTCTTTGGATGACCCTGAGTTACTTTCTGGTTGGCCATCTGTTTCTAATGAGTCTTCCGTTTTCATTACTGCAGGCTAGTTCAGTAAAAAGAAAGAAGAAATGCCTGCATGTGTTTAGCGTTTTTCCTTATCGCAAACACAACAGTAATCTGGTAGTGTATGCGCTGCTTTGGTTTTTTCAGGGTTAATTATTGTGATCTCCCGATTGCAACAGAGAAATACTGAGAAATGTCTCTAGACTGATGGCATTTCATGTCAAGTTCAGCCTTATAATCTTAAAATGTGAGCAAAATCACCTGTTTTGTCATCACTTTAGACATTACGCAAGAGAATCATTCAAACACTAGCTCTAAAGTGACGTTTGTGAATTAGTAACGCTTCTGCTGCTCTGACATCAGCTGCAGATGTGAATGAATGGCGGAGGAAAGTAGTTCCTCATACAAAAGGGGTTTTAGACTCTGTGTTTAATTTTCATTTTTATATACACGATTATGCCGTCGAACTGTTGTATAAATGCAATATCACACTCTTAGCAGTGCGATGTAGCTGTATATCGTCACTGGTGGGACACTAAGACACTCGGCCTGCAGCCTCAAGCCAACGCACGCCTTTCACCAGTGCCGATATACAGCCGTATCCCACTGCTACTCGTGTGATATTGCTCATATACTTTATACTGTAAAACACTTCAGAGAACAGTAGAAAATAAATAATAAAGTCAATTCAATACCCTTTTAATGTAATACTTTTTAAAGAAAAAAAGGCATGTGAAGTTCCAAAAGTACAACTATAACAAATTCTATTTTAGATTTTTTATACCTCATTTACATAAATTAAAAACAAAACTGATCATCAGCAGAAATCTAGTTTTCTGCTGAAAAAAAGTACAGGTTTGAATAAAGATTACACAATGACTAAACGATAACAGAAGGTAGGCTAAAGCAGGTCGCACACTAGAATCGCCGTGCAGCGCCACTCATTTCAGAATTCTAAACATAGGTTTCTATCAGGGTACACACACCGGCACGACAAGTCGGCAGCTGTCGGCAGCTGTCTGCAGCGCCCAGCCACGACTCAGGACACTGTTCATATTTCTGCCGCGCCACAGAGCGACATCTGATTAGTTTCGTTTTAAATAGAATGTGAATGTGCGCATCTGGTGTGCGATACTTTCAACTGTCATGTGCGCGCCGTGTTGCGTGTGTGACGCCCCTAACCCTCAGGGGTCTGAGGTGATTTTGGGGCCCCTGAGATGTTTTGACATGGCCTGACATTTGTGCTAATTTCAGCTACTTATTACATAGTATTGGCCAACGTGTATTTTATTTGTATTCAGTACAAACTCTGCTACAATAATATGTGACAATTATTGATGTACATGCTTGTGTTTTTTAGAAAAAAAATAATATGCGTGGTTAGTAGGATTTGGAGAAAAAAAATTTAGCTGAAATAAGGTCCAGAAAAACACACTAAATGTGCCTGAACAAGACTTTTGAGTAGCCGGTCTGGTAGGCTAGAATATTTACTTCACAATTATGTACAAATTATTTTATTCTCTCATTTAAAGGAAACATTACAAAGATTTGCATTTTGTTAAGTTTGTTTGGCTCATCTCAGGTCTATGCACGAGTGACAATGGTCATGAATAATTCACACCTGGAGAGACAAAAGACACTCCCCCACTCACCCATCAAGGACATTATAAAGCAAAGTCCATCTGCAAAAGCTAGCCCAAACTAAACGCTTGTTACATTTAGTAAAAAATTTGTAGGTTGTAATTTTTTTCAATATTTTGCTTGAATTTTATTGTATTATCTTTCAATTTCTGAATATTTTGGTGACTAAAATATTATTTTAATAAATATATCTGTTTAATAAATCTGTTTTGTTTAAATGCATCAAAATACACTGCCTATATTCACTGAGAAATGGAGGAAAATATTTGAAATGGTATAAAACGTGTTTGCAAAACTGTTGTAATAAAAACTTTCTTGTGCATTAATCCAGCATTTAATAATAATTTCTGAATGACTCTGGCATAATGACAAAACACAAGAATAATCAAAATAATATTTGAAGACCTTTTATATATATTTTGCCCAAATAGTCGCAGCCTTAGTTAACTTTTTCCAAACTTTAACAGGTTCAACTACGGTAAAATAAAAATTTAATGAATAACACGTATAACATGCGTCACGTTCTAGCCAGCGCGCTGTGGGCAGCCTACGTCATTGTTTGTATTAATGGCGGAAGTGGGAAGAGCCGGCGTGATGCGCGCTCTGCCGGGAGAATTGTATGGATTACCTAGTGAGACAACATCTGCTTTCAAAATAAGTTGGAAAGTTCACCCTCCAAGCTTTATGCAGGTATTTCTGACATGTGTATGTCTCATGTATTCGTGGAGATTCCGCTGTTTTTATTAAAATGTTCCATTAAAAATAATGAGCTCAGACAGAGAAACTAGACATCACGTTGGTTTCATACTGATTACTTTATCAAGCAATATTTGTTTTCAACATGCACTGCTGCATTTAAAAGTAGACACTTCAAGCTTTCTATAGATACCCGTCTCATGTCTGTGTGTTTAGTTTTCGCGGACTTTCAGTGCATTTTACTGACGTGTTTGTAAAAACAGTTCACGGAGAGAGAAAAGAGAAAATGCCTTCACTGTTTATTTTCCTTATTTTGCAGAAGCACACACATTTGTTGTTATTGTGAGTGTACCCAAAAAAAACTAGACATCTAACAGATTTGATTGATGTATTGCTCATATCTGTACGATCAAAACTGAAAGTGTAATTTAAGTTTTTTTCGGCGTTATCATGTGAAGACGCTTCAAAATGCGTATACGCGGCCTTCGACCCCTGGGGGTTAACTCTACAATATGGGAGTCAAAAGTGACAAAAGTAAAAACTAAAATTAATAGAACTTGTGTATTTAAATATTAACATTATTTCAGTAAGCTACCAAAGCAACGATATTTGTTTACTTTCTATTATTTTCAAGTTAAAGCACAAATAGATAGGATGTAAAAAAAAAAAAAAAAACAACCAAAAAAAAAACTACAGCAACTTAAACAGAACTTCTACACTTTCCATTTTAAAACCATGTGACCCTCTCTATCTCATCTTTCACAAAGCCAAAAGACTCAACTTGTTTGTGTGTGACAAATCTCCTCTGGCTGTGGTTGCGGTTGGGAATCGGCTCCAAAGAAAACGCTGTTTAAATAGCCGAAAATGTCCCGGAGGTGAAGGGCACATTCCCAGCCTGCCGATAATTTTTCACCTCTTCACCCCAGGCCAGTCGGGCCTTCACTTGCCAGTCTAGCGATCCCGTTATTAAGCATCAGATGAAGGGCGCGCTACATGTTTTGAAGTGGGCTCAGGGAATGTGTAAAGAGCCTGAGAAAACAGCTGCCCCGCTCTGAAGGCACCACACCATCTCTGATGTCACTGTCTGGAGAGTCTTCCCTTCCCTCAAGACAACAGGCATCTGAGAGACTATCGGGTGACTGATCTAGCCTGGAGAAGGGCTTTTACAGCCAGTGTTCTTCTGACACCGGCTATTAAGTCGTCGAGATAATTGGGGTTATCGTGTTATCTGGTGTGTACATCGATGTATCCGTCACTTAGGACTGGAAAAGCAGCTCCTCGGTGAGTTGTAGACGGTGTACATTCGCATAAATATTTATTTTGTTAGGTAAATCGATTAAAGGTTGCACAATGCATTAGCAAGAGCTTAATGCGAAGCACAATAGAGGATTGATTCACAACAAGTGCACTGTACATTCAGTTCCTGATTAATAAATAAGTAAATAAATCTCTAGAAAATGCTTTTCTATGAGTTTTGTCTTGTTTGTAGTCCAAATATCTAAAACTTCTTAAATCAAGAAGCATTTTCTAGACCAGGAAAAAAATATGGTCTTGTTTTTAGGCATGGGACGATAACCGTTTTCAAGATATACCGTGGTTTGAAAAAGTCAAGGTTTTAAAACTGCCAAAATTTACTACTATACCGTTATTAAGGTATGTGTAAGATTTTTTGTTTATGTTTTTTTCAGGTTTGTTTGTTTTTTTAGGATAACAGTATCTCCAGCAGAAAACATATCCACAGATGCCATTTTAAATTGTAAAGAAATCTGCGTTTTTAAAGCAAGTGCAGTGTCAATGATTTATTTGAACTATTTAGCCTGACATGTTTACTGCTCCAAAATATTATACATGTTTCTCAAACTAAAATATATTGTGTTCAATGGGGGAAAAAGTTGTTTTTTACCCAGACATTTAAAAATAGCTTATTTTAGAGCAATGATCACAATACCATCATACCGTGAAATCGTGATATTTTTATCCAAGGTTATCATACCGTCAGAATCTTATACTGGCCCATGCCCACAAGTAATAATATGCCAAAACTAAGTGAGTTTTTTCTTAAAAACAAGCTAAGTAATCTGCCAACGGAGTTAGCAAAATAATTTTGTCAAAATAAAAAACAAGTTTATTTTAGATACCCCATTGGCAGAATATTTTACTTGTTTTAAGGAAAAACTCATTTCATTTTAGTATAATTAACTTCTTAAAACGGCAATATTTTTGGTTTGTCAAGAAAATGCTTCTTGATTTTAGAACTTTTAGATATTTGGACTAAAAATGAAACAAAGAAATCTAAGAAAAGCTTTTTTTTTTTGCAGCGTATTCATGGGAACTGATTTTGTGATATGTATATATATATATATATATATATATATATATATATATATATATATATATATATATATATATATATATATATGTATATATATATATATATATATATATATATATATATATATATATGTGTATATATATATATATATATATATATATATATATATATATATATATATATATATATATATATATATATATATATATATATATATATAGTGAGCTAAACAGCCAAAAATACTTTTGTTACTGCTCGAGTTTTTTTCTAGTCCAAGTATCTAAAAATTCGTAAATTAAGAAGCATTTTCTAGACAAGGGAGAAATAGTGTTGTTTTCAGAAAAAATAATTAACTAAATAAAAGTTTTGTACAAAAGCATTTTAAAGTTATCTATACGTATCTTTCAATAGGATAAGTAAAATAATCTTGTTTCCCATTAGAAATCTGCCCCTTTGGCAAATCATTTAGCTTGTTTTACATTTAAAAATAAGGTTTTCTTAAGTTTTAAAAAAAATCCTTAAAACTAGCACAATGATCTGCCAAAATGGGGCAGATTTCTAACAGAAAACATGATTATTTTGCTTATCCCATTGGAAGATACTTCAGCTTTTTAAAGAAAAAACATTTTATTTTGACTTATTAGTAGGGTCAGACAGAATCTACTCATTTTGAAAAAATTCTGTGGATTTATGTGGAATGATTTTGGCAGTCTCATAGCTAAAAACTTGCCTTTTTAAAAAATACCTTTTTAACTTTTGTTTAATGTTTATGCAAACGCAATTAGATCCACTTATTCGGTAAACAAAGCAAGTCTCTCATATAATATTTCTACTAAAAGACAGAAAATATTACTTTACAAACTGTATTGTAAATAAATTACATAAACATTTTCACATTAGTCAATAATATTATTGCAATTAATTTAAAAACCGAATAAATATAAATTTACACACATTTACACAAGTAAATAAATAGACTCAATGATGGGTTTAAAATCTGTGGATTTCTGCGTGTGCAGATTCCATGTAAGCCTACTTATTAGTTCTGAAAACAATACAATATTTTTTACTTGTCTAGAAAATGCTTCTAGGTATAAACTTTTTTTAGATTTCTGGACTACAAACGAGATAACATGTTTACGTATATAACGTAGAATCGTTAATAATGGTATATGCTTTTGCTAAAGCCTTTTTGTTTAAATAATCATATTCGACAAGTGTAATCCTGGTCTGAAACTACATTACCCATGATTCTGCATAAACAAGCATGCTGTGCCAAAGCACTTGTATCCAGCCAATGTATATTTTTCTGCAAAAATTGAAGCAGTTGCTTCTATATGCACAATAAACTGCTTTTAAATCAATAGAATAAAACTGACAGATAAATATAAATCTGATTAGATCATTCCCGATGCTTTATGGAATTGCAGTTCTTTCCTGAACTAAAGCCATTAAGTATGTTTTTCTACTGTTGTCTTTTTCTTTGATTCACAAATAAATTTTTGCTTCAAATCAAACTTTTATTAAAGGTTCATGGCCTATATTTTTCTTGAAATAAAGATTTAAAGAATCAATATCTGTGTTTGGAATCAAATACTCTGAATGAGTACTTATTTTGAACCCTGAACATTTTCGAAGATACAAATGCTCTATATAGTTTGAATATGAGTAGTATGAATGTTATCTGGATGTACTACATTCACAGCTATTATTATCATCATGTGACATTAACTACATTTCACTAATCCACTCACATGGCCTCACAGAACAGTAAAGAGTTCATAGATAAAAAATAAAAATAAAAAAAATGATGTTTGCTTTTTTGTTCAAATGACTTATTTAAAATAAGCTAAAACAACACAATTCTTTTTATGGGACAACTTAATTGTTTTATGTTCAATCCACTTAAATTTTTAAAAACTATTAAGTTAACGTAATTCCTTCATGTTGTCCAAACACAAATCCATTAACTGAACTTAATTGTTTTATGCTCAATCTAAAGGGACTAAGCCGAAAAGAAAATGAATGAATGAATGAATGAATGAATGAATGTTCAATCTGCTTTAATTTGAAAAAACGATTAAGTTGTCCAAAAAAACGTAAGAATTCTGTTGTTTCAACTCATTTTAAATAAGTCGTTTGAACAAGCAGAAAAAGCATTTTTTGGAGTGTCACAACACTGATTCATCTGTGAATTTGTATGTCACGTACTGTGTGTATATATATATATATATATATATATATATATATATATATATATATATATATATATATATATATATATATATATATATATATATATATATATAAATAATAAGGAACATTGCATTTTAGATGCAGCCAAGCTCACTGAAAAAGTGGACGGCCACTGCTGCATTCTATTCCTAATATCATTTATATGAAATTGTATGCATTTGTAACACTAATTTACAATTTTTTAAAAAGATTGTATGATTCTTAGAAAAAAAGCACAGATGAAAGTCATCCTTAACCACAGCCATAAACTTAACCAACAAGAGTGTGAAAATGTACAGCTTAGTACAAATGACTCAGCAAAACATAAAGTGTTTTAATAAAATTACACAGAGATTGCATTAATTTTTAACAACATTTAAAATCACAACAACTCTCAACACAGCATTTATTCAACGCATAATTCCCCCAAAAATGAGAATTCTGACATTATTTAGTTGTCACAAGGTTGTTCCAGTTTCCTTTTTTTTTGTTGAACAGAAAAGAAGCTGACCCTTACAGAAAAACCAAAAGCATCACATGAGCTTCACATAAAAAAAAAACATTTAAAACACACGAGGATCAAAGACAAAACATGGGTTATAAAATTTTCATGTAAAAAAAAAAAAGTGTGTACTACATGAGTTCCATATTTGAACATGTGAAGCTCACATGATGCTTGTGTGGTTTTTCTTTGAGGGGAAAAATCATTGACTTCCATAGTATTTGTTTCCTGCTACGAATGTCAGTAGCTATAGTATAAAAAAGTCTTCTTTTGTGTACAACAGAATATAAAAGGATATAAATTATGCTGCTTTCGTACCATGTCGCGCTCATTTCTCATCAGCAATTGACTGAGCGATCTTGTTTTACTTTGACGGCTTTCAGTCTTAAGGTCTTTGCACACTGAAGTCCAAAATTTTAATAAAAAAAATTTTTAATTTCAGATAATCGAAATCTGAAAAATTTGAAATTTGAAAAAAAATACGAACATTACACACAGAGTCCGATGCGCATTAATTAATTTGTTGCAAAATAATTCCTAAAACAATACAAAATGGACTCTTCGAGTACTGAAGATGATTTTGTCATCAAAATAAAAAAGCAAATATTGGGTCAATCACATAGATTGCGGAGAGAGGAAGAAGAGTTCCACCATCCCGACCATTCAAAGATTCAAAGAACAAATTTGATCCTGAACAGAGACTGGCAGTTTGTCTGAGGTATAGAGACACACACACACACGCGCACACAAAACCACATTGACAAACTTTACCTTTAAAGTAACCTTTACTCTGCTTCATACTAGCATGATAATACATGTTAAATATTTGAGCTCATCCATTGACATGATTTCTGTATTCCCATGATTCCACACTCAGTCACAGCGTCATCAAAATGCACCTTTGTTTGTTGTGAATACACTCCCTCTAGTGGCGAAAATTACATACCGTGGCTTTAAGGTAGATTGGCTGATCTGGAAATGGTACAGATGACAAATACCCAAAACTAATGCTGCGTCCCAATCCGCATACTATCCGTCCTAAATAGTATGTGAACATAGAATTAGCATGTCCCAAATCGTAGTATGTTAAAAAGAGTATGCCAAAAATTCCCGGATGGTTTACTATTTCCGGTCAAAATTTTAAGTGTAGAAGCGTCCATACTCTAACCGCTGATATTGCCCACAGTACATTGCGCGTTGGACGTGAACTCGATTAGAACTACAAAAACGCGGGTGAAAAGTGTAAACAAACTACAAACATGATGGACGCGCGAGACCAACCGTCAAGCAGAGAGGCTTCAGTAATGACTGTTAGTTAATATCTAACCCACTGGAGAATATTTATATACCGTTGTCCGTGTTATATTTCATCTGCAACAACAATACTGAACTTATATAAAGATGTGTTTGGACATTACCGTCTGAATGCAGAATTATCCAAAGACCTGAGGAGATTTCTCTGCATGAAAGACTCGTGAATGGGAGATTATCCTGCTGCTGCTGCCTCTCCAATAAGGTAGGAAATTAAATACGACAGAAATGTGGATGCTTGACAGGGCTCTTAACTAAGCAACACAGCGATCTGTGTAACGAGGAAGTAGTGTGTCCCAAAGCTTGCATACTCTTCTGTCACACACTCAAAAGTATATATTTTTCCTTCACAAAAAAAGTACATACTTTTAGGGCGTAGTATAAGTATGCGAATTGGGACGCAGCATAAATCTAAAACTAGCAAATCCAGAATAGCTTGGACAGCTGGAAAACTCCAACTCCATTTTATTAAATCGATGTTTTCCACAGATTTCAAATTCTTCATGCAAAACTGGAATCTATTTTAATGTAAAAGAGTTTTCTGCTGACATTTGCTCAAAGAGTAAATTCACAATACATCAAAATGTATATAGTAACAGTACAGACGTGCTTACTGGAAATCCCACATCGTGGTCAGAGTTTGGAACAAAGGCTACAACACACTGAGCTAAAGCCTGTGGACTTCTTTATGTCGACGCATTATGTTGCTGTAATGAAGTTAAATATGAACCATATATTTGTTTAACATCCTTTCATTGGATGAACACGAGCTTTCTTTATTTTCGCTCGGGTAAATTAATCATTAAGTAAACATGGGCTTGGCCTTCACAGAAACAAGTGCTCTTTGTGAGACAATGTCAACATCAGTTGAGCCCTAAAAAGAAGTTTCTTTGTCGGAGATGTGTGCCTTTGTGCAATTCATTTGAAGACCTAATCAAAACTATAGGTGTAGGGCTCATCATTTAGGCCTACAGTGACTAATCTCCGACTTAAACATGTACAGCGTTTGCCCATCAGCAGATTTAGACAATGTGGAGCTTTGCCAAGGTGTTGCTGCGTGGATACAAAAAAGTGATTGTTAGGCTTTTGTGAGTGGTTAGTCTAAAGAGTGTACCAAATTTATTTATCTGTGTCTGAATATGCCTACTAACATAGTAGTTATCAAAACTGAGGGAGCAGGATGTATTATGGAGTGTGCATCTATGCCATGAGGCTCTGGGAGATTTTTGAATGGCAGTGAAGCGACACAAATGATGACAAGTGAAAAGATGAAAAGTCTTGTCGTTGATCCGAGTTGTAAGAGCTACAAATAATAACTTCACTTCTAGTTGATAATTTGTAAAAGTGGCAGAAGGTTGATATTTCTGCTGAATCATCTGTTGAACTGCATCCCAATCATCACAAATACTGCAGAAAACCTATTGGAACCCGCATAGACCCAAGATTCTCATAGAAATCAGTCAAGTTTGGTGAAGGAAAAATCATGGTTTGGAGTTGCATTCAGTATGGGGGCATGTGAGAGATCTGCAGAGTGGATGGCAACATCAACAGCCCGAGGTATCAAGACATTTGAGCTGCCCATTACATTACAAACCACAGGAGAGGGCAAATTCTTCAGCAGGATAGCACTCATTCTTACACTTCAGCCTCCACATCAAAGTTCCTGAAAGCAAAGAAGGTCAAGTGCTCCAGGATTGGCCAGCACAGTCACCAGATATGAACATTATTGAGCATGTCTGGGGTAAGACGAAAAAGGAGGCATTGAAGATGAATCCAAAGAATCTTGATGAACTCTGGGAGTCCTGCAAGAACACTTTCTTTGCCATTCCAGATGACTTTATTCATAAGTTATTCGAGTCATTGCAGAGATGTATGGATGCAGTCCTCCAAGCACATGGGAGTCATACACCATATTCATTCTTTTTCCACTGCACCATGACTTTATATTCTATACTGTACATTATTTCTGTTAAGTGACGAAACTTTTGTCTAAGCAAAGTCAGACATTACTGTCCTAATTAAATCATAAAAACAAAATAAAAAAATCAAGGCATGATCATATTTTATTTTGGTAAAAGAAGCGTCATCTAGAGGTGTTTGCCTTTCATATTAGGCACTTCTGATGTCAAATGATCAACTAGAAGTCAAGTTATTATTTGTTGTTTTTAAACCTTGGATAGGCAACAGGGCTTTTGTTAGGTAGTGTATGCAAAAAACATGATAGATGTAGTACTTATAGATTCATTTATACTGAACACATTCATACTGTTTAAAACATGCTTTTTGTAATGTTTAATTTGCGATCCAAACAGAAAAGTTTGGGCTTGAACAACAACAAACTACTGAGATGCAACAACAATAGACGCGCATGCCTCTGTGAAGGAAAATAAACAGATTTTGTGTTCCTGAGAAACCGCAGAAATAACGTAAGGTCAAGCGTGAAGTGTTTCAGTGCTTTCAGAGCAAATTCAATGTTTTTTTTTTTTTTGAAGAATGTCATTATTTTGCAAGAGAACTAAATTATTTTGTAAGCAATTGCTAAGTTTTTTTGGAGAATCAGATTTTGTTCTTAATATTATTGTAACGTTATCATGTTTTTGGGGGGAAACTAAATAATTTTACTAGTGAGAACACAGTTGCTTTATATGTAATCTTTAGGTTTGTTGGGGAATGCATTGTTTTATGAGAAAAACAATCGGGGGATAGTTTTTCAAGAGAGCACAAATGTTTTGTAAGCAATGTTTCTCTGAGAATGTAATGTGTATTTATATAGCGCATTTATTGTGTATGGCCATACACCCAAAGCGCTTCACAATCATGAGTGGGGTCTCTCTACTCCACCACCAGTGTGTAGCATCCACTTGGATGATGTGACGGCAGCCACAGGACAACGGCGCCAGTGCGCTCACCACACACCAGCTATTGGTGGAGTGAAGAGACAGTGATAGAGCCAATTCGGTGGATGGGGATGATTAGGAGGGCATGATGGGTAAGTGCCGATTGAGGGACTTTGGCCAGGACTACCCCTAAGTGCCATGGGATTTTTAATGACCACAGAGAGTCAGGACCTCGGTTTAACGTCTCATCCGAAAGACGATTCAGAATCACTATAGTTTTGTTAAAGAACAGAATAGAAATGTTTTGTGTGCAAATGTAAAGTTTGGGGTGATGGGACGCAACAATTTTGCAAGAAAACAAATTTTTTTGCCATTTTTTTGCCATGGGATTTTTAATGACCACAGAGAGTCAGGACCTCGGTTTAACGTCTCATCCGAAAGACGATTCAGAATCACTATAGTTTTGTTAAAGAACAGAATAGAAATGTTTTGTGTGCAAATGTAAAGTTTGGGGTGATGGGACGCAACAATTTTGCAAGAAAACAAATTTTTTGTGAGGTAATGGCAAAGTATTTTGGGGAAAAATAATGTTGCAAATGTTAAATTTAGCTCCGGTTTCCCCCGCAGTACAGGTGAATAGGGTAAGCTAAATTGTCCGTAGTGTTTAAGTGTGAATGAATGTGTATGGATGTTTCCCAGAGATGGGTTGCAGCTGGAATGGCATCCGGTGCATAAAACGTGCTGGATAAGTTGGCGGTTCATTCCGCTGTGGTGACCCCGGATTAATAAAGGGACTAAGCTGAAAAGAAAATGAATGAATGAATGTTAAATTTATTTGGGAATGCAATTGTTTTTCGGGAGAATGGACAAAAAGTTTTGCATGAAAGCATAAAAAGGTTGAAGCAAATGCAAAGTTTTTTGGTAACGCAAACAGTTTGACTAGAGAACATAAATGTTTTAGTTTTTGGCCAATTCCATCATCATAAAAGGTGTATGTTTTGTAAGCCAACAGAATATTTTGGGGGGAAAGCAATAGCATTGTGAGAGAACACGAATGTTTTGTAAGCAAACAACATTGTCAATTAAACACAAAACTTTTCTAGAGAACACAAATGTTTTGTACGCAATCACAAAGATTCACTTTAGTTTTGTTAAAGAAAAAACATTCATAACATTATCTTAACATTATCATAACATTATCTTAACGTTTTTCTGGGGAAACAAAATGATTTTACTATAAGGAGAATGCACATTTGTTGTGTTGTTGGGGAAGAGGACGCAAGAGAAAACAAATGTTTTATGTGAAATTGTAAACTTTGATGGGGAATGCAATTGTTTTCGAGAGAATGCAAAAAATGGGGGAAAAAAAATATGTTTTGGAGGGAAGAACGCAACGGTTTTGCAAGAAAGAACATAAATGTTATTGTTTTTGGCCAATTCCATTATCATAAAAGGTGTATGTTTTGTAAGCCAACTGAATATTTTTGGAGAAATCAATGTGAGAAAAGGCAAATGTTTTGTAAGCAATAACAAAGATTCACTTTAGAATCACTTTAATTTTGTCAAAAAAAAAAATTAAATTCTAAATGTTATCCTATTGTTTTTCTAGGGAAATAAAATTTCAACACATTTGTTGCATTTTTGTGTGGTAGAATGCAGCAGTTTTGCGAGAGAAAACGAATGTTTTATGTGAAACTGTAAACTTTATTGGGGAATGCAATTGTTTTTCGGGAGAATGGACAAAAAGTTTTGCATGAAAGCATAAAAAGGTTGTAAGCAAATGCAAAGTTTTTTGGTAACGCAAACAGTTTGACTAGAGAACATAAATGTTTTAGTTTTTGGCCAATTCCATCATCATAAAAGGTGTATGTTTTGTAAGCCAACAGAATATTTTGGGGGGAAAGCAATAGCATTGTGAGAGAACACGAATGTTTTGTAAGCAAACAACATTGTCAATTAAACACAAAACTTTTCTAGAGAACACAAATGTTTTGTACGCAATCACAAAGATTCACTTTAGTTTTGTTAAAGAAAAAAACATTCATAACATTATCATAACATTATCATAACATTATCATAACATTATCATAACACTATCATAACATTATCATAACATTATCATAACACTATCATAACATTATCATAACATTATCATAACATTATCTTAACGTTTTTCTGGGGAAACAAAATGATTTTACTATAAGGAGAATGCACATTTGTTGTGTTGTTGGGGAAGAGAATGCAAGAGAAAACAAATGTTTCATGTGAAATTGTAAACTTTATTGGGGAATGCAATTGTTTTACGAGAGAATGCAAATGTTTTATGGGAAAAAATATGTTTTGGAGGGAAGAACGCAACGGTTTTGCAAGAAAGAACATAAATGTTTGTTTTTTTTTCAATTCCATTATCATAAAAGGTGTATGATTTGTAAGTCAACTGAATATTTTTGGAGAAAGCAATGTGAGAAAAGGCAAATGTTTTGTAAGCAATAACAAAGATTCACTTTAGAATCACTTTAATTTTGTCAAAAAAAAATTAAATTCTAAATGTTATCATAACATTATCATAATGTTTTTCTAGGGAAATAAAATTTCAACACATTTGTTGCATTTTTGTGTGGTAGAATGCAGCAGTTTTGCGAGAGAAAACAAATGTTTTATGTGAAACTGTAAACTTTATTGGGGAATGCAGTTGTTTTTCAGGAGAATGGACAAAAAGTTTTGCATGAAAGCATAAAAAGGTTGTAAGCAAATGCAAAGTTTTTTGGTAACACAAACAGTTTGACTAGAGAACATAAATGTTTTAGTTTTTGGCCAATTCCATCATCATAAAAGGTGTATGTTTTGTAAGTCAACTGAATATTTTGGGGGGAAAGCAATAGCATTGTGAGAGAACACGAATGTTTTGTAAGCAAACAACATTGTCAATTAAACACAAAACTTTTCTAGAGAACACAAATGTTTTGAACGCAATCACAAAGATTCACTTTAGTTTTGTTAAAGAAAAAAAAAACATTCATAACGTTATCATAACATTATCATAACATTATCATAACATTATCATAACACTATCATAACATTATCATAACATTATCATAACATTATCATAACATTATCATAACATTATCATAACATTATCATAACACTATCATAACATTATCATAACATTATCATAACATTATCATAACATTATCATAACATTATCATAACATTATCTTAACGTTTTTCTGGGGAAACAAAATGATTTTACTATAAGGAGAATGCACATTTGTTGTGTTGTTGGGGAAGAGAACGCAAGAGAAAACAAATGTTTTATGTGAAATTGTAAACTTTATTGGGGAATGCAATTGTTTTACGAGAGAATGCAAATGTTTTATGGGAAAAAATATGTTTTGGAGGGAAGAACGCAACGGTTTTGCAAAATTGCATAAATGTTATTGTTTTTGGCCAATTCCATTATCATAAAAGGTGTATGTTTTGTAAGTCAACTGAATATTTTTGGAGAAAGCAATGTGAGAAAAGGCAAATGTTTTGTAAGCAATAACAAAGATTCACTTTAGAATCACTTTAATTTTGTCAAAAAAAAATTTAATTCTAAATGTTATCATAACATTATCATAATGTTTTTCTAGGGAAATAAAATTTCAACACATTTGTTGCATTTTTGTGTGGTAGAATGCAGCAGATTTGCGAGAGAAAACGAATGTTTTATGTGAAACTGTAAACTTTATTGGGGAATGCAGTTGTTTTTCGGGAGAATGGACAAAAAGTTTTGCATGAAAGCATAAAAAGGTTGTAAGCAAATGCAAAGTTTTTTGGTAACGCAAACAGTTTGACTAGAGAACATAAATGTTTTAGTTTTTGGCCAATTCCATCATCATAAAAGGTGTATGTTTTGTAAGCCAACAGAATATTTTGGGGGGAAAGCAATAGCATTGTGAGAGAACACGAATGTTTTGTAAGCAAACAACATTGTCAATTAAACACAAAACTTTTCTAGAGAACACAAATGTTTTGTACGCAATCACAAAGATTCACTTTAGTTTTGTTAAAGAAAAAAACATTCATAACGTTATCATAACATTATCATAACATTATCATAACATTATCATAACACTATCATAACATTATCATAACATTATCATAACACTATCATAACATTATCATAACATTATCATAACATTATCATAACATTATCATAACATTATCATAACATTATCTTAACGTTTTTCTGGGGAAACAAAATGATTTTACTATAGGGAGAATGCACATTTGTTGTGTTGTTGGGGAAGAGAACGCAAGAGAAAACAAATGTTTCATGTGAAATTGTAAACTTTTTTGGGGAATGCAATTGTTTTACAAGAGAATGCAAATGTTTTATGGGAAAAAATATGTTTTGGAGGGAAGAACGCAACGGTTTTGCAAGAAAGAAATGTTATTGTTTTTGGCCAATTCATTATCATAAAAGGTGTATGTTTTGTAAGTCAACTGAATATTTTTGGAGAAAGCAATGTGAGAAAAGGCAAATGTTTTGTAAGCAATAACAAAGATTCACTTTAGAATCACTTTAATTTTGTCAAAAAAAATTTATTCTAAATATTATCATAACATTATCATAACGTTTTCTAGAGAAATAAAATTTCAACACATTTGTTGCATTTTTGTGTGGTAGAATGCAGCAGTTTTACGAGAGAAAACGAATGTTTTATGTGAAACTGTAAACTTTATTGGGGAATGCAGTTGTTTGTACGAGAGAATGCAAATGTGCAAATGCAAAAAAAAAAAAAAACATTTTGAGAGAAGAACGCAACAGTTTCCGTAAGAAAGCTAAGTTTTTGGTAAACACAAGTTTTGGAAGAAGATACTATTGTTTTGTGAACAAATGCACAATTCCTTGGGGTCGAGTCCAACCGTCACCCTTTCCTGATCCCATTTCCCTTCTCTTTTCCCCACAGATTCTCTCTTGAGACGAGTGTACATGTAAACACACAGAAGACAGACAAACAGAGTGTGTGAAGAACCAGCAGAACCACATAAAATACCAGAAATCTTTTATATATTGACTAGTTTCTCCATCTGCACAATCGTGTCTGTGTCAGTAAATCTGGCCCAGCTGTGTGCCGTCCTCCTTCCCTTCGCCTCCTCCCCAAAAGCAAAGCGTTTCCCCTGTTATCAGCGGCCCACAGCTGCAGCAAACACAGACAAAGAGCGGCCCTTGAAAAGATCTCACCTGCTGATGCTATCAGACTGTGAGCCAATAGACTGCTCTCTTTGATATGAGCGCCTGTTGACTTTAGTGAATGCCACACTCGAACACATGGCCTTGAGCCCAAACAACTGTGTGGACGATTGTGTTCATCCAGATCCTGAGATTCCAACCGGCTTGCTGATTAAACGCTTCATATAAGAGCAGACATTATTCATTTCATTAGTTGCCAAGGTCATTATATGCTGGTTGGGTGACACGTAGCTCTGCTGTCTATAAGGTGAATGTCCTTGCTGTCTACAGAATAAGAGCTCATTAAAAAAAGTTACAAATTTCCTAAATTTTCTGGCTGCCTGCAGAGAAATTATTACCAAAACAAAGCTATCGGGTGTATGTTTTCTAGGTTGGGATGTCCCCTTTAAAACAGAGCTCTCTCAAAAGCCCAAATGCCAGGTTACATTACTATCACCCTTTTCGGAGCCAGCAGAAAATTGGCTTCGCATCAGTTCAGATGCTTAGATGGGACAGCTGTGAGGGCCTTTGCCAAATATTTAGAGCTATCCCGTGACAAGAAAAGACAGCAGCAGATGAAACGCATTAAAGCAAGCGAGAGGAACCCATAAATGCTGTGTTTTCTTCTTCCTCTGGCTCTCGGGACGGGCCAAGGAGAGCCGGGTGTTTCTGGATTTATGATCGTTTCTGAAGACAGGTTTGCTGGCGCAGCTGCGTGTTTGCCCCGGGCCCACGTGAAGCCATTAAAAGCATCGGGCCTTTGAGTTTTCAGCAGCCGGTGTCAGATAATGCCAGAGGAGATCCTGCATCACTGATAGCGCTGAAGAAAGTCTGCTTCTCTGTGCATTTTAAACAAGAGCATGTTTAATATAGTGTCAGAATTTTTAGCCCCCCTGTTTATTTTTTCTCCAATTTCTGTTTAACGGAGAGAAGATTTTTTCAACACATTTCTACACATAATAGTTTTAATAACTCATTTCTAATAACTGATTTATTTCATCTTTGTCATGATGACAGTAAATAATATTTTACTCAATATTTTTCAAGACACTTCTATACAGCTTAAAGTGACATTTAAAGGCTTAACTAGGTTAATTAGGTTAACTAGGCAGGTTAGGGTAATTAGGCAAGTTATTGTATAATGTTTTTTTCTGTAGACAGTCGGAAGAAATAGCTTAAAGGGGCTAATCATTTTGATCTTAAAATAGTGTTTAAAAAATTAAAAACTGCTTTCATTCTAGCCGAAATAAAACAAATAAGACTTTCTCCAGAAGAAAAAATATTATCAGACATACTGTGAAAATTTCCTTGCTCTGCTAAACATCATTTGGGAAATATTTCAAAAAGAAAAAGAAATTTGAAGGGGGGCTAATAATTCTGACTTCAACTGTATACTATACTGGAACTCTACCTTAGTTTAAAATAAAGATAATTTGGTAACACTTTAAAATAATGGTCTATTGGTTAATGTTAGATAATGCATTTACTAACATGAACAAACACTTATTAATATATTTAATATGGTATTTATTCATCTTGGTTAACATTAGTTAATGTTATTAGAGTTGAATAACTTTAGTTCATGTTAACTAATGTAAACAAGCACAACTTTGTATTTTAATCATGCATTAGTTAATGTTGCACTATGATTAATTGATGCTTTACAAGATTATTCAAACTTAGTTAATGATAGCAAAACTAATGCACCATTATTCTGAAGAGTTACCGAACTGTGTTACCGAACATTTATTGATACTTGGCTGCAAAATGTCTTATTCTGATGCCTGCAACTTGTTTATACTTTTCTAACACATCATAGCCCAGGGGTGTCCAAACTCGGTCCTGGAGGGCCGGTGTCCTGCATAGTTTAGCTCCAACTTCCTTCAACACACCTCCCTGGAAGTTTCTTGTATACCTAGAAAGAGCTTGATTAGCTGGTTCAGTTGTGTTTAATTGGGGTTGGAGCTAAAATATGCAGGACACCGGCCCTCCAGGACCAAATTTGGACACCCCTGTCATAGCCTATAATTTAATGTCAACTATTTAGCATTCAGAGTTTTGCTGTGTGTGAAATTCACAATAATTCTAAATGGTTCACTTTTAAAACTTGTCATCATCATCATCTTTTTTTTGTTTTAAATGTATTGTATCCTATTTATTAAAAGTATAGCAACAAGAAAAAAAAAACATTTTCAGTATAAAAAGTACTTTATTCATCACTGTATTCTTAAATTCTGTATTTTATTTTATGTATTTTTGGCAGCTCTTAAAAGAAATGTCTATAACTGATAAAAATTCAAATCAATCAATAATTCAATAAATAAATAATAAATAAATAGTTTTGCATTTATTTTAATGACTCATAAATACATTTATATGACTCATAAATAGATAAATAAATACATAAACAAACAAATAAATAAATATTCTTTATTTTTTTCCACAATTCGTAAATAAATTTCTTTGACTCTTAAATAAATAAATAGGTTTTTTCAATACTTTTTTCTATTCTTGAATTCTTAGTTTCATTGTCATTATTCTTTGCAGTTAATAAATAAATTGTTCCTTTTTATTTTTTTGTATTCTTGAATTCTTTGTTACATTGTTATTTTTTATTTTATTTGTCTGGAAATTACCTATCTTTTTTCTATGGGCGTACTCACACTATGCTATCCGAACCGTGCCCAGGCCCGTTTCCCGGATCGTTTGAGAAGTGTGAGTGCTCTGAATCGGGCTCAGGCACGGTACACTTGGCCGGCCCTGGCCCGGTTGGAAGAGGTGGGCCAGAGCGTGGTTCACTTGGGCTCAGGCACGGTACGCTTACAGTGTGAGTGCAAGCGTGCTTGAGCCCGAAACTGAAAGAGAGACGTGACTTTTAAAAGGGACTGTTTGATATGGATTAATTAATCATTCGTACTGTTCAATGAATGCAAACTGTCGTAGATTATTAAAGACACAAACCCCTCACTGCACATCAGCTGCACCTTCAGCAAACTTCCTAATTCCTGCAGCACGAGGACTTTATGATTGTTTATAAGCGTCAAAAGTGGCTGATCTGTTCGGCGAAATATTAGACTGCGTGTCACCGCATATCAAACGACTTAAACGATATAACTAAAGAAATCTCCACTGTGCTGAGCGAGAGCGCTTACTGAGCAGCGCGTCATCGATGACGGAAGCGCGCCCAGGCCCGAATGTAATGTGAGTGCGGGCCGCCGGGGGAGACGGGAGGGGGCCTGGGACAAGCGTGCTTTGGCCCGATTCAAGGCAACTGTACATAGTGTGAATACGGCCTATGTCTCAGAAATAAATAAATGAATAGGCATTTTTGAATACTTTTTGTATTCTTGAATTCCTTATTACAGTATAATTATTATTCATTTTGGCAGTAATAAATGAATTGGTCCTTTTTTATTCTTATTTGTATATTGTTACATTGTTATTTTTTATTTTATTTGTCTGGCAGTTACTAAAGGAAATTCTCTATGACTGAATGAATGTATGAATGAACGATTGAATGAATAATCTTTATCTATTCTTTAGTCTTCTTAAAGTATTCATTTTATTCATTTATTCATTCATTTTCGGCTTAGTCCATTTATTAATTAGGGGTCGCCACAGCGAACTGAGCCTCCAATTTATCCAGCACATGTTTTACACAGCAGATGCCCTTCCAGCCTCAACCCAACACTGGGAAACACCCAACACCCGCTGTCATACACTATACGGCTAATTTAGCTTAATCAATTCACCTATAACGCAGGTCTTTGGACTGTGGGGGAAACCGAAGCACCCGGAGAAAGCCCACGCCAACACGGGGAGAACATGCAAACTCCACACAGAAATGCCAACTGCCCCAGCCGAGGCTCGAACAAGCGACCTTGTTGCTGTGAGGCGATAGTGCTACCCACTGCACCACCGTGTTGCCTATGATCAATCAATCAATTCATATTTCATTTTTATTTTCTTCTTTTTTTTATTTATTTAATTTAATTTAATTTTTAATTTTATTTAATTAAATGTTTTTTTTTTCTGGCAGTTCTTAAAATAAACTCTATTTGAAAAACAAACAAATAAATAAATGAATAATTAAATAAATAAATAAAACACATTCATGAATATTAAATATGTATATGTTTACTATAAAAAACTAAATGCTAAAATGGGACTCCTCTCGAAGCTGAAAACCACAGATGACGCTTGTGTCCTATTCTCCTAAAACTATTCAAATCCAAAAACAACATAATAAGCCAGATTTCAGATTCCACACAGAGCTCAGACACTTGAAATGACCTGAAACCTCCATGCACAGCTTCTCCAAACTCAAAAGCCACACAACGCAGCAGCTGTGGGCATCTGAAACTCTGTCTGTCACACTTCATTTTCAGCAGCATGAGCTCTTGATGAGTCTCTCCCGTAAAGCCAGCCCAATTAGCAGCACAGAAAAATGGGGAACAATACAGCGCTTTGTGTTTACCATGCCACTGAGAGCCTCCAACGACCCAAGCCTGTGTTCTGACTTGTAAAAAAAAAAGGCACTGTAAAACGCAGCAGTGTGAATCACCAGCGCCGAGCGACTCGTCATCGCACAGATTATTATTAATGCAACTGTTTGTGTGACGGCCCCTTTTAAAGGATTACCCCAAAATAACCTGTCATCACGAGCCTGATCGTGTCTTCTGATTGGTTGTAAGTGAACGTGAACATTGTAAACTGACGCCATAGACGCCTGAAACAAAGTCACGTATTCAAACTGGCACAGGGTATTCCGATATAAAGCTTAAATGTAAAAGTGCGCAACTCACTGGAATCAGTTTTGAGCTGTTTTTGAAGCTGTTAATGGTTTTGGGAAAGATTATCATGAGACATTTAAGTTCACTATCTTGGAAACTACATTTAGGTGAATAATAAGCCAAAAATAAATTCAATTAATTTGGCAATGTCACTGTAAAGAAACAGACATGGATGATTTCCTTCGAAAGGACATTTGCAAATTAAAAAAAAGTGAATTCTTTCTGTGTATGACCTTTGGAAGCATTTAGATTACAGATTAATATCAAATTAGAGATTAATAATGATTATTTTAGATTAAAATGCATAGAGAATAGATTCATATACAGCTAAAGGCAAATTTTTAGCCCTCCTGTGAATGATTTTATATACAGTTGAAGTCAGAATTATTAGCCCCCTTTGAATTTTTTCTATTTTAAATATTTCCCCAATTATGTTGAACAGAGCAAGGAAATTTTCACAGTATGTCTGATAATATTTTTTTCTTCTGGAGAAAGTTTTTTTTTGTTTTATTTCGGCTAGAATAAAAGCAGTTTTTAATTTTTTATGAACCATTTTAAGGTCAAAATGATTAGCCCCTTTAAGCAATTTTATTTTCGACTGTCTAAGGAACAAACCACTGTTATACAATAACTTGTCTAATTACCCTAACCTGCCTAGTTAACCTAGTTAAAAAGTTTAAATGTCACTTTAATCTGTATAGAAGTGTCTTGAAAAATATCTAGTAAAATATTATGTACAGTCATCATGGCAAAGATCAAATAAATCAGCTCTTAGAGATGAGTTATTAAAACTATTATGCTAAGTTAAAGTTAAATGCCAGTAAAACTGAAGCCCTTCTGGTTGGCTCTAAATCTGTTTTATCCAAAGCTCAATCTTTTACCCTGTTTATTGATAACGCCCCAGTCAATTTCTCAACCCAAGTGAAAAGTCTTGGGGTTATACTGGATGGCATGCTCTCGTTTGGTTCTCATATTAGTAATATCTCACGTTCTGCCTTTTTTCATTTGCGTAACATTGCAAGACTTCGCCCTTCACTATCTCAACAAAGTACTGAAGTGCTTGTTCATGCTTTGGTTACATCACGGATTGATTACTGTAACTCTCTCCTACAACAACTTCATAGACTACAGTTAATTCAAAATTCAGCGGCTTGGATAGTTACCTGCTCGCGTACTTCTGATCACACAACTCCAATTCTCTTTCACCTGCACTGGCTCCCTGTTTACTATCGTATGTTTACTATGCTTTCTTTCATCTGAGAAATATTGCTAAATTGCGAAGTATGCTATCCATATCAGATGCAGAAAAGCTAGTCCATGCTTTCATGACTTCTAGGCTGGACTACTGTAATGCTCTGTTTGCTGGTTGCCCAGCATCCTCTATTAACAAACTCCAGCTAGTGCAAAATGCAGCTGCCAGAGTTCTTACCAGATCTAGAAAATATGATCATATCACCCCAATTTTATCCTCCTTACACTGGCTGCCTGTTAAGTTTCGTATTGAATTTAAAATATTACTCCTTACCTATAAAGCTTTAAATAATCTAGCTCCTGTTTATCTAACCAACCTCCTGTCTCGCTACAACCCAACCCGCTCTTTACGATCTCAAAACTCAGGGCTTCTGGTATTACCTAGAATATCAAAGTCGAGTAAAGGAGGTCGAGCCTTCTCATTTATGGCCCCTAAACTCTGGAATAGCCTTCCTGATAATGTCCGAGGCTCAGACACACTCTCGCTCTTCAAAACTAGATTAAAGACCTATCTTTTTAGCAAAGCATACACTCAGTGCATTACATAGCGGTATGACGCATGATGTGCCCCACACATGATTTTGGTTCTCGTTTATATACACTATGAACAGCAGCTACGCTAATTATTCTCCTTATTCTGTATTTCCACCTGGTGGTACTCATCTTGAGGCCCTCAGACTATGCAGTGCCACTGACGCGATCCGAGACCAGCGACGAGATGATCCCAAGGTTTTCTGGACCAGGCCGTATCCTGAGCAGCTGCTGTGGTGGTCATCGTGGAGTGAGAACATGAGACTGACTCCTGTGATGCTCCAAGGACAGACGAGTCTTCGCTGAGGTCCAGCTTACTGCGCCTAGACTGCAGCTCTGCACAAGATGTTTGGCCATAGGGGAAATGGTCGTGCCCAACTGAGCCAGGTTTCTCTCGAGGTTTTTTAAATCTTCGCTTTCGCCAATTGGTGAAGTTTTTTCCTCGCCGCTGTCGCCACTGGCTTGCATGGTTCGGGATCTGTAGAGCTGCGCATCGATGGATTTGCTCTTCAGTGTTTGGACTCTCAGTAGTGATTATTAACCCACACTGAACTGAGCTAAACTGAACTGAACTTAATCTCTGAAAACTGAACTGACTTTGTTTCAATTCACTATAATCTTCCATGTGAAGTTGCTTTGACACAATCCACATTGTATAAGCACTATACAAATAAAGATGAATTGAATTGAATTGAAAAGTATACAATACAAAATCCTCCTTTTAACATACAAAGCTCTTCATAACCTGGCCCCTCACTATCTTTCTGATCTTCTTCATTTGTACACTCCTTCGCGCTCACTGAGATCATCTTCTGCTGAACGCTTATCGGTCCCAAACATTAAGATGAAGTCATTTGGTGGCAGGGCTTTTAGTGGTACAGCACCAAAGTTATGGAATTCCCTGCCTTTGCACATTCGCCAGATGGACTCTATTTCCAATTTTAAACCTCAGATAAAAACGTTTCTGTTTAGGATAGCTTTTAATGATTTGCTGGTTTAATATTATGCTGATTGCTATTTTTACTGCTTGTATTTTTATGATGTGCTTGGATTTGATGTAAGGTGTCCTTGAGTGCTTTGAAAGGCGCCTAAAAATGAAAGGTATTATTATTATTATGCTTAGAAATGTGTTGAAAAAATCTTCTCTCCGTTAAACAGAAATTGGGGGAAAAAATAAACAGGGGGGCTAATAAATCTGACTTCAACTGTATATTTCCCAAGTGATTTTTAACAGAACGATAAAACTTTTATAGTAATTCATATGAGTGGCGGATTTAGGCATGGGCGGCGTCTTGCTGGGGGCGGCATGGGGAGATGGTGCAAAAAAAAGTGTCCCAGTAAAAGCTTTGAGATAAGATTTACTTTATGCAGGTGTATTAATTTAGAGTGGTTATTCCAAAATAAAGATGTGAGGGGCTATTGACATTTGGCGTCTTTTGCACGCGCAAGTTTGTTATTCTTTATGTGCAACGATGCAACCGAAACAACGCTGGTGAAAACAAATTGACGCATGTGCGCAGAAAGACATTTCCACGCGCCTCGCATGCGCTGCTCCTGATCCTGGTGGTTACTGTACATGCACGCCGATATGCGTCGATATGCAAGTCGATAAAACTAAAGTTTATATCATATGATGATGATGTTACTTTGACTAAGCATGGCTATGAATCAGAAAGGAGGAATAATCAGTCAGGGAGGTAACTAAGACTTAATTCATAACATTAATTCTCGGCCATGAGATGGGTCTAAGACAACAGATAATTCTATAAAACATATATTTTTTTGTATTCAGTAGAACTGCCATAATTAATATTCATGCAAAAGTCTTAGAATATTACCCCAGTTGTGTCTTTACATTGTTTTTCAGTTCCATTTAGGATTGATTTCTGTTATTTATTTTTAATAATATTTGTATTTATATTTGTATAATAATAATAATAACAATAATAATAATAATAATAATAATAATAAACAAATTGTTTTATTTATTGAAAATAAATAAATATATTTAAATGTATTTATAATAATTATTTTAAATGTATATATTTAAAATATATATTTAAATATTTAAAATATATATAAAGTCAACCACATAGTGTGTTTATTTCTTGGGGGATGGGGAGGGGGTTTGTTTGGGGTGGTTTCACCAAGGGTGCCATTTAAAGGGCCACGAAACCCCTCTGTCTCAGCAGGGTGTTTTCACACCTTTAGTTTGGAAAAAGTCAGGAAAGTGGGCGTGTCCAGCTCTGTTTAGGTGGGAGTGTCGGGGGAGGGAAAGAGGGAAGGATTTGCAAATATGGGAGTTTCCGTTTGGGCACGCAGACGCAGAGGAGAAAGACAGTGACTGTGTTTACATGGACATCAGTAATCAAATTACTTGCCAAATTATTAATTTGTCGACTTTAACTGCAGTTTGGCACTTTCACTTTTTATTCAGGAACATTTCCTGCATGTCGCCCGTAACAAACGAGATATTGAAAGCGAGGAACTGCTGAAGAGTGGAGTTTTAATGGAATGTTTGATACCGCACGGCGAATGGGAGAAAAAAATCCTCCGCATTTCTCAGTAACTTAGATGCACTCGGTAGGTAGCGTCAGAAAGCCGTGTGTGTATAGACTACCCTGTCACAAAATGCAGCGAAAATCCTACATGACGGTGTTTACGTGTTTACATGTTTACACTCGGAAAGCAGCATTCACAGCGGATCTTTCAGTCTATAATATTGTACTATAATATTGCAGTGATATTAACATACTGTAATCTGAGTTTATGGTATGTCTTTAAAAACTGAAAGAGCACTGCTGACGATACGAAGTAACTTTGCCATCTGAATGAACAAACAAAGGGCACTGCTCTCACACACACTTACCAAATCTGTAGAGACAGGACATTCAAACTGGAACTGTGTCTTTTTTAAAAGGAGACGAGCGGCAAATCTGGATTTCATCATTTCCAGATGCAAAAAGCTCTCGGGTAAAAAAAATGTTCCTTACAAACGCATTTCTGTCGCGTGTCGCGTGGACTGTAATCCACACGTGAGTCCAGCTGCGCTCTCATAGCGGGGAAATGAAAACAAAACCTTCGTTGCAGCACATTAATAAACGCAGCAGTCTCCAAATTCTCGTTCTTTCACTTGTTTTGGCAACACAACGTGGCGTCTCTCTGTCGTCTGAACACTGGTAAAACAGTCTTAGAAGCTATCATGCATATTAATGAAGTTGTGCCACATACACAATAGAGCGCGCTGATTGGTTTGAACAAAGTCTTTCTCATGAATTAATGCCGCACACTCAGAGACGTCACGATGTACTCGCAGGTACAGACAGCCACTCTCCACGCTGGATTTACACGCAAGTATCTCATGGCCGTGACGCAACGTCAAAAATTTGTGTCAAACTGGAAGAATGAATTTGCTCAAAATAACGCAAAAACAACCAATCTTCACTTTTTAGTGCAATATATGTGTCCTAATAGTGTTTATAGCAGCGTGGGACACATATATGACTGTCAACAGCTCAAAAAATGTGTTTTGGAGTTTCGTGACCCCCTTAACTAGAACTGCCACAAATTCACATAATATTATGTTGATCATTTCCTTTAGTTTCGCCGGAATAAAAGCAGTTTTTACATTTTTTTTTTTGTTTAAAAAAGGTCAATTTGTTTTTTTCAACTGGCTACAGAACAAACCATTGCTGTCCAGTCTTGCCCAATTGCAGATTGTCTTGACCATGTGCCTAAATGCAATGAGCTCCTGCCATGTGATTGGCTGATTAGAAATTTGCATTAACGAGCAGTTGGACAGGTGTACCTAATAAAGTGTATATTAGATAAACACAGTTCTAGTTTTACTAGAAGAACTACATTACATTCACATTTAGGCATTTAGCAGACGCTTTTGTCCAACGTGACTTATAATTGAGAAGGCATTTAGTGATTCAACAAGAAGAGGCAATACATACAAGAAGGAGAAAGAAAGTGTTTCTATAGGTGCTTTTACGGTAAGTGGTTTTGGTATTATTTACTGCTGTTCAGGTGTTCTCTGAAGAACTACGAAAAAATATTTTGTTTTCTTATTACAAAAAAAAAACCTCACTACTGTATTAAAAACAAAACAAAAAACTAAATTACTAAAACTTTACCAAAATAAAACTGTTCAAATGTTCAGTGACACTATCACAGAATAAAAGTAAACGATGACAGGATTTGTACTTTCTGGTTAATAAAACATTTAAAGGCTTTAACATTAATATATGCAGGAATTCTGATTGAATTATAATGAAATCTGGCATCTTGATCGTTATACCTTAGGAATAAAAATCATCAAGTATAATAAATAAAAGTGCTTACAGTGAGTTTCATATGGTGGCGGTGGATCTCCACACGGGATACACTCCATATCCTGAAATCCACGTAGCTTTGTCTTTCTGTAAAACCTGAAAGAGTGATTTTTTTATTTGTGTTAATACTGCTCATCTTAACCATTTCACTTACTAATTCATTCTTTAATCTATTAAGAAGATTAAATGACATGAAAGTCAATGGCTTCAAAAGATCTTATTTTGTGTTCAACAGAAGAGCGAAACTCATATGTGTACAATAAATGATGACAGAATTTTCATTTTTGGGTGAACTGTCCCTTTAAATGTGTGATCAATTCAAAACTTTGAATCAAATGAATACAATTGATTAATGGATTTATACTTCCACACAGCACCATTATTGAACAAGTGAACATTTATGTTCACTAAATGTGCATACAATTGATCAAAAGTGACTTTTTAAATGTGACTTTTCAATGTAATTTCAAGAGAATGTCCACCTGAATGTATGTTATCCCTTACACAACCTTTGTAATGTCGTGATTGACCAATCAGAAGCAAGCATTCCAGACATTTGTGTAATAATCAGGGCTGTACGATTGACATTGCAAAATTTCGTTAATTCTGCGATATATATTTGCGATATTAATGCAATTTCACCAGATGACTTAAATAATTCTATTGGTAAAGAATTGATCATTTTAGTTGATTGATTGGGATGATTCTGTAGGTGCATCTGCATAAAACATAATAAACAAGTTACGAGCATAGAGAAACACAATAAAGAAAAGATACAAATGAAATAAACCACGTGTTATTGTTTTAACAGTATTCAGGTGCAGTAATTGAATAATCAAATGTAAAATATTACTGCATAGTCTTAGTTATATACATAATTCAAAATCAATACTTATTAAGGTTACAATTTCTTATGCCTGAATGCTATTAAAAATCTTGATATAGTCACAGGTCTCAAAAACACAGGCAAACTATGAATTATAATCCGGACTCGACGTTGCAGATCTTGCGATTTGACTATTGGGAGTGATCACATTGCAATATTGATGCTGAAACAATATATTGTGCAGCCCTATTTATAATGCACACTAATGTAATGTGTTAACTACGAATCAGATACAAACGTCAACCTTGACATGAAAAAAAAAAACAAATTTTTTACCACATTTATATTCTAGCAACTAGCAGTGCAATTTTACTAATGTACATAGTTTTTACGCAAATCTTATGGGGGTCACACACTAGAAGCGCCGCTCGGCGATGCGCCATGCATTTCAGAATTCTAAACATGGGTTTTTATCAGGGTACACACACCGACGCCGCAAGTCGGCGGCTGTCCACGGCGCCCAGCCACGACTCAGGACACTGTTCATATTTCTGCCGCACCACAGAGCGCCATCTGAATAGTTTCATATTATATAACTTGTGAATGTGCGCTTCTGGTGTGCGATACTTCCAACTGTCATGTGTCAAAAGTACAAGATTCGGCCCACCAAAACATACTTTAAAACCTCTATCATTTTTGTGCTGTCGCGTCTAGCCACTTGTGGTTTTGACCCGCCACCTAGGCCACATTTAAAGTAATGCATTCAGATTAGTTTTACTTTCATTTTCTCTCAGTGTACGGTCGAGAGTAACACACATGCATTTTAATTTAATTGTGGCTGATTTAAACGTTAAAATATACGTCCGTAAATGCTCTATTTTTACTAAAGCTCTATTTTTGAAAATATTCAAGGGTTGTTTGATTATTATCAGTTTTATACCACTTGTATTTTGTTGTACAAACACTTCATGGTGTAACAAATATGCTAATTTTGCTAATATTCAATTCAAATGGTCTCATTTAATAGATTTTCCTCATATGCTTATTAAAGCGGGTCACACACCGGATGCGCCGTTTAGCGCCGCGACACGGCGCACACATGACAGTTGGAAATATCGCACACCAGAAGCGCACATTCACATGTTATATAATATGAAACTATTCAGATGGCGCTCTGTGGTGCGGCAGAAATATGAACAGTGTCCTGAGTCGTGGCTGGGCGCCGTGGACAGCCGCCGACTTGCGGCGTCGGTGTGTGTACCCTGATAGAAACCCATGTTTAGAATTCTGAAATGCATGGCGCTGTGTGGCGCATCGCCGAGCGGCGCTTCTGGTGTGTGACCCCCATAAGATTTGCGTTAAAACTATGTACATTAGTAAAATTGCACTGCTAGTTGAATTAAACATGTTAAAGTAAATGTGAATATAAACATACTTTTCCCCTCTTTGTTGAAGTTTTACAAAAAAAAGAAAGATTTTCAGAAGAACAATTTGCAGTAAAGTCACTTAAGTTACCCAAACTGCATTCTGCTGTTCTTACCCTATTGGGACAATACAACTGGTTGGGACAGATTAATAATTATTATTAATATGCCTATTATTTGTAGTATTTTCATAGCATTTTAAACTACCTCTTCAATATGTACAACAAGAAACAAAAAAACTAGAGTTTTGACTGCATATAATCTGTGGAAGAATGACTGAGTGTGTCTAACGTTCGGCCATACACACAACAACCACAGATATATTTCAGCAGCTGATGTGTGACACAATAAACATGCTGATTTGCATTATCACTGGTGACAGGTAATGTTTAAAATATAAACGTCATGTCTGTTATCCTAAAATGCATCAATTATGTCAGGTTTCCACTTTTTTCTTGTACTTGAATGTTAAAGCAGCCCTCCTTGAATTGTCAGTGACTGAAATGGCCCCCCGCCAATTTGAGTTTGAGACCCCTGGGGTTTGGGTCTTTTTACAATGTAACTGTAAATGTGCATACTATTTTGGTCACATCCACAATGCATGTTTATTTCCCTCATATAAAATATAAAACATGCTGATATTTTTCTGATCACTTAACTCTGTGGTTAGTGGTTATGAAAAATATAAACATTTTTCAAATATACAGATTTTTCAATATACTGTTGACATATAGTTTCTCTGTGAATACATATTTCATGTTTTTACTACAAATGTCACATCCATATCACTGGAATTGCCCACACATAACATACTGTCTTGCTGCTTTCCAATACATAAAAAAAATAATCAGTTATTAGACTTTTACCATATGAATTATGGTACTACAACTAATGCTGCAGTGTTTCCCACATTGTAACACAGTCATTAATTAAAGAGAACAATTTCTCTGGCCCAACTCTGGCCCACACAATCAGCTTTTGCTTGGCCAAAATGCTGCAGTAAATTACGGCACATGACTGGACCAAGTCTGGCTTCCAGACAAGGGTCTAACATTTACCATATGGGCCAAGTCTCAGCCAAGTTAACAACTCATCACTGTGCCAGAACTAGGCCAGGTGTGTCACGACTGCAATGAAATTGAGAAACCCATGAAGCATCATGCTTTAGCCGTGCTTTTTCTCAAAGCAACCTGATTGGTAACATTTATTTTTTAAATTATTTTAAATGTGGGTCAGGGTAGGCCAACTTACATGGCCCACATATCAATTTTTAACATCTGGGCCAAATACTACATTTGACATCTGGCCCAAGTCTTGTGTGCTGCCTTAAAGAGATTATGCATCGTTGTTGATGCGATCCGAAACCTGTGAAGTTACACAATTACACCAGTTACTGTGGCGGTCATGGAGGAGCAAAGAGTGTGAGTCTGATTCCTGAAAGACCCCAGTGACAGACGAGTCTTCGCATTGATCCTGTGGGCCAGCTTGATCACCCACTGGTGACCTTCTCACACCACCTTTATGCCAAATCATACCGGTCAACCCTCCCGTTTTTCCCGGGATTCTCCCGTATTTTACAGTTCTATCCCGCTATCATCCCGTAAAGGTATTTTCCCGTATTTCTCCCGTATTTTCAGTCTTTCTCTGAAGGGTGGCAAGGGTGGCCAATCCTCCCTATACGCAACCCATACCGCCGAACCACCAGGGGTCGCCCCTTGCTCTTAAATGTGAGTCTGTTCTGTGTTTTCGCTTTATTTAGACATGAAAACAATTGGAAATAAATATAAAAACGGCGGGATTCCCTTTCCTTTTCATTACAGATGCCGTCGCCCCTCCTATGCAATCCTCAAAACAGTCATATACCGGTGCATGACTGTCAGCTGACGCGCTCCATAGTGATAAATAGAGGCTGTTTCCCAAACGGATTCTGTACATGCGATTTAAAGCGGAGGGAAAGTCTGGGTTTTGGGTGCGTGTTTGAACAGATATATAGACATTATATTAATAATAATAACATCTAAAGATGTCGATCTTTGTGGGGGGTTTTTTCAAACACAACTAATTTTGCCCTAAATGAGCATAAAAAGTTAGGAAAGCAATTGAATGCTTTCATTATAACGTCAGATGTGTGCATTTTTAAAGTGACACCTCTGTATTTAATGCAGTGGTGTAAAGTACTTGAGTAAATGGACTTCGTTACTTTACTTAAGTATTTTTTTCGCTACTTTGTACTTGTACTGAGTATCAAAAATATAAGCAACTTTTACTCTTTACTTGATTACATTTTTAATTGAATATATGTACTTTTTACTCCACTACATTTGAACAGATGCTTACCGTTACTCATCACGTTGTGATTGTGCACGAAGGTACTGTATGCTATTTATGAGCTAAATCATGTGAACATAATTTAGCAGCTTGCCTAATACCAGGTGTTTAATTAGCGACATGACTGCAGCCAGTGATGAAGCCGAAGCTTGAATTTATGTGTAGTTTACTAAGTTGAAAAATAACAGTGCTCCTCTTTGTTTAATTTTAATAAAAAGAAAACATCTTAATCAATTGAAAAACTACTCAAAATAAATATATTACCCCCCTCTGATACTGAGAGATGAATCACATCAAAGTCAGCTCTGATATTTTTTACTACGTTTTACTACTTTTTTTTTGATATTGTTTGTGCCTTTTTTGAACATTTGAGTTTGACTGAGACTTTTTGTTCTATTTTTTAAATATATTTTGTTCTGCCATTTTGAAACATTAAGGTGTTAAATTTAATTTATATATTAGGAAAATTAAACCTTTCTTGGTGTTCTTTGAGCCTACATTCAGTATGAGTAAAATACTTAAGTTCTTTCAAAATCGAATACTTTAATACTTTTACTCAAGTCTTATTGGAATTGGTGACTTGTAACTTGTAATGGAGTAATTTTTACAGTAAGGTATCTGTACTTTTACTCAAGTATGGTTTTCAGGTACTCTTTACACCTCTAATTTAATGTAATCAAATGAAAAATCCAAATAAATGAGATTCATTCGCTGCTCTTTAATCAGAATGTTTAAATTATACAGTGACGAAAAGATTAATGACATTTGATGACTTGATTCTATTTCTTTATAATAGCTATTCATTTTAATTATCTGAACTGTTTGCTAATTTATTTGCTGCTAATGTATACTATTTATTTTTTCTTTTGTAAAAAATAATAATATTAAAACATATTACAGACCACTTAACTGGTTATTTACAATGAAACAGCTCCAAAAGAACATATTTAGTAATGAGGGGGTATCCCTTATTATGGTGGGCATATTCCTTATTTTCACATCCTAATGTTGAAAGTTATGTGTCAAACCTGGGCCAGAATTCTTCAATACCTTGGATATTTTGCAAAAATATGTGAATACAGCCGCTAATGGTACAAATAGTTTTTTTATAATCACATTTCATGAAAACACTTTGATTGACATTCTCCCTTTGTACGCATCATCAGAGGGTAAAAAGCACTGCCCACTAGTCACAATATCTCCCTCATTAGCATAGACAGCCCTAAATGAGAAGCAGCCATTAGTACTGTTCAAATCTGCCGCTACGCTGATGCATAGGCGTTTGTAGCTCCGCCCGCTTTTGAAAAGAGCACAATACCTGAAAAAAGACAACTTAAAGACGACTCTTATTTGGAGAAGGAAGTCACGTGCATTGCTCAGGTGTCATTTTTTCACAGAAACCTTAATGGTTCTGTGGGATTTGTCTATTCAAACTGATCTTTATTTTTTAATTTCTATTAGATTCACATCAGGTGATTGGCTGGGCCATTCCACAGCTATTGGAACTCCTCCGTTTCTTCTTCTTCTCTGGAATGAATCACATTTTTGAGGGTCTAAACATGCTCGAAAACTCACAAAACTTTGCAATCGCGCCAGAAGTGGCAAACATTTACATTTGTTATAGGTTTTGGAAGTGGGTGTGGCAAAATGACTCGACAGCGCCACCTATGGACATTTGACGGAGTGGCCCCCAAGCTACATTTCACGCACGTGTACGAAAACTGGCACACACATCAAACATGCCAATACCAACTAAAAAGTCTCTTGGAGCAAAATCTCAAGCTCTACAGGAAGTGAGATATTTTTAACTTCCTCTGCCGAAGAAGTGCAGTTTTTGCCATTTCCAGGCATATTTTAACAAACTCCTCCTAGGGATTTTATCAGACCAACACCAAAGTTGGATATTGTCATCTAAAGGCCTTGGTGATATTAAATTGCATAGATCTAGAGTTTTCGTTGAAGGGCGTGTCCGTGGCGGCCTCACAAACTTTGATGTTTCACCACGAAACAGGAAGTTGTTATAACTCAAGCGTGCATTGTCTGATCTGCCTCAAAATTCACACATTTGATTTGATTCACACATTGACCTAAACACATTTACATGCCAATATCCAGTTACAGTTATAGCGCCATCGGCTGGCAACAGGAAATGACATGTTTTACACAGTAACAAACTCTTCCTACAAATTTTATTGTATGTTCCCAACATCTGGCGACAATTTCAAGTCAACAGCATCTTTAGAAATATGTTATCTGAGATAAATGGTGACGTATTGAATACTTATTTCCCCCACTGTATGTTTTGATCCTCGTTTATGCTACGTCATACTGGTCCTGTACTAGTTCTTGCTGGACTATTGTGTGACCATCAAAGGACCAGCAATCTTTAAATAATTACTCAACGTCAGAGAAGAGACTATCTGTTACAATGTGTGAAACACTGCAGCATTGCTTACAGTAACAGCCCTAAGAGCACATTTTTGTCAAATGATGTAGATGAACGGTGACAGTAATGTGAAGAGTTGCCTTCAGCATGTCTGACTGTGCCAAAGCACTTAATTATAGGCAATCAACAGTTATTAAGAAACTCATCTGGTGAGAGCAGGATGCTGCTGTGGGGAAACGAGTAAACTCTAGCAGAGATCGAGACGAGGAGCTCTTCTCAAACCTGACATGTTTCAGCTTTCAGGGCAAGTCTGGGCTCAGCCGAAGGCCTAGGGATGAGTTCCCTGATCTGGACTTCTTCTGCTTCACTTTGGGCTGGAGGGATAAAGTGTGTGTAACTCTAGTCAGACGAGTTTAAAAAGTGATCTTAAGCGAATCAGAAGGGCTTCACACTCTAAAAAAAATAAAGGTTGAAAATGAACTATTAACAGCTAATAATAGGTATTTAAAAACAATATACTTTCTTCCAGGGTCGTTGCTAGACATAAATCTCTTGGGTATCTGTTGTCTTAGACTTGACACATGGCAGAGCCAGAGTCCTCCCTGACTGCATCCCTCCTTTGTGCTTCATACAAAAAAAATCTATCAGGAGGCATGCTTAGTATTATCACCATCATATTGTTTAAACCAAGGGTCACCAAACTTGTTCCTGGAGGGCCGGTGTCCTGAAGATTTTAGCTCTAACCCTAATCAAGCACACCTGAACAAGCTAATCAAGGTCTTACTAGGTATACTTGAAACACCCAGGCAGGTGTGTTGAGGCAAGTTGGAGCTAAACTCAGCAGGGACACCGGCCCTCCAGGACCGAGATTGGTGACCCCTGGTTTAAACTTTAGTTTTGTCTACTTGCAAAACTCACTGCGTGCCTTCACCTCCACATAAAAGACTGTTAATGCCGTTGTTTCACAACATATGAGCGGCGCGTGAGAAGCGGGTATTTTTTTCGGCATGTATGTTAACATCATGCTAACATCATGTTAACAACGACTTGCACTGGGAGAAGAGCAGCGCGTCAGGGTCCAGCAGGAGCGGTGTGTGAGGCGAGCGGCCCGGGTGTGGTTTTCTGCGCACATGCAGAGGTGCGTCAGTTTGCTTTTTGATTAAACTACACTGCTTTCACCAGCGTTGATTCGGTTGCACGTAGAGAATAACGTCTTTATTCCGGGATTCCCCCTTTTAATACATACACTGCATATAAAGTAAATCATATCTCAAAGCATATACTGGGGCACTGGCGATTTTTACTGGGGCACGTGCCCCAGTATATTGGGTCTAGCGACACCCCTGCTTTCTTCAATAAACCATTATAAGCCATGAATCAACATTACAAACTGTGCATTTAAGTTTGTTGATATGTAGAAATAATATTGTGGTGGGGAAGGCGTGATCGAACACCCAAAAAGGGGGGAGAGCAAGCGGAGACACCGGCGGCTGGCCAGTAGTCTAATCATAAATAATCAGTAACACCTGTATTTTCTAGTGATTGGGCCGGAGAGACACCTTCATAAGGGGAGAAGAAGGAACAGCCGAGAGAGAGGAGAGCCAAGACTCAACATACACACACACACACACACATTCACGTACCCAGCACAGAAAAATAATAAACACTTGTGCTTACCTGATATCGCCGACCCTGTCTTCTTCTTCCCACAAAACGAACTTTACTACAGTGGTGCCGTTGTTCTTGGTCCGCCCGGATCCCCAACAGCGCCTCATGTTGCTCGCGGTGGAGGACCGCGAGTGCCTGGATCACTTCCGCAAATGGACTGGTCGACGGAGTGGTCATCTTGGCAGCGAAGTCTCTTCTCCTTCCCGGGTTTCGGCACCACTGTAGTAAAGTTCGTTTTGTGGGAAGAAGAAGACAGGGTCGGCGATATCAGGTAAGCACAAGTGTTTATTATTTTTCTGTGCTGGGTACGTGAATGTGTGTGTGTGTTGAGTCTTGGCTCTCCTCTCTCTCGGCTGTTCCTTCTCCTCCCCTTACGAAGGCGTCTCTCCGACCCAATCACTAGAAAATACTGGTGTTACTGATTATTTATGATTGGACCACTGACCAGCCGCCGGTGTCTCCGCTTGCTCTCCCCCCTTTTTGGGTGTTCGATCACACCTTCCCCACCACAAATATATTTCAAGTTGATGCAAAAAGTAGTGAAGACTGATCTTATTCAGAAGTGGGAAGAGCTAAAGAGTTATGGCATTAGCTGACTTTTGTTTTTGCGTAGCATCAAGGAAAATGTAGTTAAAGGCAATTATATTTAAAGTAGGTTAGAATTATGTTAAACTCTGCATGAACCGGAAGCTGCTGAGACTTTTACTTTCAGTATGTAGATCTACTTCCACCTGAAAGGCTAGGTAAGGAACAAAAAGCATGCTCTTTTACGCCATCACTTCATCATTTCCCACTTGAATCTTTTTTGGTCACACTTTATTTTGATGGTCCGTTTGTTGAATTTAAGTTACATTGCAACTAATTATCATTAGATTATAAGTAGACTGTTAGGTTGGGGTTAGGGTTGGGGTTGGGGTTGGGGTTAGGGTTAGTGTAAGTTGACATGTAATTGCAAAGTTTCTTATAGTCAGTTAAATGTCTGTTGAAGGACTGTTAAATGTCAGTGTCGACAGATATTAAGCAGACAGTCTACTAATACTCAAATGGACCATCAAAATAAAGTGTTACCTCTTTTTTTAAAGACAAAAACGAAAATGTGCTGTTATTTTGCTCTCCTCGAGGTTATCCAAGTTGCAGATGACTTTCTTCTTCAGTAGAAGATTTTAAGCTGCAACTGTGCTTTTTGGTCATTCTTAAAATACAAGTCAAACGGCTACCAGCACTTTTCTAAAGATAAAAACTGTAAATATGTAAAACGCCAAACTAAAATGATACACTGAGGTCTTCTGAAATGTCTGTGAAATAAACTGAACGTTATTTATGACATTATGATCTGTAGCCTCTGCAAACTTGGGATGCGTTTCCCAAACAACGACATAACTCACGGCTGAGCTACCATAGTAGGATGCAGTGATAAGCGTTTCCCAAAACCAAAGTTGCTCTGTCGCAGATTTGTCGTTTGAACCACACTATTTGTAACGTAAAACGTCTGTAATAATGCTCTAAATGAGGTGGAGTAACAACTTCTTTAGAGAAGATTTGCATTAAATATTATTTTTTTGTACAAATTATATTGTTTTACACACACACACACACACACACACATTTTTTTTTTTAAATCCAATATTAGTTTTGGTATAAACATGCATTTGTTTTCTATATTAATGTGAATGCTACATGTAGGGCCTATGTTTCTTTTATAAACATTATGGAGAATATTCCCTATTCTATTCTAAAACATAAAACCACTTACAATAGCTAGATTCAGAATCCTATTTTTTTGTCCTATAGCTTTTGGTATGAGCCACGGCTGCATTCAAAGTGGCATAAATGATTTTGGCGTGCACTACAAAGAGATGGCAATTATCAATCTGAAGTTCGCTAAAACTGAACTGTAAAAAAAATTTTTGAAAGCTAAATGAGAGAAATATCTTTACGCTTTTTTATTAATCATTCAAAGTGGATGTTGAAATGTTAGAAAGGAATATGGCATAGGGGGGATAACTCAGAATAGAACACAAAAGCAATGCTTTTAACTACAACTCTAGAAGAGTAGTGCCAACCGCACACACTTGCAACGCAGTTTGCGAATGTTCGTTGGAAAGACGGATTCGGGAAACGCCAAATTGCTGAGCTATAATTGTATTGATGACTTCTGGAACTGCATCCCAGAGTGAGATCTGGCTCACAAGTGAATGATTCTTTTGAATCAGTTATTTATAGTGAACAGCATAAACCGATTTAACTGTATCATCAGGAGCCACAGGTATAAATTAAAAATGTTTTGGACCAAGAACCATGCTTTCACTTAAAAATCTTCTTTAACATTATATCAAGGAAATAAGTCACATTGAACGCGCAACTGACAGTGAGAGAATTAACACCAAATTTTAATTTCCAGCCAAACTGTCTCTTTTAGAGTCAGATTGAAAGACATAGTTCACCCAAAAAACAAAAACTCTGACATCATTTACTCACCCTTTACTTGCTCTGAACCTGCTTGAGTTAAGAAAATGAACACTAAATTTTAAATTCCAGCCAAACTGTCTCTTTTAGAGTCAGACTGAAAGGGATAGTTCACCCAAAAAACAAAAACTGACATCATTTACTCACCCTTTACTTGCTCTGAACCTGCTTGAGTTAAGAAAATGAACACTAAATTTTAAATTCCAGTCAAACTGTCTCTTTTAGAGTGCCGTATAGACTTATTTAAAAAAACTAAAACTCTGACATTTACTCACCCTTTACTGGCTTTGAACCTGCTTGAGTTAAAATAATTAACACCAAATTGTAATTTCCAGCCAAACTGTCTCTTTTAGAGGGTCATACAGACTGATTTAAAGGGATAGTTCACCCAAAAATTTACATTCTGACATCATTTACTCACCCTTTACTTGTTCTGAACCTGTTTGAATTGAGAAAATTAACACCAAATTTTAATTTCCGGCCAAACTGTCTCTTTTAGAAGGCTGTAGACTGATTTAAAGGGATAGTTCACCCAAAAACAAAAACTCTGACATTTACTCACCCTTTACTTGTTCTAAACCTGCTGGACTTAAAAAAAATAAACACCAAATTTTAATTTCCGGCCAAACTGTCTCTTTTTAGAAGGCCGTATAGACTTATTTAAAGGGATAGTTCACCCAAAAACAAAAACTCTGACATTTACTCACCCTTTACTTGTTCTAAACCTGCTGGACTTAAAAAAAATAAACACCAAATTTTAATTTCTATCCAAACTGTCTCTTTTAGAGGGCCGTAGACTGATTTAAAGGGATAGTTCACCCAAAAATGAACATTCTGACATCATTTACTCACTCTTTACATGTTCTGAACCTGTTTGAACTTCCTTCTTCTGTTAAACACAAAATAATATATTTTGAAAAATGCCAGAAGCTTCTAACCATTGACTTCCATTATATTTGTTGGTTTCAACCCTACACTGTTAACCATTTTTACATATGACACAGTATACAACTGTAATATGAACTGTATTTTACTTGCAGTATGTTACTGTATTTTAAAGTGGCATTGTGAAAATTACTGTATGTTTTACAGTAAAGATGTACAACAGTGTAATTATACAGCAAGGTAAATGCTGTAAATGTAAATACAGTATTTTTACTGTAAGTAACTGGCGAACTGCTATCAGTAAGTTATTGTAGAGTTTGCATTCAATTTTTAACAGTGTAACCCTAACCCGCTTTCCAACATTCTTCAAAATATCTTCTTTTTGTGTTCAAAACAAAAACAAAACTCCTAATAGATTTGGAAAAACTTGAAGGTGAGAGAATGGCGAGTAAATGTTCCTATGGCTTTAAGTTTGAAAAACGCCCATCCTCCTTTACGCTATATGTATGTGTGTGTGTGTGACTCACTCACCCGGGCAGACAGTCTCCACACACGGCGTTGTTTGTAGTGGAGCAGTTCCCCTTCTGGAAGCGGTTGAGCAGCGAGCAGTCCAGACAGGGCTTGCATTTCTGCAGGCTGCGGTCCTCTTTGAAGCGACTGGCTCTGCAGGGCACACACTGGGCATCCTCCCCATAGCCAAAGCCACATTCCTGCGAGGATTAACGCAAGATATCTCACTGCAGAGGAAGGGAAGGGCTGAAGAAAAGCACCAATGTGGACTAACAAGAGGCTGAGATGAAATAATGATCACAGTGTGTGTGTGCTGAACAAAGGCCAAGCTTCTTTTGAGAGAGTCTATCTTACACAGGCAATAATCTCACTGACTCTCACGGGATCAATGGACAGCCTTCTGCTCCGGGGCCCCCGAAGGGCTCAGTATTTGAATCAGAAAGGCCCACGGGGACGCCCATTGTTGGTTTATTGGGAGTTTATTGCAGAGGTTTTGTCAGGCGTCTTTTCGGGCTGAAGTGTGTGTGAGATGTAGTGATGTTGAAAGGTTGTGGTATGCGGAACGCAGAAAAGAAAAAGAAAAAGAAAGTGAAAAGCCACTAAAAAAAGTTTAATAATGCATATGTTGAACACAGAAGTGCTTCTTCTGTTAGTTTTTTAAATACTGACATACATTACAGTATAAAATAAAAGTACAACCCCAAATCAGAAAAAGTTGGGACAGAATGGAAAACGCAAATAAAAAAAGAAAGTATGATTTCTAAGTTAGCTTTGATGTTTTCGGTACAAAAGCAGCATCCAAGAAAGGTCTAGTCCTTTAGTAGCAAAAATAGGCTGAGGATCGCCAGTTTGCCAACAAATACACAAGGAAATTATAGCAATGTTTAAAAACAATGTTCCTCAAAAAAAAATAGGAAGACATTTGGATATTTCACCTTCAACAGTGCATAACATCATTAAAAGATTGAAGGAATCTGAAGGAATTTCAGTGCGTAAAGGACAAGAGCGCAAACCTAAGCTGATCTCCTATCCCTCAGGCGGCACTGCATCAAGAATTGTCAATTATCTATAAGCGATATCATCACATGGGCTCAGGACTACTTTGGCAAACCTGTCAACTACCACGATACGTAGTTACATCCACAAATGCCAGTTAAAACTGTACTGTGCCAAAGGGAAGCCCTATGTTAACAGTGTCCAGAAGTGCCGTCGACTTCTCTGGGCTCAGAGGCATCTGGGATGGACCATCACACAGTGGAAATGTGTACTGTGCTCAGATGTTAGGGATTTTTGGTAGAAATGCAATCATCCAGACTGTTACCAGCAACAAGTCCAAAAGCCAGGGTCTGTCATGGTCAAGTGCCCTTGGCAAAGGTAACTTACACTCTTCTGTGATGGCACCATTAATGCTGAAAAGCACATAGAGATTTTGGAGCACAATATGCTGCCTTTCTTTCCAGGGACACCCATGCATATTTCAGCAAGACACTGCAAAACCATGGAGGAAGAGGATACAAGTACTTGACTGGCCTGCCTGCAGTCCCAACCTGTCTCCAATAGAGCAAAATACAACAACGAAGGCCCTGTACTGTTGCCCACCTTAAGACTTGTTTGCAGAAAGAATGGGACAAAATTACACCTGAAGCACTATTTGTCTTTTAAGTGTTGTGAAAAGGAATGACAACTTTACAAAGTGGTAAATGCTTTACTGTTCCAACTTTTTTTGAGATGTGTTGCAAGAATCACAATTGGAATATGTGTTGTTTTGAAAAAAACATTATAAAAAATTATTAAGAACACATTAAATAATGTTTGTTGTTTGTTTTCTGCAATGAAATACATGTCAAAGCATATTTAGAAATCACTACTTCTTTTTTTTACTTGCGTTTTCCAAACTGTCCCAACTGTTTCTGATTTGGGGTTGTATAATTATAATATAAATTAATATTGAATTAAATGTTATAATATTATAAATTCAATATATTAATGAATCATTTTCATAGTAATTTTATTTTAAACAAAATCTATATTTTATGAATTTCATATTCTATTAATAAATGATATATTATTAAATAAAGAGCTAAATGTAGTACAGATAGTACGGGTGCATTTTTTTAATCTTATATAAATAATAATATAAAACAATATGTTATATAAACAAAGAAATATCACATTGTTACAAAAAAACTATTTGATGCTTTTGAACTTTCTTAAAATATGAATAAAATAATGATCTTATAAAATATATTAATAATTATCATTGCTGTAAAGTAACTAATTACAAATACTCAAATTACTGTAATTGAGTCGTTTTTCTCAGGAATTGTAATTTACTAAGTAGTTTTTAAACTTGTACTTTTACTTTCCCTTGAGTACATTTTTAATGCTGTATCGGTACTTTTACTCCACTACTTTTCTTCAATCTGCAGTCACTACTTCATTTTTTCTTGTCTATGGGGATTAGAAAAATCAGTCCTGAGATTCCTGTCCAATCAAATCACACACAGAAGGTAAATCGCACCATAATGAACTACCTCAAGACATGTGTGCTTTATAATTGCAGCAAACTGTTTGGAAGCATTAAAAGTGTCCAAGATGATGTCTAAAATCTTTACATGCATTGACCCAGAGACTGTTTAGATGCATGTAACTGATGAGAAGATTATGGATGTTTAGTGCATGATGACCAAAATGGCCCAGCAGGCACAAAACGTCAAGATAACGTCAAATTGACTTTGTACTTTAAAGTCATGGGCGTTGCATTTTTTTGGGAAATGAAAATCGTATTGACGTCAGAACTCAATGTCAGGCCAACGTCAATGTCCAACCTAAAACCAACCAAATATCAATGTCTAATGATGTTACAGCTTGATGTTGTGTGGACGTTACCACTATGACTATTGGATTTTAGTTGCCATACCTGAAGAATAAATGTCAGTATTTGACGTCAGTATGACGTTGGTTTAAGATTGGATTTTGGTCACTTTCTAAGAACCTAAAACCAACCAAATATCAACATCATTTGACGTCATTATTGGACATCAAAATAACATTGTCCTTAGATGCTGGCTAGACCTTGAATTGTGGACACCTGACATCACAACCTAAATCTAACCTAATATTAACTTCTTATAATGTTGTGTGCCTGCTGGGCAATAACTCTACAATGCACTACAGAATGTTACGTTTACACACACATACACAAATTACATGTAAATGCACCAGCTTTTTGCAGCGTATTAATCACTATTCACTACTCTTGATTACTTTTGAAATGTCTACTTTTTACTCATATTTTAAGTAATATTTACAACAGATACTTTTACTCGCACTAGATTTTTAGGCAAGTAATGGTACTTTTACTTAAGTATGATTTTTCAGTACTCTTTCCACCACTGATAATTATATAAAAATCATGAAATGCATAACAGTTTCCACCAAATTATTAAGCAGCATAAGTATTTTTAAAAGCGATTTTAATCATTTTTGCAGCGGATCTGCATTTACCAATTATTTCTGAATCATATCACATTGAAAAATTCATCAATGGTGCTTTGCATAATAGAAATACATCAGAATACATTCAAATAAGCATAACTGCATTCACTGTAAATGAAGCCTAAATCATAAAAAAAGCATATGCAAATTTTGGAACAATTCTGTACATATAATATTATAATAATGTGTCAAAAAAAAGCTTCCTGAAGCACAAACAAAACTAGTGCAGATTTTACAGATCCTCCCCCATAAGCTTCACATTCTTGAGCACAATATAATGGCATATTTCCTTCTTTTGATTTCGGGGTGAAATATAACCCAGACATGTTCTTGACAGGTTTCGTGAGATTCACTCAGAAAAGCGATCTGTGTACATACGCAAATCCAGATCATGAGTGAAACCCGAGGAGAGGTTTCAATGTCAAGCCGTGGGGTCGAGAAAAAAACTCTCATCGATCTCCGAATAATACCAGACAACACCCAGCGCATTGTTCCCTAAATACAGCCCTATTTAATTTCAACTATTTCACTGAAGATCTAAAACAGGGCCGTCTGTGCGATAATATGAGGCCGACTGTACTGTACACACGCTCAAACCAAGCAAAGCATGACAAAGGGACCACAGGCGATGTGTCTACATGAAGAAAAAGAGCACGTTAGCCATTTTACCCAAATGAATGAGGACTATAACAATAGAACACAATACAGACGCCTTTAGCTTTGCGTAATTGTAACAAAACGCTAGTATTTTACACACAAATGAGACAGAAAACTGATGTTCTAATGAGGCCTTTCTCAAACTACACATTTCTGTGCACATTTATGTTGAATTTGGACGTTAATTTTGACATTAAGAAGTGAAATGTAAGCAAATGTTGTTGCTTTATTTCCATTCTCCAGGATCTAAACTGAAATCTTAAGTGGCGCTTAATTAGCATTACTAATTCACTGCAGGTCCCACCGACTTCAATAAACAATAGCAGAGCCCTTTCAAAATCCATACTGACAGTAATCAATCCGGAGTGCGCTTGTTTGTCTCTAATCCTTTCCACGTTGATGTAATTCTTGGGAATCTTGCAGAGATTTATTCTGCTTTCACTGAGCCAGATTCCTCAAACCATAATTGAAGCCGAGGTTTGGGGAATTCAGATAAATCCAGCATGATTTATCCATCAAAATCAATCAAGGGACTTATCAGTGAAACCAACAAGCGATAATTCAGTGACGATAATTCAAAGCACACTGTTTGTCCTTGTCCTTGATGCATGTCGGAAAAAGGAACAATGCTTCACTGAGAAAGGAAAATTATCATCGTTAAAGGGATAGTTCACCCAAAAATGTAACTGCTGTTATTAATTACTCAACCTCATGTATTTCCAAACAGCTGAGAACTTTGTTCATCTTCTGAACACTAATTAAGATATTTTAGATTAATGGTCCCCGACCTTTTTATCACTTCGGATTGGTCAACCCTTGACAATTATACCGCAGAACGTGGGAGGGGGATGGTTTGTAGGTTTCTAAATGACCATTAATTGTTTTCTCAGAGGATGACAAGCTGACAAAGCATTGCTGTCACTCAGATAGTTTTATTTATGGAGAAAATTACAAAGCACTGCAGTGTTTGGGTGTTTGTCTGAGGTAATTAGTCTACTGAAATGTGTATATTTCATACAAGCTGAAGCTGATCTATCAGTTCTTGTTACGTGACTCGCGGTGCGCTCTCTGCATTCTTTCAACCGGGGGCGCCTGGAAGGGGAGAGCGTGTCACGCCTCTTGAGCGTGCAAACCGCACACCTCCATTGGAAATAGTAAACTTGCGCAAACTCTAGAAGACGCAATATGCGAAAAGCCCCCAAAGGCTGCTATTATTTGCGATGTCCAGCAGTTGATCTTCCTGCACAGACCTGCTGGATTCACCTGATTTGTTGACAAATGGGTTGCGAATCCATTCCTTCACAGTTCGTGGGTCCTTCACTGGGCCTTTTCCCCTTAACAAAAGAAACTTTTCAAAGACGTCTGTTTCTTAGTCATTTTGCTGCTTGTGGGTCAAATTTGGGCACTCAAGTGACCGAGATGTAAGCGAAAGAAAATAAAAGCTCGTTCAGACTTATTTAAAAAATGGAAATAATTAATGATTTCTTGTGCGGCCCGATGCCAATTGATCCACAGACCGGTACCGGTCCACAGCCCGGTGGTTGAGCACCACTGTGTTAGACGTAATCTGAGAGCTCCTTAATCCTCCATAGGCAACAAAGGTTATCGACGCGTTCAAGGTCCGAAAAAGTATCCACAAAACAGACCATAGGACTTTAGTGGTTCAATCAGAATACTATCAAGCAATGGGAATACTGTTTTGGTTGTTTACATAACTGTATTCTCTTATTATTCTGTATGTTCAAAACCACCAGATTATACTGTGTATTTCACATGTTATGCATTAAAAAAAATAATAATAAAAAAAGATATGAGAATACTAATACTACAAAGGGTTGGGAGTGTATGTCACTTCGCCTTGCTCATGAACTTGCACAGCATACGGTTAATATTGCAATAATATGCGTAATACTTCTTTAATGCAAATTAATTATTTGATAAGGTTTGACCCCAGCTTCTTGACATCATCGCAGCACATAATATGATAATATACAGCATGATGGATCGAGACACAACGTATGTGGCAAGAATGGAAAGAATCATTGTAAAAAGCATCCGGCTGGACGTTTAGATAGAACCAACTTTGTGTGCACTTATTGTAGTGATTAAGGAAGCACAACAAGTTTGAAGTACCATCTTTGGGCCAAATGCAGTGATGGTGTCAACAGTAGTGTGGGTCAAAGAGCACTGAAATGAGAGCAGTAGCGCTAGCCCATCAACAAAACCAACTGCAAAAGGAACTGATTCCATCACTAAATGGATCGCCACAGACTGCGAACTTACCCCAAGTTACCATTCAATCTAACTAAATATACAAGAATATGGGAACTGTACAACACTGAGTTAGTTTGCAGAAGGCACTTCTATTACACTTAATGGAGACCACTGGATATCAGTAAGTAACCAAAAGTACATCTGTGTAACAGTGCAGCTAATCGATGACAACTTTCACTTTAGGCAAGGCAAAATAATTAATTAAAAGAATAATAAGATAACAAAACTAGAAAAATGTTTTTAAACTAGATTGTCATGCATTTCTTTGGCCCAATCCCAATTCTATTTTTGTACCCCTACCCCTTCCCCTTCCCCTTGGCCCCTAAAAACGAGTGTGAAGGGGAAGGGCTTAAAAATGTACCCCTAAGAATTGGGACAGCACTACAGGACCTGCACACATCATCAGATGTCATCGCGATCTCTTGCTTCATATGAGATCAGACGATGACGACTGCTGTAGTTATTCCAGTTGTGTTATTTTTTGGTATTTATCTTCAGGAAATCACTGAAGGCATATATTATGTTATCATAATGATCTAATGTGGCAATAGGATCGTAACTGTACTGCGCATTTACACAGTGGCCATATTCATCTATGTAAACACACCAAAAACAACATTAACATTATATTTCAGACACTGTAAAACGCTTGTTCTCAGCCACTAGACTTTTCTGACAGGGTATTCGAGTGTCATCGAGTGACAGAATGTTGTAGGACTGCTGTACAGGAGTTATTAGCGATTATAGATCGCGAAATTTAGAGGTTTTTATTTTAGCGTTTTTTTTTTATAAAAGCATGACGGTAAAACATGAACGCGGTTATGAATATATTAAAACATGTGCTTGTTTGTTGTAAAAATTTGTAATAATGACAAAAAAATACTAATTTGTGGATCTCCTTACTTCCGGGTGCAGCGAAACTGCCACTGTAGCTGGTGTATTCTGGGAAATTTTCTTACCCCTTGGTTTCGAGTGTGGTCCTGAAAAATCTTTGTTCGAAGGGGTGTATACCCCTTCCACTTAGGGGTAGGGGTAAGGGGAAGGGCTAAGAGTTAGAATTGGGATTGGGCCTTTATTTCAACACTACAAATTTACAGTAATATCCTGCGTTTTAAAATGGGTGAGTAATCTATATTTTACCAGAGACCATGATTGCAACTTTTTTTTTTAAATGATCGAGTCCATATACAGTACTGTGCAAAAGTCTTATGCTGTGTTCACACCAGATGCAGAACACACGGATAAATCGTGCTATTCACGCGTAAATAGACGCGTGATCATTTTGAGTTTGCTCGCTTCATTCGCGTGTCAAACTCCGCTTCATTCGCGCGTCAAACTCCGCTTCATTCGCGCGTCAAACTCCGCTTCATTCGAGCGTCAAAATCCGCTTCATTTGCGCATCAAATTCACTTCACAACATACACGGATTCACGTGATGGGCAGGGCTTCTGTCTGTGACTAGCTTCAGTGGTAAATGACTAAAATGGATTTTATTGAGAAAATAACTGTGTTTATGTGCTTTATGAAGGCTGAAAAACAGCGTCGGTTCGATTGGAGCAGTGTCTGAGTCTACTAGATCCTTTCAGGGGTGCACCCAGCTCTATGAGCTCATAAACTCCTTCAGAAACTTAACCTGGATGATGGAAGCATTCAGCGGTGCTTCTGACTGAGCCGAGCCCAGTTTGATAAACTGTTGTCGGTGTAGGCAGGAGGATTTTCCCCCGGGACACCAACAACAGGCGCTACGTCATAATCATGCTCCTGATTGGTTAACGCGGCGCAAATGTCCGCTGAAGTTCAGATTTTCGAACTCGTGAATTTTATGCGATACACGCATCAATCGCGCAAAACGCTCAACACGTGCCGCATCATTCGCGCCACCTCATTCGAGCGTATCGCGCCGCAGGATGTCTATTCGCACCTTTGCATTGACTTAACATGTAAATCACTCGCGCTTGACGCTTCTTCCGCGTCTGGTGTGAATGCAGCATTAGGCCCCCAGTACATTTGTTGTTTTAGTGAGGGTATAATTATATTATATATTACTTCTCATTCTCTTTTTTTAAAACACAATTAGAAAATACAAGTTCTAGTTCGATTTTTTGCATCTAACTGTTTAGGGCATATGAACGAAAGTGTTGGAGAAAGATGAAAGAACGAATGAAAAATACTGGAGTTTCTGTCTTGGTTTGATCTGCATTTCTGCCAAAGCTGTTGTCAATATGGACTGAAACAATAGAATTGTGAATGCTGAAAAGAACTGATTTTAATTTGTCATGTAATTCCTACTAGAAAGCACCTAATTTGTAATAGTTTTATTTTTCAGCAAGCTATTGATCCCAAAACTAGGGCTGGGCCGATAAACGATATTATATCGCAAAAAAATGAATGTCAATAACAATGATAAGCTCTGGACTTTTTTACTCTATATCGATCTAAGAGCCAATCACACAGCAGAAACGTGCAACAATGGGAATCGAAAAGAGCGTTGATATTAGAGATGTAACGAATTTTTGGCCACCGACAATTTATCAGCCATATTTATCTTTGCCATTTAATGTACCCCCTTTTGTGGCTTTAGTCTTTGTTGAGGTACTCTTTTAAATCTGGAAGCATTAACAATTCATATCAAAATGTATATCGTTATTGTTCAATATGGAAAAGAAATATTGAGATTGCATTTTTGCCATATCCCCCAGCCATATGCCAAACACACTGCTAATGTAATGAAATCATATTTGGACAGAAAAACAGGCGATGAAACAAAGACAGTCATGAAATGGCCTCCACAGAGTCCAGACCTGAATATTATATACAGTATGTATAGGCAATATTGTTGGTAGTATGAGATTCACCTGGAATAAAAAAGAAAAATAGAACATCCTAAATCAAAGGAAGAACTCTTAGAAATGCTGAAAGATGCTTGATATTAAATAGCACATCATTTCAGAAAAGACTTAACAAAAAGTCTGTTGCTTGGTGCTAAAGTAGCCACATTAAACACAGACCTTTGATGCTAGTCTTTTGATTCCAAAAGTAATTTTGTTCTGCATATTGTGTACATATTTCCCATATTTTCTAAGACTTTTGCAGAGTACTGTATATATGCGTTCTCTACCAGAGTTGATGCATCTTCCACCATTCTGCAATCATGATCTGTTAAACAACCCTTTCCCACAGTTGCATTCCAGCAGAGGAGCGTAATGCCGAGAGAAATGAGAGGACCTTTGTGGTTTGATATCACTCTAAACTATTGTTTTCCCCCAGCTGCCCCCTTCCCAAGTCAGGTCACCATTAGCCGCCTGCATTTCCACCACACTGAGCTGGATTAGAGAAGAGGCTCATATGTCATTAACGTGGAGACCGGCATCAAACAGGGGCCTTCTTTCTACACCGCGATCCAGTTTCCCAACTTGGGCACACATGGATTACTGGACCGCCTGAGAGAGCCAATGACAAGAGCTCTCCACAAAGCCTGGCCCTGGGATCAGACGAGCTTCAGCCACTGCTAAAGAAGACCAATTTGGCTCTCTCAACACAGGCGCTCCAAAGAGTGCATATAGGGTGCCTGGACAGAATGACAGCTGTTGTTGCCTGCCTGAAGCCCATATAAGACCTTCCTTCTCCAGCAGGGCATGAAGGATTGAGGGGGGACGGTGAATAAAAGAGGAATGGTCACTCCGTTTGAAGGCACGACGCCATTCCTGGAGAGATACTCAACAGCAGAGCGAAGGGGGATGAAAAAAAATTGAAGACACTCTTTAACCCCCTGTGGTTTGCCAGTTGGAAGTCTGCTGATGGGATACTTCAGTGTTTAGAAGTTCAAAAAGACAGATTATATGAAGCCAATGAGGGCTCAGGCTCCCAAATTTGGCTTTGAATGGCTGCATGTCAGATCTGAGGCTTAATATATATCACTGTGAGCTGTGGTGCTCTTATGAGAGTTTAAACCATGAGTCACCAATCTCGGTTCTGGGGGGGGGAGGGGTCGGTGACCACGCAAAGTTTAGATCTAACTTGCCTTAACACACCTAAGAGGGGAAAGTTAGGATGATTCTAAGGGCCCATGTCATTTTGGGGCCCCCAGAGCCCACCAGAACACCACCCATCCCCCCACACCCCGCTTCAACTATAACTAGTAAGACCTTGGCTGTGTCCAAAAATCACATACTTCCATACTATATAGTACGCTAAAAACAGTATGCAAGCCAAGTAGCATGTTCGAATTCATAGTATTCCAAAAAGATGCGAGACGTACCCTGATGACCTACTACTACAGTTTGTGCAGCTCCATTGATGTAATCCCAGATCTGTGAAGAGATGATGCCAAGGTATCCATAATCCTGGACCAGGCCGTATCCTGAGCAGATGCTCTGGTGGTTATGGAGGAACAGAGAGCATGAGACTGATTCCTGAAAGACCCCAGTGACAGACAAGTCTCCACATTGATCCCGTGGGTCGGCCTGAACACCCGCTAGTGACCTAATCACACCTGCAGCTTCTCCACCTGCAGCTTCTCGGCACCTAGACTGCAGCTCTGCACAAGAAGTTTGACCAGAGGAGAAATAGTCATGCCCAACTGAGCCTGGTTTCCCTCAAGGTTTTTATACTTCACTTTCATCAATTGGTGAAGTTTGTTCCTCGCCACTGTCGCCACTGGCTTGCTTGGTTTGGGACTTGTTGAGCTGCGCATTGATGGAATTGCTCTTCAGTGTTTGGACTTCAGCAGTGAAATTTAAACCACACTGAACTGAACTAAAATGAACTTCAACTCCGAAAACTGGACGGCCACATTTAATTTACTAGAACTTCTATGTTAAGCTGCTTTGACATAATCTACACTGTAAAAGCGCTATAGAAATAAAAATGAATTGAATTGAATACTACTTCCGGCGAAATTCTGAAGTATGCATTCGATGGGCACTACGCTATCCCATGATGTCATGAGAGAGAATTCATGAATGGGAGTGAAGCAACACAACTACTTGGGTAGGTCACGTGACAATGACAAATGGCGGATGTAGTACCTCAGAGTTCCATTCATACTTCATACACATTCACACTATATAGAACATACTTTTCTAATGGCCGTGTAGTAAATTCTAATGTAGTACCTACTCGAGTAGCAGGCGATTTTAGACGCACCCCTTGATTACCTTGTTCAGGTGTGTTTGATTAGGGTTGGAGCTAAACTCTGCAGGACACCGGCCCTCTAGGAACAAATTTGGTGACCCTTGATTTAAACCTTGCCCTCATCAATTCCTGATCTGTGACGTAAATTAGCATTGAAGCACCAATATCAATATAGATCTGAATGTGTCTATTTGTAACTAAGAAGTATCAGTGTGAACTATGGTGCTCATGAGGGCAATACGAGTTTAAATTTAGCTTGCAACCTTTCCTGTGTTGGATGTTAGATGTTAGATGTTAGATCTTCAATGCCTCCTCCATTTTACCCCAGACATGCTCAGTAATGTCTGGTGACTGGGCTGGCCAATCCCGGAGCACCTTGACCTTCTTTGCTTTTAGGAACTTTGATGTGGAGGCTGAAGTATGAGAAGGAGCGCTATCCTGCTGAAGAATTTGCCCTCTCTTGTGGTTTTTAATGTAATGGGCAGCACAAATGTCTTGATACCTCAGGCTGTTGATGTTGCTATCCACTCTGCAGATCTCTCGCACGACCCCATAGTGAATGCAACCCCAAACCATGATTTTTCCTTCACCAAACTTGACTGATTTCTTTCAGAATCTTGGGTCCATGCGGGTTCCAATGAGCTTCTCCTTCTGCCACTTTCCAAATGATCAACTAGAAGTCAAGTTATTATTTGTTGCTCTTGCAACTGGGATCTGTTGCAACTTTTGTCAGGTAGTGTATACATTTTCACTGCTAATTATCTCTGTAAGCTGTATAAGATGCTTTTACGTGTTATGGGAATTTGAATCTGCTTCTAATATTTCCTAATCGCTCTTGATGTCAAACAAAAGAAAATCAGAGTTTCAAACATGGCTCAGAATGCGTCCAAGGTTTGCCTACATTATCAGGATAAGCTCTGGCGCTCAAAAACAGCTGGAGTTTGAATCACGCTTGCAACTTTTAAGGACTCAAGCTCTCCTCAGCTCTTTCAGGGTTGTGGTTTAGCAGTTATAACTGGGAGCTGAATTCAAGGGAGATCTCTGCTTAAACCGCACTCGTAACATTTCCTAATCCTGTTTCCTTCTGCACACAATTTCCTGCCTGACCCCTGCAAAGACAGAATAGCTCAAAAAACACAATGTTCAATCAGTGATTAGGTCGAACAAGTTACAAGAACTAATTATATTTTACTTACTTGATTTCACAGCCCAGAATCACACAATCATAGCTAAGATTAACTCAACAAACCAGTACCAGCAAGTACCCTTTTTCTACTATCTCCAGATCAGATTCGAGTGAGATGCCAAGCAAAACAGTGGGATGGATGTGTGGTAGAGGATAAAGCTGGATGGAGTAAAGCGTGTTCAGACAAGGAACTGTTTGGAAGTCATTATGTTCAATAAAACCCCCAAAACACTCTATTCTAGTAAATTACACTGAATAGTCCTGCTCATTAATACTTCCTATCAAACAAAGGGTGAACTTCTCCGATATCACAAAACCTGTCAAGAACATGTCTGTCATATTTCACCCAAAAACCATATACTTAAGTAACCCCCTCCCCAATGAATACTGAAACGTATTAAATACTTTAAAAGGCTTTTTGTGGTGGTGGCAGCTTAAAGACGACTCTCATATGGAGAATGAAGTCACATGGATGGCTCAGGTGTGAGCTTTTTACAGACTTCAACAGAGTATAAAAATCTTGATGGTTCTGTTGGTCTCGTCTATCAAATCTGATCTTTAATTTGTATTCTATATTGGATTCAAGTCAGGTGATTGGCTGGGCCATTCTGCGGCTTGATTTTCTTTCTCTGAAAGTATTTGAGAGTTTCCTTGGCTGTGTTTTGGATCATTGTCTTGCTGAAATGTCCACTCTGGTTTCACCATCATCATCATCATCCTGGTAATGTAGATGTTGGACTGAAGCAGCTGATATTTATTTACACTGGGGAAGGGCAAAGGGTTGCTGAAGAACTACTGACAGATTTCAGCTGCTGTCTGGGCTTTCACTGCCTTTCTACACCTCCCTTTCTTCATGTGTTCAATACTTTTTCCTTGTGTCATTTCATTTTATTACACATAACTTCATTTGTAAACTAATTCGATTTGTTTTCATATTTGTATTTCTTTGGTTGTTACCAACATCTGGTGAAAATGTCAAGTCAACAGCACCTTTAGAAATATGTTTTGTGAGAAAAATGGTGACATGTTCAATCCTTTTTTTCCCCGCTGTATATCAGGTCCAGGCCCATTTTTAAAAAGACCCTTTTGCTAAACATCCAGTAAAGAAAGTCATCATTCACTATTGACGATTGCAATGTTAAATACAGAAAAATCTTTTACAAGTGATTTTTAGCACAGTTAACCTTATTCTTGATAGAAAACGATCAATAAAAAGTGTCAGGCATCAAAAGTAGCTCATATTAAAGTTCATTTTTTAATACTCATCAGGCTACTATTGCTATACATGACTTTTCAATTTTACTTTTTTACAAGAAACACTGGAAATTTGTGAGACAGTTATTAATATTCTATATTTTTTTTTATTATTCAAATGTTCAAATTCACAGTTCTGAAAAAGTTGAATATGATGGGCAGTTTGTAATTTAGCCATTATTTAAGACATTAACACATTTAAAACATTAACGTCTCATAACATTATCTGAGAACTGTGATGTAAAACATAGTTTAAAGGGATAGTTCACAGAAAAAAATAAGATTATGTTATATTTACTCGTCTTCGACTTATTCCAAACCAGTTTAAGGTGTTTTTGTTTTGTTTTGCTTTTTCTGTTGAACACAAAATAAGATATCATAATGAATGTTGAAAACATGTAACCATTAAAGAAATACTATGGAAAATCAACAAAAAACATTCTTCAAAATATCTTCTTTCACGTTCAACAGCAGAAATAAACTGGTTTGGAAGAAACTATGTAAACGGGTAAATGATGACTGAATTTTCATTTTGGATATATATATATATATATATATATATATATATATATATATATATATATATATATATACATATATATACATATATATACAGGGAGTGCAGAATTATTAGGCAAGTTGTATTTTTGAGGATTAATTTTATTATTGAACAACAACCATGTTCTCAATGAACCCAAAAAACTAGTTAATATCAAAGCTGAATATTTTTGGAAGTAGTTTTTAGTTTGTTTTTAGTTTTAGCTATTTTAGGAGGATATCTGTGTGTGCAGGTGACTTTTACTGTGCATAATTATTAGGCAACTTAACAAAAAACAAATATATACCCATTTCAATTATTTATTTTCACCAGTGAAACCAATATAACATCTCAACATTCACAAATATACATTTCTGACATTCAAAAACAAAACAAAAACAAATCAGTGACCAATATAGCCACCTTTCTTTACGAGGACACTCAAAAGCCTGCCATCCATGGTGAACGGATCAAAACACTGACAGAATCCATCAACATTGCGTGCAGCAGCAACCACAGCCTCCCAGACACTGTTCAGAGAGGTGTACTGTTTTCCCTCCTTGTAAATCTCACATTTGATGATGGACCACAGGTTCTCTATGGGGTTCAGATCAGGTGAACAAGGAGGACATGTCAATTGTTTTTCTTCTTTTAGAGCCTTTCTTGCCAGCCAAGCTGTGGAGTACTTGGACGCGTGTGATGGAGCATTGTCCTGCATGAAAATCATGTTTTTCTTGAAGGATGCAGACTTCTTCCTGTACCACTGCTTGAAGGTGTCTTCCAGAAACTGGCAGTAGGACTGGGAGTTGAGCTTGATTCCATCCTCAACCCGAAAAGGCCCCACAAGCTCATCTTTGATGATACCAGCCCAAACCAGTACTCTACCTCCACTTTGCTGGCGTTTGAGTCGGACTGGAGCTCTCTGCCCTTTACCGATCCAGCCACGGGCCCATCAAGACTCACTCTCATTTCATCAGTCCATAAACTCTTAGAAAAATCAGTCTTGAGATATTTCTTGGCCCAGTCTTGACGTTTCAGCTTGTGTGTCTTGTTCAGTGGTGGTCGTTTTTCAGCCTTTCTTACCTTGGCCATGTCTCTGAGTATTGCACACCTTGTGCTTTTGGGCACTCCAGTGATGTTGCAGCTCTGAAATATGGCAAAACTGGTGGCAAGTGGCATCTTGACATCTTGGCAGCTGTACACTTGACTTTTCTCAGTTCATGGGCAGTTTATTTTGCGCCTTGGTTTTTCCACACGCTTCTTGCGACCCTGTTGACTATTTTGAATGAAACGCTTGATTGTTCGATGATCACGCTTCAGAAGCTTGGCAATTTTAAGAGTGCTGCAGCCCTCTGCAAGATATCTCACTATTTTTGACTTTTCGGAGCCTGTCAAGTCCTTCTTTTGACCCATTTTGCCAAAGGAAAGGAAGTTGCCTAATAATTATGCACACCTGATATAGGGTGTTGATGTCATTAGACCACACCCCTTCTCATTACAGAGATGCACATCACCTAATATGCTTAATTGGTAGTAGGCTTTCGAGCCTATACAGCTTGGAGTAAGACAACATGCATAAAGAGGATGATGTGGTCAAAACACTCATTTGCCTAATAATTCTGCACTGCCTGTATATATATATTTTTTTTTTTTTTATTATATATATTTTATATATATATACACATTTCCCAGTGATGGGTTGTGGCTGGAAGGGCATCCGCTGCTTAAAACATATGCTGGCTAAGTGGCGACCCCAAATTAATAAAGGGACTAAACCGAAAAGAAAATGAATGAATTAATGAATGAATGAATATTATTATATTATTATATATTAGTAGTTATATAGTATAGTAGACAATTAAAAACAATGTAAGGAAACCTTTTAGTGCATAAAAAGTTAAGCCAGTTATACATTATACCAGCTTAAATTATTATTTAAAGCTTATATTACAGTATTTAAACCTCATAATTAGAAAACAAATAGGAAATAACCGCAAAAAGGTTCACTTTTTGAGAAAATCAGGCTGGCTACTGGCCTGCCTGCGTGTGTGCGTGCGTGCATGTGTGTTGTTACGACCTCTAGGGGTTAAGCCGTAACAGAAATGGGTTAATGATAATGTGTGTGAAAAATATAGGACATTAAATGATTGTATTGAGAGTGGGTGGCACGGTGGCTCAGCGGTTAGCACTGTTGCCTCAAAGCAAGAAACTTGCTCCATAAAACATATGCTGAAATAGTTGGCGGTTCATTACGCTGTGGCGACCCACGATAAAAAAGGGACTAAGCCTAAGGAAGATGACTGAATGAATGAATTGAGAATGCATCAAACCAGAGAGATATGGTGAAAGTGAAAGTATTTTTTGGGGATCTCTTCAGAGAGCAAAACACAAGTTTCTATGCAATATGTATCTATTTTGTTGTAAAATTACATGACAACTAATATGACTATATCAAAAATTGTTTAAAAGGCTAAAATAAGCCAAATAAGACACTGTCACTAGGATGGTTTTCATTTCAATCCTCTATGACGCTTAACGGTGAGGAATGCGAGATGTTTATGAGGTCTGCTTTGAAGAAACTGCACATCTGCTTAAGGATGAATTTGCTAAACGCTTGAGAAGACAGTTCATATGGAAAACTTAGTTACTTCCAGCTGCAGTTGTGGTGAATCACAAAGTGATATTTGAAGAGAAATGTCATTTCTGGCATCATTTAGTCACCCTTAACATGCCTTTCTTCTTTCAGTAGAACAAAAACTTTTCTTTTTTCATGAAAATCTTGGCTTTTCTATGTAACAATTTGAAAAGATGACTGGGTGTGAACTCTAAGATGACAAAAAAATGTAACGTATGATAAAAAAATAGACAAATCAAGTTGTAGTTTATATTCCAGGCATCAAATTTATTAATTATTAATTATATGGAAAATATTTGTTGTGTGTGTTTTTTGGTCTATTCATACAATAAGTAGCAGTGTTTAACTGTAATAAACAGCATACATATTTGCAGCTTGTGGCATCAAATACTAATTTTAATTTGTTTTGATACCTTTGATTTGTATTTTTCATTCATATTTTCAGCCTAACCACGCCAGTGTTAATTTGGAAATGTTTGGTTGCTTTTTTTGATGGCAACATTTAGACCTGTCAAAATAAATTATTTTATTTGCACAAAAATATTGTGACAGTAATTATTAGAAATTATTACGATATTATTGTCTCCAGGTTTGGCCAGCCCAGTCACCAGACATGAACATTATTGAGCATGTCTGGGGTAAGATGAAGGAAGAGGCATTGAAGATGAATCCAAAGAATCTTGATGAACTCTTGGGGTCCTGCAAGCTCATGGGAGTCATACACCATATTCATTCTTTTTCTACTGCACCATGACTTATATTCTATACTGTAAATTATTTCTGTTAAGTGACAAGACTTTTGTCTAATCAAAGTCAGACCTTACTGTCCTAATTAAATCATTAAAAATCAAGGCATGATCATATTTTATTTTGGTAAAATAAGCGTAATCTAGAGGCCTTTGCCTTGCATACTAGTCACTTCTGATACCAAATGATCAACTAGAAGTCAACTTATTATTTGTTGTTCCTAAAACTTATATAGGCGACAAGACTTTTGTCAGGTAGTGTACATTGGGTCACCAAAAATGGCCATGTCCATGTCTATATATTGATAACTAAAATGGGCCTAGCACACTTACTTGGTCATATGAACCGCACTGACAGAGCAACAACGCAAACATTTGTTTAAATTACACCAAATCTGCCAAGATTTTCAAATTCAACTCGAGTCGATTATCCAGTCTCAGTAGAAAATACATTTTCTAAACAGCATAATAGGACTAAACGATGCCGTTACTTTCATTTTTTGGGTGAACTTTCCCTTTAACAATTACTAAATGCCTATCAACAAAACTTTATCTTGGCTGCTCTCTGCTTTTTCAGCTGAAAGACTGTGTGTAGGTGGGGGTTTAACAAGCTGTTTGACTAGTCATGGATCTCTGACAAACAGCAAAAGGGCGTCGTGTGAACTTCTGCTCTTACAAAACAAACCGTCTCTGAAGTGCCAGACGCTAAAACAACAAAAATGTTAAGCTGTTGCTGATGTTATTGCAGCTATTATAAGGTTAAGTCTAATTTATTTAGCAAAAATAATCAAACGTTCCTGTGATCTACTCTTGTTCAGAACAAAAAGTTAACCCCGCTCCCAAACCAATGCCATTGGCTGACTGAGCCACTGTTGCTGTATATGTTGTCTCTATATATTGTATAACAAAAGAAATCAATTTGTTGTAAATAGAACAAAGATAAAAGGTGTATAAGAAAACTTTTCAAGCTTCTTTTTTTTCTTTCAAAACTAAATTTTTCAAATGTCATGTTTAACTCAATGAGTTGTTTGCCGTGTTCATCTAATTACTTACGAGATTTACTAGTAATTGAATTGTAAATGCTGTGAAAATAGTTTCAAGGTATCTGTTACTGGACAGTTAGTCCCTTCTTCAAAATAAAAACATTGGTTGAGCCGGTTACCTTCCATTTGAATGCAATTATTAGACGGTTAACCCCACCCCAAACTAAAGACATTGGTTTTGGTGATTTCATTATTATGCAATTATTTGCAAAATTTCATAGCAACTTCTGTGTAAAAAAATTATTTCCAAGTAAATTCTATATAATACCATCCCACCAGTAGCTATGTCTCTATGTAGCTATGCGCATAAAAAATGGTTGATGAAAACGCCAATATGCACCGAGTGTGCACAACTAAGGGCGTACTCACACTATGCACAGTTGCGTTGAACTGGGCCAAAGCACGCTTGTCCCTCCTCCCGTCTCCCCCGACGGCCCGCACTCACATTACATTCGGGCCTGGGCACGCTTACGTCATCGATGATGCGCTGTTCAGTAATCGCTCTCGCTCAGCACAGTTGGAGATTTCTTTAGTTATATCGTTTAAGTCGTTTGATATGCGGTGACACGCAGTCAAATATTTCACCGAACAGATCAGCCACCTTTGACACTCATAAACTCCTCCTGCTGCAGGAATTAGGAGGTTTGCTGAAGGTGCAGCTGTGGTGCAGTGAGGGGTTTGCGTCTTTAATAAACTACGACAGTTTGCGTTCATTGAACAGTAAGAATGATTAATTAATCAATATCAAACAGTGCCTTAAAAGTCACGTCTCGCTTTCAGTTTCGGGCTCAGGCGCGCTTGCGCCAAGTGAACTGCGCTCAGGCCCACCTCCTCCAACCAGGCCAGGGCCGGCCAAGTGAACCGTGCCTGAGCCCGGTTCAGAGCACTCACACTTCTCAGGGCGTACTCACACTACTGTATGCTATCCGAAACGTGCCCAGGCCCGTTTCCCGGATTGTTTGAGAAGTGTGAGTGCTCTGAATCGGGCGCGGTTCACTTGGGCTTTGGTTTGGTGCGCTTGTGTGTGAGTGCAAAACGCGCCCGAGCCCGAAACTTAAAGCGAGACGTGACTTTTAAGGGACTGTTTCCTATGCGTTTATTAATCATTCGTACTGTTCAATGAACGCAAACTGTCCTAGTTTATTAAAGACACAAACCCCTCACTGCACCACAGCTGCACCTTCAGCAAACCTCCTAATTCCTGCAGCACGAGGACTTTATGATTGTTTATGAGCGTCAAAAGTGGTTGATCTGTTCGGCGAAATATTTGACTGCGTGTCACCGCAAATCAAACAACTTATAAAGAAATCTTCACTGTGCTGAGCGAGAGCGCCTACTGAACAGCGCATCATCGATGACGTAAGCGTGCCCAGGCCCGAATGTAATGTGAGTGCGGTCCGTCGGGGAGACGGGAGGAGGGACAAGGCAACTGTACATAGTGTGAGTACGTCCTCAAACGATCCGGGAAACGAGCCTGGGCATGGTTCGGATAGCATAGTGCGAGTACGCCCTAAGAAGAATAAACTTTTTATTTCATAAGAAAAAATGTGCATAAACTACAATAGAAACACTTTTACCAAACAAATTCCAGTATGCACATTAAAAAAAAAGTCATGTGATTTTTATATAATAGATCATGTGGCGACAAAAATATATGTGAATGCACAAACCTGCAGGCGGAGCACATCTGAAATGTTGTTTTGGTGATTGTAAAACGCCCATTTCAGTATTAATTACCCCCAGAATAGTCAAGAGCATCTGTGCTCCACGTGTCATGCCTTTAAACGCTACCACAGGTTCATTGAGTGTCGGCATGTGTTATCTGATATGCAAGTCATTTATTAAATAAGGAAAAGATTCACGCAGATTCTCCTACCGCAGCTAATTCCATTTTTACTGTTGATATTTAACACAAGTTAATTGGGAAGTGACGATTTTGTCCTCTTTGACTCAGTGGATAGAAGCGCTGCTTTATTCGCACGTCTTTTATATGATATTCCAGTTTTGCGCATACATTTAATTCACATCTTTGGATAGAAACATAGATATATTGGTACAAACAAACAGTTAACTGTGCCTACAGAGCTAAGCCAGTGCTTGAGCCATTGCTGCTCTTTTTTCGGGAAAGTCAAGATGCTTAAAATCCTTTTGATCTAGAAGTTGCTGCAAACTTCTATTTCAGTATGATGAAGCATTTCTAACTGAAACTGAATATTGAGTAGGGGTGGGGTTTTATTTCTGCTCTTCTCTGTTCTTTCACTTGCAGCAAACTAATGGTTGTAGGGGGTGTGGCTAAGCACATTTCACCCAATGCTGTCAAACTGACATCATCAGAGAAGTATTGACAATCCAAAGTGGAATCCAATGGCTAGACTTTAATAAAAGATATTAAAATAACACCAAAAATAACAGTGCATTAACTTGCATGGATTAATTATACACCTTAAACCTAAAAATGGAGCACATTCAACACAAGACCTCGTCCTTATTTAAAGGGTTATTCATTCATTTCCCCTTTATTCATCAGGGGTCACCACAGTGGAATGAACCGCCAACTTATCTAGCATATTTTTTACACAGCGGATACCCTTGCAGCTGCAACCCAGTACTGGAAAACCCATACACAGCCAATTTAGTTTATTCAATTCACCTACAGCCCATGTCTTCAAACTGTGGGGGAAACCAGAGCACCCAAAGGAAACCCACACAAACACGGGGAGAACATGCAAACTACACACAGAAATACCAACTGGCCCAGCCGGGACTCCAACTAGCGATCTTCTTGCTGTGTCCACCGTGTCGCCCAATTTAAAGAGTTAGTTCACTCAAAATGTAATTATTGTTTCATTTCTGAGACCTTCATTTTCATATATTGTTTTCATATTCAGAACACAATTTAAGATATTTTAGATTAAATCCAAGAGCTCTTTCATCCACCATATACAGCAACAGTCCCAAGACATTAAAAGTCCAGAAAAGGAACCAAAAACATTGTCAAAACATTCCATGTGTCATCAGTGGTTCAATTGTAACCATGCGAAGCTCCAAGAACACTTTTATGCACCAAAACACAAACACACCCTGACGACCTGACATGGAAGAGAATATATAAGCAAACAAATTCTGTACTTGGTCTGTAACAAAGTCTGTACTTGGAGCTTCATTTGATCACAGCTGAACAACTGACGACACATTGAATGTTTTAACCTTCTCTGCACTTTTGATTTTTTTTTTTTCTCAGGATTATTTGCTGCATGGCAACGCAGTGGCGCAGTAGGTAGTGCTGTTGCCTCACAGCAAGAACGTCGCTGGGTCGCAGGTTCGAACCTCGGCTAGGCTGGGTCAGTTGGCGTTTCTGTGTGGAGTTTGCATGTTCTCCCTGTGATCGCGTGGGTTTCCTCCGGGTGCTCCGGTTTCCCCCACAGTCCAAAGACATGCAGTACAGGTGAATTGGGTAAGCTAAAATTGTACGTAGTGTATGAGTGTGAATGAGTGTGTGGAAGTTCCCAGAGATGGGTTGCGGCTGGAAGGGCATCCGCTGCGTAAAATCGTGCTGGATAAGTTGGCGGTTCATTCCGCTGTGGCGACCCCGCAAGGGACAAAGCCGACAAGAAAATGAATGAATGAATGTATTTGCTGCATAGAAGGTCAGAGAGCTCTCAGATTTCCTCTTTAAAGGTTTAATTTGTGTTCCTAAGACGAATGAAGGTCTCAGGAGATTGGAAAATAAATGAATTAGCTTTTTTGTGTGAACTAACCCTTTAATTTATCAGCTATATATCAACCCTTTAAAGCACATGTGTCAAAGCCAGTTCCTGGAGGGCCGGAGCTCTGCACAGTTTAGTTCCAACCCCAATTAAACACACCTGATCGAACTAATTGAGCTTTAGGATTGTTTGATACCTACAGATAGGTGTGTTGAAGCAGGGCTGGAACTAAACTCTGCAGGGCTCCGGCCTTCCAGGAATTGACTTTGACACCCCTGCTTTAAAGGGTTCCTTTAACATCCTTTTTTTACAAGATGTAAAATAAGTCTCTGATGTCCCTAGAATATGTATGTGAATACTTTTTTTTTACTCTTTGAATCTCTCCTTTTAATGCTTTGATCCATAATTCTGCCATTTGATAACCTGTCGCTTTAAATTCAAACGGGATTGTGCTCTTTTAAAAAAAAGAGTGCAGGGCTACAAACGCTAATGTGTCAGCATAGCGACAGATTCAACTAGAATGGGGAAGTCCCAGAGTAAAATGAGAAAATACGATACACCGGTGTTTTGGAATATGGAAAAACGCTGTTTTCTTTCTGCTGTTTTCATCTGTTTTTATATTATTTGTTTCTATTTTATTTATACTTGTCTCTTTTATTCCTGTTTATGTAAAGCACTTTGAATTGCTACTGTGTATGAAATGTGCTATATAATTAAACTTGCCTTGCTTTGCCTAAAAAGTTTAGATAAACTTGAGGCATACGTTCGTTAAAGCCAAAAAGAGAGGCCATGGCAAACGTGGAGACCCATGTGGTATTAATAAACAATTACAGAATATGTTTTTCCACCATTTATAGGTTTTACACCAATGTATATGTTACAATTTTGAATGTAAAACAATTTAATAGTTACAAAACTAAAATGAAGTAACAAATTATTTATTTGATAACAGGAAAATAATATTTGAACCTATCAGTTTACAAAATACTGATGCCCTGTTTTTCTAGGCTTTATTGGTGATAATGGTCAGGAATGTTGGACCATTATTGCCTTTTTAGCATACAAGTAGAGTACAGAAACTAGCCAGACAGTGTGAATTGTGGAGTGGGCTAAATAAAAAAAAAAAATCAGTATTTTTTTGTAAGTGTACTTTTTTTGGCTTTTATTCTTTCCATAATAAAAAATATATTTGTAGAGCATCCCATGTTCTGTTGTCATTAATATTTTAATAAACTTTAGTAGGTAGAACTGTCCAAGATATGAACAAAAGCAAGTGATGCATCAAAGTTTGATTTAGAAAAATCTTGAATGGTTGTAAAAATCTTTATAATCATTGAAATAATTTATAAAAATAATACAAATAAATAGTTTAAAAATCTTGAATGATATTAATGATATGACGTAGTTCTGGAAACTTCCTACTTCTATGTTTATCAGTCTCATTTTCTGGTCTGTTTCTTTTGACCGCCCCCTGTCATTTTAAAGAATATCACAACCGTGAACACGTCAAGTATAAAAGCCTCGTCGGTTTCGTGAGGTGCGCGCGCAGTCAGCGGAAGTCCGCGACACGGCTCCAGGCGAAAGTATCTTTAGAAAGTATCTCCAGGCGAAAGAGCCTTTAGTCTCTGACATTATCTTCGGCAGGTAAGGAGTGAAAGCTATAATGCTCAGCGCTTCCCATTCACTTTGAACGGGTGACGTCAGGCACTGCCGAACTACATTGTGGATCCGTCGCCGCCGCTTCAGTGGCGTTGCTCGCTGCAGAAGTTGGGAAATTCTTAACATCAGCCAATCAGATCGCTTCATGCAAATACCGCAGTTCAGACAGTAGCCGATTGCGGACTTATTTAATTGGCTGACGCTGCTAAGACGATCGCGTCAGCCTCAACTTTAGACACGCCCTCTGTCAAGCGTTGACGCTGAAGCCCCGTGTGAATGCACGGTAATGGCAGACGGCTGCTTCTCACTCAGGGCTGTCTATGCTAACGAGGGAGAGATTGTCACTAATGGGCGGGGCTTTCCCCCTCTGATTACATGTACAAAGAATGTCAATCAAAGTGTTTCTGCAAACGTTTTTATGAAGTGTGATTATAAAAAATAGAATTAATTAATTTGTACCATCAGAGGCTATCTATATTCACACACTGTTCCCATACAACTGTGTTTAAACCCCTTAAAAAAAATTATTTTATACATAACCCCCTTTAATACATCAGCTATCATGACTAGACACGCACCTTACTGCTGATTGGCTGCAAGTGTGGTTTGATACTGCGTCAAAAGTATTTCAAATATTGTTTAATCCAAGATTAATAGAGAATTGTTTACGAGAACATTTTAATCGCTATTCAAACTAAATCCAACAGCATATGTTTTCAGCGCACATTATACTACGATAAGATTAAGCATTCCACCTAAGCTATTTCAACCGAAACTACACCAAAATAACCGCTTTACTGCAGGATATTGTCCTTGGCTCCAAAGAATAGGGCAAACCGCAAGTGCCTGAATGGAAAAAGTAGGCAATCATTCACTACCTCCTCGGGCCCCAAAGCATTAATTGGCCGAAAAACATCCGCTGCACTGAAGCGTATAACCAATAAGTGTGTGTTCATGTGTACCGACATGAAAGTCCCGCGGTTCAAAGACGCCTGTGTGCTACATTTGTATACATCCAACAGCCTGATGTACCTGCAGCATAAACTGTGTGATGATTTCCACACATATACCTCCATTTAGATTAGGTGGCGCAGTATAAAACCGCTCTGTTTCTTCATATGCCCTGTTTACAAGCCCTTCATATTCTCTTGGGTGGCACTGACTTTAAAAGGCTTGAAGAAGAGGAAAAAAAAAAAACACTGAAGATTGTAAGCAGGAGAGGATAAGAAGTGTGGGTGTAACTGATTAAAGCGTGGCCAGCGCTCTACAAAGGAGAACAGCGCTTTAGCCTCTCTCTCTCTTTATGAAAAGGAGGAAGCAATAAATAATTGGTCAGGACAAGCTATTCAAAACACTGGCATCCTCTCTCTGTTGCTGAACTCTTTGCTTTTGCCCTGTTTGGTCTAGAGGTCTTTCATGAAAACGCTGATGGGAACCAACATGTCTCTCTCCCTCTCTCTGTGTGTGTGTGTGCTGAATTACATTGTGTGGTCTTTTTTTATTGGTAAAGTAGGTGAAAAGGAAAGAAATGAATCCCAGAATTAAACTCAGTGGGAATGAATTCAAAAGAAATGAGTGCTTGGGATCTTATTTCTTGATGTAGGATTTTTGGAAGTTGAAAATACAAGTTTTATGTGTGCACCAGTGTTTCTAATTAAGCTAAAACAAAGAATAAATAACCCAGCGGAGAATTGGCTAACCTTGGAGAGCTCTTGTCCAGCGTCGCACTGCCGGCAGGGAATACAGCTCCCAAACTTATCCTTGTATTCCTGTTCCCTGCAGTCTCTTCTCTCCTCTGCCATCACTGCAAACTGTGAGGAAGATGGAACAAATATGACTAAAACATTATATCATTTCAATGGAGCTGTTCAGATACATGGAAATACAGTAAATGCAAATGACATACAGTTGAAGTCAGAATTATTAGCCCCCCTTTGAATTTGTTTTTCTTTTTTTAAATATTTCCCAAATGACGTTTAGCAGAGCAAGGAAATTTTCACAGTACGTCTGATAATATTTTTTCTTCTGGAGAAAGTCTTATTTGTTTTATTTCGGCTAGAATAAAAGCAGTTTTTAATTTTTTAAAAACCATTTTAGGGACAAAATTATGAACCCCTTTAAGCTAATTTTTTTTTCCGATAGTCTACAGAAAAAACCATCATTATACAATAACTTGCCTAATTACCCTAACCTGCCTAGTTAACCTAATTAATCTAGTTAAGCCTTTAAATGTCACTTTAAACTGTATAGAAGTGTATTAAAAAATATCTAGTAAAATATTATTATTGTCATCATGGCAAAGATAAAATAAATGAGTTATTAGAAATAAGTTATTAAAACTATTATGTTTAGAAATGTGTTCTCTCCGTTAAACAGAAATTGGGGGGAAAAATAAAAAGGGGTGCTAATAATTCAGGGGGGCTAATAATTCTGACTTTAAATGTATATGACATACAAGTTAATACTTGGATTTTACATATATAAAATATATAATATTTGAAACAAATATATTTTAATAAAAAGGCCTTTTTTCCAACCGTTGGAATTACAAATATATACAAATATTTCAAATACATACAGTTGAAAAAAAATTATATATGGTATTTTTTGCAAAATTTCAAAATACCGGCCTTATTATTAGGTACACCTTACTAGTACTGGGCTGGACCCCATTTTGCCTTCAGACCTGCCTTAATCCTTCGTGGCACAGATTCAACAAGGTACTGGAGATATTCCTTAGAGATTATGGTCCATATTGACATGATGGTATCACGCAGTTGCTGCAGATTTGGGTCACACTTTATTTTGATGGTCCGTTTGTTGAATTTAAGTTACATTGCAACTAATTATCATTAGATTATAAGTAGACTGTTAGGTTGGGGTTAGGGTTGGGGTTGGGGTTAGGGTTAGTGTAAGTTGACATGTAATTGCAAAGTTTCTTATAGTCAGTTAAATGTCTGTTGAAGGACTGTTAAATGTCAGTGTCGACAGATATTAAGCAGACAGTCTACTGATACTCAAATGGACCATCAAAATAAAGTGTTACCCAGATTTGTCGGCTGCACATCCATAATGCGGATCTCCCGTTTCACCACATCCCAAAGGTGCTCTATTGGATTGAGTTCTGGTCACTGTGGAGGCCATTTGAGTACAGTGAACTCATTGTCATGTTCAAGAATCCAGTCTGAGATGATTTGCGCTTTGTTACATGGCGCATTATCCATCAGAAGATGGGTACACTGTGGTCATAAGGGGATAGACATGGACAGCAACAATACTCAGGTAGGCTGTGGCAGCAGAAATCAAGACTCTTCAGACCAGGCAACATTTTTCCAATCTTCTATTGGCAATTCTGGTGAGCCTGTGCAAATTGTAGCCTCAGTTTCCTGTTCATAGCTGACAGGAGTGGCACCCAGTGTGGTCATCTGCTGATGTAGCCCATCCGCCTCATGGTTCGGTGTGTTGTGTGTTCAGAGATGCTCTTCTGCATACCTCGGTTGTAACGAGTGGCTATTTGAGTTACTGTTGCCTTTCTATCAGCTCAAACCAGTCTGGCCATTTTCCTCTGACCTCTGGCATCAACAAAGCATTTGCACACACAGAACCGCCGCTCACTGGATATTTTCTCTTTTTCTGACCATTCTCTGTAAACCCTAGAGATGATTGTGCGTGAAAATCCCAGTAGATCAGCAGTTTCTGAAATACTCAGACCAGCCCGTCTGGCACAAACAACCATGCCACTTAAAGTCACTTAAATCACCTTTCTTTCCCATTCTGATGCTCAGTTTGAACGTTGTCTTGACCATGTCTACATGCCTAAATGCATTGAGTTGCTGCCATGTGATTGGCTGATTAGAAATTTGCGTTAACAAGCAGTTGGACAGGTGTACCTAATAAAATGAGAGTATATGTTGCATATATGGCATATATTTCATATATGTGAAAACCAAATAGGAACTTTTATGTAATTTATGCAATTTGCATATAGAGTATTGCCATATATCAGATTTATTTGTGGGGAAGCATTAAAAAGCAAACACTACCATCCAAAAGTTTGAGGTTATTATTATTATTTTTTAAAGGAATAAGACTTCAGCAAAAGACATGTTGAATTGATCAAAAGAGAGAGTAAAGATTCAAACTCTGTACTTTTGACCTATTGATTAAATCATTCTGATAGAAAAGTATCATAACAGTTTCCATGAAAATATGTAGTGCTTACAACTGTTAAAATTGATAATAAAAAATGTTCCTAAAAACGATTATATGACACTGATGACTGGAGAAATTATGCTGAAAAGTCAGCTTTGAATTCCAGAAATAAATAGTTTTTTAACAATTATTAAAATGGAAAAAACTATTCTAAAAGAAAATAATATTTCAAAATTGTACACATTTATTGTGTTTTTGATTCTTTCAAGTAGTGCTGCACAACATATTGTTTCAGCATCGATATCGCAATGTGATCATTCGCAATAGTCACATCGCAGGATATATGCAATGTTGATTTTGTATTATAATTGATCATTTGCATGTGTTTTTTTAATGTCTGTGATTGTATAATGACTTTAAAAGCATTCAGGTATAAGAAATTTTACCATTTGTGACCTTAACTTCGATTAATTTAAATTTTATTTATTTTTTTTTTCATTCAGTTACTGTACTCGAATACTGTTAAACTCGGGACATAATAAACACTTTATTTCAACTGTATTTTTTCTTATTAGATTTTATGGAGATGCCCTCCCACTGCAAAACCACCCCAATCAATCTAACAGTATAAATTCTTTCCAAACAGAGAATTAGTCATCTGGTGAAATTGTATTCATAAGGCAATACATATCGCAAAATATCACAATGTTAGGTTTTTTCAAAATCGTGCAGCCCTAAGATACTTTCAAAACAGCTTTTAAAAATCAAACACACACTTTTGAATAGCAGCAATAATGTACATCATTTGAATGCATGAGTATCACTGTTTTAAGAGATAATAAAGGGTGTTGATATGAACAAAGCGTACCAGAACACACAGTGGAAGGATGAGTATCCTCTGAAGAGGAAACCTGGAGAGGATCTGAGCCTGCGGCATTCTGACACTGTGAAAGCACAAATCCTTTGATGAATGATTAATGGAGGACACTGCTTGCCATTATCTCTCCAAACTGTGCGAACAGTTTCTAATGTTCATAATAAAGTCACAGTCTAGAGTACTGCACCTTGAACTCCAACAACCAAACACTGTATGCGCAATTAATTCCTGTATATAGTAATTCAATATCCAATTCACATAATTAAGCAATGCAATTTATGAAAAATGTGGTGCATATATACATTAATTAATTAAATGACCTCATAAATAACAAATTTAATATATACCTAATGATATATACAGTTGGAGTCAGAATTATTAGCCCCCCTTTGAATTTTTTTTTTTTTTCCTTTTTAAATATTTCACAAATGATGTTTAACAGAGCAATGAAATTTTCACAGTATGTCTGATAATATTTTTTCTTCTGGAGAAAGTCTTATTTGTTTCATTTCGGCTAGAATGAAAGCGGTTTTTAATTTTTAAACCCCATTTTAAGGTCAAAACTATTAGCCCCTTTAAGCTATTTTTTTTTTTTTTTTGATAGTCTACAGAAAAAACCATCATTATACAATAACTTGCCTAATTACCCTAACCTGCCTAGTTAACCTAATTAATCTAGTTAAGCCTTTAAATGTCACTTTAAGCTGTATAGAAGTGTCTTGAAAAATATCTAGTAAAATATTATTTACTGTCATCATGGCAAAGATAAAATAAATCAGTTATTAGAAATTAGTTATTAAAACTATTATGTTATGTTTATGTTTATTTATGTTCATATATATATATATATATATATATATATATATATATATATATATATATATATATATATATATATATACCTGATCTCTGGTTAAGTAAGACGATAGACTTATTCTTGAGCCTTAGTTTGCACTACATTGACGATGATTAGAAGCTGTGCCAGAGATGCCTTTAGACTGCATGTAAAACTTGTCAGTGAACTATGATGGCAAATAAAAATTTAATAAATTAATTTAAAAAATAATTTATTAATTGTAATCGAGTTAAAATGTTCAATTAATCAACATTTTGATTTTACGCCAAATCGCTCAGCCCTAGATTATAAACAGTAATATTGTTAATATTAAGTACAGTACAAAACATGTATATATTATATAATTTTTGTACTTTTTGACCTATTTTTATATACTATTTTGTACTAAGAAATAAGAAATTTACTAGAATTGTATAAAATTATAATTTTTAACATTTACTTTATGTCTGTATCTAAATTATATTAATATAATGTAGCATGTACAACTTAACATTGTAGTAATATATTGTGTAATACTATATTATATACTATATGCAGTACTTGTACTTACAGTACAGACATTACTTATTATATTATTATTATTCATTCATTCATTCATTCATTCATTTTCTTTTCGGCTTAGTCCCTTTATTAGTCTGCGGTCGCCACAGCGCAATGAACCCCCAACTTATCCAGCATATGTTATACGCAGCGAACGCCCTTCCAGCTGCAACCTATCACTGGAAAACATCCACACATCCATTCATTCACACACATACATTATAGACAATTTAGCCAACCCAATTCACCTATACCACATGTTTTTGGACTGTAGGGGAAACCAGAGCACCCGGAGGAATCCCACGCAAACACGGGGAGAACATGCAAACTCCACATAGAAACGCCAACTGACCCAGCCGAGGCTCGAACCAGCGACCTTTTTCCTGTGAGGCAAACGTGCTACCCACTGCACCACCATGCAGCCTATTGTTATTAATATTATTAATTCACACTGCTTTGTTTTATGTATTCAAATAAAACCAGACTTCCATTAAATGTGAATAATAAAATATTGATATATTTTAATAGAAAATTTGATAAATAAATAAGCTAGTAATAAAAATACCGAATTATAAGTATTATTATTACTACAAATAAATTTCAATCAAAATGTAAAGAATAAAATATTGATATATAGAAAATTTGTGATAAATAAATAAGCTAATAATAACAATGATAATAATAATAATAATAATAAAACACAATAATACATACAAACAACATGCAATAGCTAATTATAAGTATTAATATTACTACGAACAAATTTCAATCAAAATGTGAAGAATAAAATACTGATTTATAGAAAATTAGTGATAAATAAGCTAATAATAACAACCACAACAACAACATACAAACAATATGAAACACCTAAAAGTAAAAGTAGGCCTATTATTATTAGCCTACAAACAAACAAACAAATAAATAAAAAAAGTATTATAATTCCTAACTTGTGGATGTTACTAAGTCAGTTTTCAGAAGTTTCCTGATTTCTGCATTGATATCTGGTGTGTGTCGGAAGTTCGGAACAGCGGAACTCTCTTACCGGCGTGTCGGTCTCCGGTGATCTGCGCTCGGGGAGGTTGAAGATCCAGAGCCTGTCCGGGTCCCGCGCTGGATGAACAGCTCCTCAAATGAAAGCCTGCGGTCTGATGCCTGTAATCTGATCTCCCATCAGCAAGAACATCAAAGCTGCAGACACGTCCGGGACAAAAGCGCTTTAAACAGCCCGGTCACTCACTCCATGAGTAAATCCCAAATGCCAGACACTCCGATACGAGAAAGAAAAAAGTCCTCATACGAGCTCTTGAAAACGGCAAGCAGAGACTGACTGGGTGAGTGTGTGTGTGATCGGATCTGCGCGTGTTTGATGCAGAAATGCTTTCATCTCGACGACGTCACCAGGCGCGCCGCGATTGGCTGGATCGTCAGCAGGAAAAAAGAAAGTTGTTTTCGTATCGATTTCTTAAAGTCAGACATTTATATGAGCTGTAATATATAACCATATTAAGCACACTCGAATGACTTTTTATTTTATTATAACAAAATATCAAAGCTAGTGGGATTTTAAAAAGAAAACAATACAGTATTCAACACAAATAATATAAACAATGACAATGTTTGTGTATGTACTGTTTGCGTAAACAATGTGTAAGTTCGAGTATTAGTAAATTTTTGTTCAAAGATATTCTAGTACTCGATGCCATCTGCTGGTCATTTAAGACAATTACACTTAATGTCTGTCTGTCTGTCTGTCTGTCTATCTGCAACCCTAACATGCAACATTGACTTTTTTAGCATAATTTGCATCGTCACTTCAGTCGTCAACATTATATGATATGATTTTTGTTCTATCATTTACTTCTTCATTTCCTAATCAATTAATCAATCTTTTAGTCAATTAATTAATTAATTTATTTTTGCACCTTATTCATTTTTGGGAAAACTGTGATACATAATCTAATAATTGTTTTTTGTTGATTCTTAATAAAGAAAAATAGACAGACAGATAGATATACACTCACTAGGCACTTTATAAGGTACACCTGTCCAACTGCTCGTTAACCAAATTTCTAATCAGCCAATCACATGGCAGCAACTCAATGCATTTAGGCATATAGACATGTTCAAGACGATCTGCTGCAGTTCAAACTGAGCATCAGGAAGGAGAAGAAAGGTGATTTAAGTGACTTTGAATGTGGTGTGGTGGTTTGTGTTAGTCTGGGGGATCTACTGGGATCTACTGGGATTTTCACATACAATCATCACTAGGGTTTACAGAGAATGGTCCGAAAAAGAGAAAATATCCCGTGAGCAGATTCTGTGGGCGTAAATGCCCTGTTGATGCCAGAGGTCAGAGGAGAATGGCCAGACTGGTTTGAGCTGATAGAAAGGCAACAGTAACTCAAATAATCACTCGTTACAACCGAGGTATGCAGAAGAGCAGACATCAATAAAACACAACAGGTTACTGTGAGGTTGGGTTTAGGGTTGGGGTAAAGGTGTAGACGTCAATAAAACACAACAGGTTACTATGAGGTTGGGTTTGGGGTTGGGGTTTAGGTGTAGACGTCAATAAAACTCAACAGGTTACAGTGAGGTTGGGTTTAGGGTTGTTTATAGGTGTAGACGTCAATAAAACTCAACAGGTTACTGTGAGGTTGGGATTAGGGTTGGGGTATAGGTGTAGACGTCAATAAAACTCAACAGGTTACTGTGAGGTTGGGTTTAGGGTTGTTTATAGGTGTAGACGTCAATAAAACTCAACAGGTTACTGTGAGGTTGGGTTTAGGGTTGTTTATAGGTGTAGACGTCAATAAAACTCAACAGATTACTGTGAGGTTGGGTTTAGGGTTGGGGTATAGGTGTAGACGTCAATAAAACTCAACAGGTTACTGTGAGGTTGGGTTTAGGGTTGGGGTATAGGTGTAGACGTCAATAAAACTCAACAGGTTACTGTGAGGTTGGGTTTAGGGTTGGGGTATTGGTGTAGACGTCAATGAAACACAACAGGTTACTGTGAGGTTAGGTTTAGGGTTGGGGTAAAGGTGTAGACGTCAATAAAACACAACAGGTTACTATGAGGTTGGGTTTGGGGTTGGGGTGTAGATGTTAATAAAACACAACAGGTTACTGTGAGGTTGGGTTTAGGGTTGGGGTATTGGTGTAGACGTCAATGAAACACAACAGGTTACTGTGAGGTTAGGTTTAGGGTTGGGGTAAAGGTGTAGACGTCAATAAAACACAACAGGTTACTATGAGGTTGGGTTTGGGGTTGGGGTGTAGATGTTAATAAAACACAACAGGTTACTGTGAGGTTGGGTTTAGGGTTGGGGTATTGGTGTAGACGTCAATGAAACACAACAGGTTACTGTGAGGTTAGGTTTAGGGTTGGGGTAAAGGTGTAGACGTCAATAAAACTCAACAGGTCACTGTGAGGTTGGGTTTAGGGTTGGGGTGTAGATGTTAATAAAACACAACAGGTTACTGTGAGGTTAGGTTTAGGGTTGGGGTATAGGTGTAGACGTCAATAAAACACAACAGGTTACTGTGAGGTTGGGTTTAGGGTTGGGTATAGACGTTAATAAAACAACAGGTTCCTGTGAGGTTGGGTTTAGGGTTGGGGTATAGGTATAGACGTCAATAAAACACAACAGGTTACTGTAAGGTTGGGTTTAGGGTTGTGGTATAGGTGTAGACGTCAATAAAACACAACAGGTCACTGTGAGGTTGGGTTTAGGGTTGTGGTAAGTGTAGACGTCAATAAAACACAACAGTTACTGTGAGGTTGGGTTTAGGGTTGGGGTATAGATGTAGACGTCAATAAAACAACAGGTCACTGTGAGGTTGGGTTTAGGGTTGTTTATAGGTGTAGACATTAATAAAACACAACAGGTTACTGTGAGGTTCGGTTTAGGGTTGGGGTATAGGTGTAGATGTCAATAAAACACAACAGGTTACTGTGAGGTTGGGTTTAGGGTTGGGTATAGACGTTAATAAAACACAACAGGTCACTGTGAGGTTGGGTTTAGGGTTGGGTATAGACGTTAATAAAACACAACAGGTCACTGTGAGGTTGGGTTTAGGGTTGGGTATAGACGTTAATAAAACACAACAGGTTACTGTGAGGTTGGGTTTAGGGTTGGGGTATTGGTGTAGACGTCAATAAAACACAACAGGTTACTGTGAGGTTGGGTTTAGGGTTGGGGTATAGGTGTAGACGTCAATAAAACACAACAGGTCACTGTGAGGTTGGGTTTAGGGTTGGGTATAGACGTTAATAAAACACAACAGGTTACTGTGAGGTTGGGTTTAGGGTTGTGGTAGGTGTAGACGTCAATAAAACACAACAGGTTACTGTGAGGTTGGGTTTAGGGTTGTTTATAGGTGTAGACGTCAATAAAACACAACAGGTTACTGTGAGGTTGGGTTTAGGGTTGTGGTAAGTGTAGACGTCAATAAAACACAACAAGTTACTATGAGGTTGGGTTTAGGGTTGGGTATAGACGTTAATAAAACACAACAGGTCACTGTGAGGTTGGGTTTAGGGTTGTGGTAAGTGTAGACGTCAATAAAACACAACAGGTTACTGTGAGGTTGGGTTTAGGGTTGTTTATAGGTGTAGACGTCAATAAAACACAACAGGTTATTGTGAGGTTGGGTTTAGGGTTGGGGTATAGGTGTAGACGTCAATAAAACACAACAGGTTACTGTAAGGTTGGGTTTAGGGTTGGGGTAAGTGTAGACGTCAATAAAACACAACAGTTACTGTGAGGTTAGGTTTAGGGTTGGGGTATAGGTACAGACGTTAATAAAACACAACAGGTCACTGTGAGGTTGGGTTTAGGGTTGTGGTAAGTGTAGACGTCAATAAAACACAACAGGTTACTGTGAGGTTGGGTTTAGGGTTGTGGTAGGTGTAGACGTCAATAAAACACAACAGGTTACTGTGAGGTTGGGTTTAGGGTTGTTTATAGGTGTAGACGTCAATAAAACACAACAGATCACTGTGAGGTTGGGTTTAGGGTTGGGGTATAGGTGTAGACGTCAATAAAACACAACAGGTTACTGTGAGGTTGGGTTTAGGGTTGGGGTATAGGTGTAGACGTCAATAAAACTCAACAGGTTACTGTGAGGTTGGGTTTAGGGTTGGGGTATAGGTGTAGACGTCAATAAAACTCAACAGGTTACTGTGAGGTTGGGTTTAGGGTTGGGGTATTGGTGTAGACGTAATTAAAACACAACAGGTTACTGTGAGGTTGGGTTTAGGGTTGGGGTATACTGTAGGTCTAGACATCAATAAAACACAACAGGTTCAGCCGAAGTCACACTAGAGTTTGAGCTTGCGAAATTCTGTCGTACGGCGCTGCGAAAAGGGGCGGGATTAAACAAGATGATTAGACATTAAAAAAAGCGAGCGATTGCTCCATGTTTTAAATTTCTGTTCAGAGAGGTCATGTTTTGATCCTGGATTGGTCTCACGCAGTCAAGTAATGCGATTTCGCATGTCAGAGTTCACCAAGCTTGAACTTTGCACCGCAGCGAAATGCGAAACTCGACGCATGACCCTGCGTTTGTTTTTAACGTCTAAAAATGAAAGGAAGTGAATGAGACCGGAAGTCTCGGGGCAAAATTATTCAAATGGCTGTGCCCACTCGTACACGAGAATAAGATGAATACCCTACTTGAAAAAGCAGGCATTTGACATCATTCACCAAATGCATCTCTTTTTCTTTACAATAAAACTCCATTACTGGCATTATTCACTTGTTGGGTTCTTTATTGGGTACACCTGTTTGTTAATGCAAATAAATAATCAACCAATCACATGGCAGCATTTAGACATGGTCAAGACAATCTGCTTAAGTTCAAACAGAGAGTACCAAATGATTCATGTAGTTATCTTTCCACCCACCAAATGTTATGCACATTCTGAAATATTGCATAAAAATGCCAACATGAGCATACATTTTCAGATCATGTAATAACAAAAACAGGTGTGATGGGACGGCATTAATAAACAAACCAGCTGACCACATTGCACAATAAATGAAATAATGTTTTTGGTCATTCTAAAATCCCTCAGCAAAAGTCCATCATCGATGTGTTTTAGTGTTATTACCTCCAGAAGTGTCTTGAGTATATACACTCCCAAAAACCATCTCACGCCTCGAAAAGCCACAGTACATTCACTGAGATTCTTTTGAGGCACAAATAACTTATTATAAAAGAAAGACCCACAGCAAATAGCATTTTTCTTTTTGATATTTGGCACTAGTTTATCAAGAAGTGATGATTTTGTTCTCTTTGACTCATTGGAAGCTTTATTCAGAAATGCATCTTCTTGGCTTCACATGGAAAACAGACTGCTCACTTTGAGGCTGTTGTTGTCAGATGGGCTGGTTGGAGTATTTCAGAAACTGCTGATCAGCTGTGATATTCACACACAACAATAATCACTTTTTTCAACAGAGGTCTGCAGAAGAATAATCGCTGAAGACACCGCACAGCAAACCTTGAAGCAGATGAGCTACAGCAGAAACAGAGCACACTGTTCCATAACGTTCATCAGATCTCAATCCAGTAGAGCTCTTTTAGGACGTGCCAGCAACAGGAGATTCACACGTCAAATCTGCGGAAACTGTTCGAATATGGACCAAAATCTCTGAATAATGTTTTCAGCATATTGTAGAATCAATGTCAGAAATATCTCGGGCAGTTCTGAAAAACAAACTAGGAACTAAACTAGTTTCTAGCATATATTAATTTGTCAGAGAGAGCTAGTCTTTAGTATTCTCCTTTTTGCACATTACATTCATACTTCTGTAATCCAGAATATGGTTAAAGTGCTCTCTCAACAGATGGAAATGCCAGTGGTTTAGTCAGTGATGCTTTCTATGGTTGACATTCAACCATTATATCAATCCACACAGCAAACTCTGGTTTGTTTCTTGAGCGTCCTTAAAGAATCTGAAAATGTAGCAGCTCCTCAAGACGCACTGAAGCAGACACTGACACAGTTTGAAAAGAAACTCTTTGTTGTATTGACGCTGAACTTAATCAAAGCACGCTGTTTTGTGGTATTTCTGTACTTGATCCATCTGGGGTTTCAGCATCGGTCTGTGTAAAAGTGTCAATAGTTATGTTTTCAGGCTCATCTGCAAAGAAATAGAGATTTATTTGTAAGAAAAAGAAACACATTTATACATGGAGATTTCATTTATAATCTATATTTATGCAAAAGTAATAAAAAATAAATAAAAGTGTATTTAAACAATATATGTATGTGTACTGTGCATTTATATACACAAATACATATATATAATTCAAGTAGGGTTGCACAAAATATCGTTTTAGCATCGATATGACAAATTCGCTATAGTCACATCGCGAATATATGCAATGTTGAGTCTGAATTTCAATAATTTTGCAAGTGTTTTTGAGGCCTGTGACCACGTGAGGGGTTTTAAAAGCATTCAGGCATAAGAAATTGTACTGTTTGTAACTTTGAAAAATTGATAATGATAAAGTATATTGAATTGTTAATAAAACGAAGACTATGCAGTATTATTTTACATCTGATTATTCAATTACTCTATTTGTTTATTGAATTTATCTGTGCTTGTAGACATTGTAGATATCTATGCTTGTTATACAATAAAATTTTATGCAAAAAAAATACCATATTTCAGACAACATCACTGGAGTGCCCAAAAGCACAAGGTGTGCAATACTCAGAGACATGGCCAAGGTAAGAAAGGCTGAAAAACGACCACCACTGAACAAGACACACAAGCTGAAACGTCAAGACTGGGCCAAGAAATATCTCAAGACTGATTTTTCTAAGGTTTTATGGACTGATGAAATGAGAGTAAGTCTTGATGGGCCCGTGGCTGTATCGGTAAAGGGCAGAGAGCTCCAGTCCGACTCAGACGCCAGCAAGGTGGAGGTGGAGTACTGGTTTGGGCTGGTATCATCAAAGATGAGCTTGTGAGGCCTTTTCGGGTTGAGGATGGAGTCAAGCTCAACTCCCAGTCCTACTGCCAGTTTCTGGAAGACACCTTCTTCAAGCAGTGGTACAGGAAGAAGTCTGCATCCTTCAAGAAAAACATGATTTTCATGCAGGACAATGCTCCATCACACGCGTCCAAGTACTCCACAGCGTGGCTGGCATAAAAAAGGGGTCTAAAAGAAGAAAAACTAATGACATGGCCTCCTTGTTCACCTGAACTGAACCCCATAGAGAACCTGTGGTCCATCATCAAATGTGAGATTTACAAGGAGGGAAAACAGTACACCTCTCTGAACAGTGTCTGGTAGGCTGTGGTTGCTGCTGCACACAAAGTCGATGGTGAACAGATCAAAACACTGACAGAATCCATGGATGGCAGGCTTTTGAGTGTCCTTGCAAAGAAAGGTGGCTATATTGGTCACTGATTTGTTTTTGTTTTGTTTTTGAATGTCAGAAATGTATATTTGTGAATGTTGAGATGTTATATTGGTTTCTCTGGTGAAAATAAATAATTGAAATGGGTATATATTTGTTTTTTGTTAAGTTGCCTAATAATTCTGCACAGTAATAGTCACCTGCACACACAGATATCCTCCTAAAATAGCTCAAACTAAAAACAAACTAAAAACTACTTATAAAAATATTCAGCTTTGATATTAATGAGTTTTTTGGGTTCATTGAGAACATGGTTGTTGTTCAATAATAAAATTAATCCTCAAAAACACAACTTGCCTAATAATTCTGCACTCCCTGTAGATGATTTCACTTACCCCACTAGCAGGTCATTTCCTCAAAACAAGCAAAAAAAACCTCTTAATTTTCACATTTCTTCTGACGGTGAAAACTAAATATTTTTACTTGGTCTAAGAATTTTTTTGATTATGGACTAGAAACGAGACAAAAAGTAAAAAAAAGCATTTTTTTCATTGTGATTATTAAATTTCTGTACCCGAATACTTTTAAGACTCCCCAGGAAACTGTCAAATAATGCTATTTAAACCATCTTCTGAAACTGTATGAGCAATTCCAGCAGTATGGATGTGACATTTGCAGTAAAAACTCAAAACATAAATTCACATATAAAGTATACGTTAACATTATATTGAAGCAACTGTTTATATTTCCAAAACAACTAACCACAGAGTTATGGAATTAGAAAAATATCAATCTGTAAACATATTATATATTTAAATGATGAAAATAAGCATGCGTTATGGATGTGACAAAAAAAGTTTGTGAGTTTACAGTATACAACATACTTTGTAGAAATTCTGTCAATTAAACTGCACAACCCAAATGACGATAATCCACAGGATAAGAGTCGGCTCACTATAGAACAAACATGATTAATTTTATTTTATTTGACATTTTTGCATTTATGAGGGTCACTTTTCCGTTATAGATGTGACGGATGTGAAATTGCCACTTGTGTGACTTTGGTAAATCAAATATAATAGTTTGAAAACACCGACAGAGACATTTTTGACTATTTTTAAAGTACTGTAAAATACTTGCTTACTCAAAAAATGTAGTAAAGGTTTCGCTATTTCAGTGAAAACGTAATTGAGCAATTCCAGCGTTATGGATGTGACATTTGCAGTGAAAACTCAAAACATAAATTCACATAGAAAGTATACGTTAACATAATATTGACACATCTGTTTATATTTTCCAAAACAACCAACCACAGAGTTAAGGGACCAGAAAAATATCAATCTGTAAAAAAGATTTTATACTTTCAATGAGGAAAATAAACATGCGCTATAAATGTGACGAAAAAAGTTTGTGAGTTTACAGTATACAACATACTTTGTAGAAATTCTATCAATTAAACTGCACAACCCAAAAGAAACTATGCTAATCAAACAGATATGAGTCGGCTCACTAAAGAACAAACATGATTGATTTTATTTTATTTAATATTTTTGCATTTATGAGGAAAAAGTGTCGTTATGGATGTGACACTTTTCCTGTTATGGATGTGACAGATGTGAAATTGCCACTTGTGTGATTTTGGCAAATTAAATATAATAGTTTTAAACACTGACAGATACACTTACAAGTATTTTTAAAGTACTGTAAAATACTTGCTTAAGCAAAAACATGTAGAAACGGTTTCTCTATTTTGGTGAAAACTTATTTTTTTTCATGGCATGGTTGACATTTGCATGGAATTGCTCGTATTCATCTCGCAATGTTTGTCACAGAAATATAAAATATATAAATATAAGATTTTTCTAATATCGTGCAGCCCGAACCTAGTTGCATCCCTAGTATTATTTCTACATTTTATGGAAATCAACTGTTACAGGTTTTCAAATTCTTTAATATATCTTCTTTTGTGCTCAACACAATAAAGAAATCATAAAGGTTTGAAACCACTTAAGGGGTGAGAAAATGTTTACTTTTGGGTGATTTATGCCTTTAATTCTAATAAGTTTCCTTTTAATATTTGATGGACGAATAATGTCACCTGATTTGAACCAGTTTTTAAAATAACTTTTGTTTGTTTACAGTAGTTTCTCCCACAATTTATACTAAGCATCATGTGGCGTAGGGAAAAGGTGACTACACTGTTTCAGTGAGAGACATAGTGGGTATTTTGTACAGAAACATACATGGGTAGAGGAAAAATGTGCTACTTATGGTCATGGTAACATCTAACCATCAAATCAGCATAACTGAAATCCCGTGCATTAAACGTAAGCACACCTTTAATCCCAACGTCGGTGGTTTCTTTCTTTATAACACGGCGCTTCTTCACCGGGGGAATGCGGTGACCGAGCCACAGTGTCGGATAGGGATTTTTCTCTGTCGGCTTCTTGTCAACAAAATGAAATGAGCAGACGTACAGGGCCTTCGGTGGCCTTTTCAGGTAGAGGTTTCTCAACCAAATCCTCCGGTCCTCCTCGTCAGTGGGAAGCCGATAGAAATAATACCATTGCGGGCAGGAGCAATCCGACTTCGTGAGCGGTTTGTGATCATAACACTCCTGCTTTAACCACACGTTTAGTTTTTTCCGGTTGTAGTGACAACCACGAACTGCGCACGTCGTCCCGGAGCCTATATGAGACATTTTGCAAGGATGACTAAAAAAGCGAAACCAACAAGCGAACGCTGGATTTTATCACAACCCAGCTCAGCCTACCGGAAGTTCCGCCCACATGATTTAAACACATGAACCTGATGGGAGACTAGCAGATGGAGAAATAGCAAATGAAAAGAAAAAAAGAAGTGAGATAGTTGTATTCGCACTGCTTTTTACTTAAAGCACAGACAATTCACTAACGGGCATTTCTTTACTACGCGCCAAAATGCTTTTGCGTGAATTATGGGAGTAACTTCCGTTAAAATCTGAGTACGAGATGGCATGCGTTATTCATCTCACATCGAAATAAAAGACAACTTTAAAATATATACAGCCTAGTAGTTACTAAGTTTTTCACAGCAATGTTACAGATATGTTGAACATTTCTGTAAGGAATACAAAGATAATCTGGAGCTTTAACCGCAGATATTGTGATCCGATCCTCCCAATATGCAACCCATACCGCCGAACCACCAGGGGCCGCCCTTGCTCTTAAATGTGAATCGGTTCTGTGCTTTCATTTTATTTAGGCATGGAAACACTATGAAATAAACATAAAAACGGCGCGATTCATTTCCTTTTCATTACAGGCGCCATTGCCCCTATGCAATCCTCAAAACAGTCAGTTCATGACTGTCAGCTGATGCTCTCCATAGTGATAATAGACGCTGTTTCCCAAACGGATTCTGCACTTATGCGATTTGATGCTGAGCTCAAGTGGACACTGGGTTTTGGGTGCGTGTTTAAACAGACATATACACATCATCATAATAATGATAATAATAATAATAATAATGGCGGTTCATTCCGCTGTGGCGACCCCTGTTTAATAAAGGGACTAAGCTGAAAAGAAAATAAATGAATGAATGAATAATAATAACAACAACATCTAGACATGTCGATCTTGTTGGGTTTTCTTTTAAACACAACAAATTTTGTCTTAAATCAGCATAAACAGGAAAACAATTAAATGCTTTCATTATAGATCTGTGCAGTTTTAAAGTGACACCTCTGTTATTTAATGTAATCAAACCAAAAAAATCTAAATGAGAGATTCATTCACTGCTCTTTAATCAGAATGTTTAAATTATATAGTGAAGAAAAAATGATTTGATAACTTGATTCTATTTCTTTATTATAGCTAGTTTGCTAATTTATTTGCAACTTTTGCTAATGTATACTAATTATTATATCCTTTGTAAATAATAATAAAAACGTATTACTGATCGTTTCAGAAGTTTATTTACAATGAAACAGCTCCAGATGAACATTTTTTTTGGGGGGGAGGGGGGTTGAGTATCCCTTATTTTCACATCCCAATGTTGACAGGTATGTGATGATATGTCAATACAAAAGCTTCGCATTTGATAAAACTAATTTACGCACACCCGAACGTATCTTTCATTCGATTTAAACCCTAAATAAAGTAAAACTATATATAAAATTCTTTTTAGATGATCGTTTCAGTTCTTTTCAACGAATTCGCCCAAACTGGAAGTGCAACCCCATTGGCCACAAGGTGGCGCAAATGTATCTTTTTGGCTAAAACTGCAACATGCTATAACCAGAGACATCTTTACTGCATCATATATATCCCTATAAATCACTATATATATTTATGCTACAATATTTATTTGAATATATTTGTACATTATTCATTTATACATGTATTTATATACTTTTCACATTTAAATGAAAATATAATTAAGTTTTGTCTTAGTAAGTCACTACAGCAACTAATTTACTTTAGATTGAAAAGGAAGAGACACCAAAAAGTTAAACATATGTAAAAAATATATGTTTCTTAATAAATTGACTATCGACTGAATGAACAGTTTTCCATGATCCATTCAATATTTACTTCTTCATGCAAATGAAAAAAAAACTTATCACAATCTGAGAGATATTGTGATATGTCAATACAAAAGTTTCATATTGGATAAAACAAATGTAAGCCTATCCAAATGTATCTTTTATTAAATTTATAGCCTAAATGAAATACAACTATAAATAAAATAAATTATTTAAAATGACCGTTTCAGTTCTTTTGAACGAATTCGTTCCCCAAACTGAAAGTGCGACTCATTGGCCACAAGGTGGCGCAAATGTATCTTTTTGGCTAAAACTGCAACATTCTATAACCAGAGACATCTTTACTGCATCATTCATTCATTCATTCATTTTCTTTTCAGCTTAGTCCCTTTATTATTTCGGGGTCGCCACAGCGGATGCCCTTCCAGCTGCAACCCATCTCTGGGAAACATCCATACACACTCAATCACATCACTCATACACTAAGGACAATTTAGCCTACGCAACTTACCTGCACCGCATGTCTTTGGACTGTGGGGGAAACCGGACCACCCGGAGGAAACCCACACGAACGCAGGGAGAACATGCAAACTGCACACAGAAACGCCAACTGACCCAGCCGAGGCTCAAACCAGCGACCTTCTTGCTGTTAGGCGACAGCACTACCTACTGTGCCACTGCGTCGCCCCCTTTCCTGCATCATCTCCCCATAAATCACTATGTATATATATTTTTGCAGGAGATACAATAATTATTTATAGGCTACAATATAGGAATACGTTTGTACAACATTATTTATTCATACATATATCTATATATACTTTTCAAATTTAAATGAAAATATAATTCAGTTTTGTCTTAGTAAGTCACTACAGCAACTAATTTACATTAGATGGAAAAGAAAGAGACGCCAAAAACATCAGTTTTTGATCTTAATAAATTGACTATCAAATTGTGTTTTCCATGATCCATTCAATATTTGCTTATTCGTGCAATTGAAGAAAACTTTAATCACAATCTGAGAGACTTTTGTCCCTCGACTGAAGTCTGTTCACCCAAAACTCATGCTTCAAAGTGTTCATAAACAGAAAAAAGCACAACAACAACAACAACAAAAAGTTTCATTTAAATGTTCTTGACATTCAAAAGATGTGATTGCTTGATGCGATGAACAGATTTATCCAGAGATGTATAGTAACGAAGTAGAACTACTTCACTACTGTACTTACGTACTAAAAGGCTGTATCTGTACTCTACTGGAGTATTGTTTTTTTCTCCTACTTCTACTTTTACTTCAGTACTAATTTTCGATGAGCTTAATACTTTTACTCCAGTAGATTTTTTACGTGTTGCATAGTTACTCGTTACAATTATAAAAATGTTACGAATCAATCATTCATTGATCAGACGATCAAAGAAGACAGTGCTGCCTGCCTGCATTGAGAGCACTTCAGTTTGTTTTAGACATGGAAAACCCAGAAATTCCACCTTCAACTCCTTCACTTTCAACTGTTCGTGGTGATGAGGAAAAAGACCACCCGTGACCCTATTTAGAGCCAATGTTTGCATTTGTTGGAGTGAAAGACAGTTCATATAGAATAAAGTGCATACTCTACCGTCGAATTTGAAGAAACATGTCAAGTTAAAGATAATATACACAAAACAGCAGTTTGAGCTATCCATAAGAGCTAGATAAGTTAACTACCGTTAGCTACCCGCGGTTCATATCACGCTGCAATGTTCACATAACGTTAACTGTCTAGCTGTCACGCTGAAAGGTGTTTTTGACCCATCATATATATATATATATATATTTATATATATATAAAATAAATAAAAAATATTATATTATATTATATTATATTATATTATATTATATTATATTATATTATATTATATTATATTATAACATAAATTGTAAACCATGGTTCTTTTTGTTCTGCTTAATCCAGTGCCCCAAAAAAGATATTTAAAATAAACAAAACAATATGTCTTTTGACTGCTTTTTTAAAAATAGCTACATAACACAATACTTGTACTTTTACTTTCAGTACTTGAGTAGTAAATTTTTTAATAAACTACTTGCAATACTTAAGTACAAAAACTGTTGAATACTTTAGTATTACCACTTAAGTATTGTGCTTAAAGAGCACTTCAACTTCTACTCAAGTCACTTTTTTGATAGAGCACTTGTACTTTTACTTAAGTCTGGGTCTCTAGTACTTTATACATCTCTGGATTTAGCTGAGCAGCAACCAATTTTTAAAGCTTTCTAACACAAAACACCAAGACACCAATGAGCTTTAATTATCACATGAGCACATTTGAGCATCAGCTAGAACCAATTACAAATCCCATGGCACTTCTCGTAAAGAGTAGGAGTGTAACCCCGGTGTACTGTGCAAATTTCCTTTACTCGTCATCATGGCCTCCCAATCATCCCCATCCACTGAAGTGGCTCTATCACTGTCACTCCACCAATAGCCGGTGTGTGGTGAGCACACTGGCGCCATTGTCCTCTGGCTGCCGTCGCATCATCCAAGTGAATGCTGCACACTGGTGGTGGTGTGGAGAGACCCCCACCTAGGGCTAATGATTGTGAAGCGCTTTGGGTGTATGGCCATACACAATAAAATGTGCTATATAAATACACATTACATTACACTGAACTGTTTCTTTGTTTCAAAATACAGTTTCTCAAACAGCATCAAATGTTTAAACCATCTTTTTGTGACAAAGGCATCACAATATTTTATTAAAGGCACAATATGTAATTTGCGCCACTAGAGGGCGCATGTTCGCAAACAAACAAAAGCGTAATTTGATGATGCCGAGACTGAGTGTGGAATGGAAGTTGTAGACTTCATTACATCCTACGGGACTCCTGCAGAAATCAAGTTGATGAATGAGCTACAGTATTCATCACTTATTATTATCATAGACTGTAAAAGATATGGACGTAGTATCCGTGACGTCACCCATAGGTTTATGAAGAACCCAAAAGAAGCTACTAGAAGGCGTGGCCGACCATCGCCATTTTCGTCATCGCACCAACCCCGGGCATACCATACAAGGGCAAAGAGGCGGAGCGTGAGCGGATCTACAGACGCCCTGCTTAGACGGTCTTTCCTAAGGGAGAAACGCATAATACTTCATCACCTGCGACTCGTTTGTGTTCTGACCACATGTGCTTGGTTGTACACTTTATCAATAAAGTGTTTAGACTTTTAAAAACACTGTTTCATAAGCAACGTCATAAGCGAAATGCTTAGTGGCTCAATGCATTACACATTGAGCCACTAAGCATTGTGCTTATGACGTTTTTCAACAGGAGGAAAGTGCGAATTACTTCCAAAAACTTCAGATATAGTCTGTGTTAGTAAATGCAAGGCTAATTATGAAGTCCAGGCAGAACACTGTATGACAACGCATCAGATGACTGTTCTAGAGCCTACAGCTAATAATCTGTCAGATTCCGGAGTGCATTACAGCTCTAAAGAACATTATAAATGATAAATGATCTTAAATAAAACAAATACATTCATAAAGATGGTATATAATTATATATTTCACTCACCTGGGAAATGGAGGCCACGTGAATGGCTTGTGAGCACAATTAAGTGCACACAGCATGCTATATCATCTGATAATTGTAGGAAATAATTCCAAAAGGCAGCTGACTGTGTAAAGCCATATAAAACAACACAAAAATACGATGAATATGCCGAGATCAGCGGCTAATCAGCCGTAATCAGCTGAGGTGAAGTGACGGCGACCAGCGAGACCTAGCTGTCACTCAAGTGGCCACGCCCTTAATTATGCAAACTTAATATAACCTAATATAAAGGAAACGGATGAGTTATAAAAAAATTCACCCCCCTCACAGTTGTCACGAAGGGTAATAGTAGCTATATGAACCAAAATCGTTCTTTGTACCAGGCTGTAAACACTTTTTTTTATGCTGTAAAGTTGGCCATTCTAACAGTGGGCTCAATAGAAATTTGCTCTATTATGGAGCCAGGACTAGCGGAATTTCGATGAATTGCAGTTTCAGTTACTTCCATATTGGCTTCCCGAGGGAGAGCGGGAGGTTGCCGCTTGATTATTATGCTATCCAGTGACTTAATATCTCAGATAGTACTATTACACAAGAACTATTGTATTGTTATTATTGACCAGGGGCCTCATGTACAAAGACTTGCGTTGAATTGATACTAAAACATTGCGTTCGGACAAAGCTGTAAGTGTGCGTACGCAGTAAAAAAGTCAGATGTATGAAACATTGCGTACGCGGCATACCATGCATATTCTCTTTGTACATTCGAATTAACGTGAAACTGAGCGCAACATGCCAAGCGCAAAACCCCTCCCTGCCTCCTCCCCCGTATAAATATGGTAATGACTCCACTTTGGCAAAACCAAATGAAAAAGTAATGGCAAAAGCAAGCAAGTAGAGAAACTTCACAGAATGTGAATTGGAGGTGCTCATATCGGAGGTAGGCTGGACAATAATCAAATCACTTTAATTGTCACATCATCAGCAGCACGTGTGAGGTCAGGTGCTGGCTCCAGACAGTGCAAAATACAGACAGTGTAAGTACAACGACAGTGCGAAATACAGACAGTGCAAAATACAGACAGTGCAAAATACAGACAGTGCAATATACAACAACATACTCACAAAAAAACAAGACAATGTAAAATTGGCAATGTTGACAGCGATACGTAGGCAGTATTGTTTTAAGTATGGATTTGTTAAAGTGCAGTGCATGCTACATCTTGATGGTGTGCAGTGCGGGGTATGGAAGAGTTTGTGTGGGGTGTGTTAAGTGTTCATCAGCCTGATAGTCTGAGGGAAGAAACTTTCCTTCAGTCGGCTGGTGCGTGACCGGATGCTGCGGAACCGTCTGCCTGAGGGTAGCAGAGAGAAAAGTCTATGGCTTGGGTGGCTGGAGTCGCTGATGATTCTCTTGGCTTTCCTCATGCACCTCCTGGTATAGATGTCCTGGAGGAAGGGAAGCTCACCTCCTACTACGCGTCCAGCAGTTCGCACGATCCTATGTAGACCTTTGCGATTGCTACTGGTGTGGTTTCCGTACCAGGTGGTGATGCAGCCAGTGAGGATGCTCTCCACAGTGCAGGTGTAGAACGAGCGGAGGATGTGGGGGCTCATTCCAAACCTCCTGAGACGCCTGAGGAAGAAGAGGCGTTGTTGTGCCTTCCACAGCACTGCGTCTGTGTGGGCAGTCCATGTCAGATCCTCAGCGATGTGTACTCCAAGAAACTTGAAAGTGCTGACTCTCTCCACTAATTCGATATCAATATATATCGCAATAGATTTTTTTTTAATAACGGTGATATGAATTTTAAACCCATATCCGGTATTTCGATATAAATTTGTATACGTAGACACAAAGCTATACTGTGATCTACAAGCTGTACAAGTAATTCAATGCAGGAAAGTGGAAGAGCAGCCCAAATGCTTCATTAGACCAGATTAGACAAGCACATGAGTTGTACCCTAATGTCTAACACCATGCCGGGTACCATTTGGCAGTGGAGACACAAGCCTGATAAAGGTGACCCGTATACTGAACTGAACAGTACCACTCAGTGGAAGTGAGGCGTAAGTAGAAACAAAACTAATGACAAATCGGACAACTAGCATTATCAACCTGAGGTTAAGTGGAGAGAACAGTGGTCATCTGATTGCTTAGAGCTCGAACTTGGAATAATTACTGGCTCTGAGCTCAAGAAAATGTGTCACGTCTTGTTAGAAGAACATGAGGTACAGTCTGATTTGCTTATGAGTACTATGATTAAGTGCATAACATGACGTGCAGTGAGGTTTGTGGCTGGTGAGTCACTGACTCTTTCAAAGTCAGATTTACAAACATATCCACCAAATATATATGCCAACTACTGATTGTGTTTCATATATCATATTAGCATTCTTTCTATACACATAGCAGATACATATTAGGCCAAGGAAAAACGTAAGACAATATCATTATTGGGTATGCCAGGAAAAATATACTGAAGTATGCTAACTGAGCGCTTAACTGCTCAAGTGGAGCATTTAATAGAAGAAGAACAGTGTGGCTTTAGAACTAAACATGGAACCCAAGATCTTATATTTACAAAGAGACAGAGAAGACATCTGAGAATTTATCTGAGAAGACATTGGAATATGAAAAGGACACTCATGTTACCTTCATAGACCTAGAAAAAGCGTTTGACAGTGTACAGTGGCCAGAGCTGTGGAAGTGTCACAATCACCAGCGATCATCTCTCCATTGAGCGCTGGTTTACATGCACTCTCACTCATGGACTACAAATCCGCCATCTTATGGACTACATCCCCATACATGCACTACTCTGACATCACACACAACCGGTTCCACATCTTCACTGATTGCATCCCACAGCTGAAGCCACTCAAGAACTGATTACACACACTACATAAGCAGAACATACACTCACTCCATTGCCGAGTCTTGTCATCTGTTACCAGTGTCAATTCAAAGCAGTTCCTTGTCTTGTTTTTGCCGTGTTTAGACCCTCGCCTTGTTTACCTGTTTCTCCCTGTTGTCTGCCATCCTTGTGACCATCTGCCTGCTAAATTGACTACGATTCTGGATTATCCTCATACATCTGTTTGCACCTGTACTGATCATTGCTTGCCTGACCATTCCTTTAAATAAACCTGCATTTGGATCCGCATCCTGTTGTCTGCATCCTATCCGTGGTTACAGGAAGGTTCTCCGAAAGCATGATGTCGAAGAACCTCTGATAAACAGAATACAACGTTTAAATGCTGCGGAAACTACGTGAGAACCGGAAACTCATCCTCGGAAGAGTTCCTCACCACATCTAGAGTCAGACAAGGGGACATAATCAGTCCTTAACTATTTATTATACTACTGGATGATATCCCCCGGGTTCCCCGGTTTCCTCCCACCATCCAAAAATTTGCAACTTAATTTAATTGACTAATCCAAATCGCCACCATAGACATGCTCCTAGTAGGTAGTTATCTCTTAAGAGCAATCACTATCTGTTTATTAGCTACTACAGCAGGGGAGTTCTCGAGATCTACCTGAGCTCAAACTCCCATGCAAACGAGAGGGAGCCCCGGGCTCGAGGATCTTATGAGCTCAGAGCTCTCTCTCGGGACAGCATGCCAAACAAGTTTATAATCAATCATCAGCTAAGTGTGAACTCTTGAACTAATATATGTACCATTGTGTGTGTTTATTTACCGTAATAAAAATGATATTATTTGATTGATTATTTATCTTTCCTATTTACTTTGTTCAAATATTTACATGGACCCCTAACGCTACCCCTAACTAATAGTTTAGCATTACTGAAAAATGTAACAAAATGTGAAATCTTTCCCTTCAAGCACTTTCATGCTAAAAGACTGATGGAAGATAGACAAACATATTATAAGCTGGAGTAGTGTACGTGCATCTGGCGCTCTTCAGCATGGCGTTTTCTGAGGAACTCCTCAGCGAGAGAGCGATGACCTTGGCTTTGGTTACTGTGTTATCCTGCTATAAAAACAGCATGAAGATAAGGGTCAGACAGCACACACACAACTGTACACTATTAATAACACTAATGTCCTTGTGCTCACATCTGTTTGCTTTATGACTGGATTTGCTCTAGCATATTTTTGCACAGTTCATCAAATCATAACTAACAACAGTTGTTCAAGCTTCAGGTTCACTGTATTGAATCTCTGAAAATGGCCTTATGTTGTATTTTTTTCACACCTGAACTCTGCTAAAAAGCAGAGGAAGTGATTTGATTTAAAGATTTTTCGATATACTGTGTTATTTCTTATAAAAGTTATTTCTAATATGGGAGTTTTTATTGCACAATTTTGACTTTATTTATTAAATATGACTCACAGTTCTGACCTAAATCTTTGAACTCTAACTTGCTTTAGAATATAATTTACAGTTTTACAACTATTTGTAACGTTTTTTTTTTTTAGAAGTCTGAGATTTTATGTCTCACAATTCTGACTTTTATTTTAGAACTCTGAGTTTATTTACAATTCTACAACTGTTTTTCTTTTTCTTTTATTAAGACATTTGAGATTATAGAATTCTGATTTTATATCTCACAATTCTGACTTCTATTTTAGAATTCTGAGTTTATTTGCAATGGGCTGTACGTACAGCTAGTGTTTTTCAGCCAATAATAAACTTCCAGTGAAAGCTAATGTGACTACATTTTCATACGGTTTCTTTTACAGCATCGATGTTGTAATGTATTTACAATACATTCAGTTAAATAGACTTAAGCGTTCATTTATAGTTGTTGAAGCATAAAATGAGATGAAAGACCATCTAAACACTAGAGCCGTCAGGATCAGCAGGCGAGCACAGAAAATCCACGGAGAATACTGGGGTAAAATAAATGTTCATGTTTTAAAGACATGGTGGGGAAAATGGAATTTAAAGCAGTGCTTCTTCTGGTCCAAGACCCAGGTAGTGAAGATCACTGACCTTTTAAGATATCAGACCTTAAACGTGGCAAATTTATAATGAAAAGACAGTTAACTGGAAGCGATGAGGCTGACTGGCGGAAAATAAAAGTCTGTGTACGTATACTCCATTCTAACTGTTTTTACTTTTCCTTTCTTTTCTTTTTTTTTGTTAAAAAATTTAAGATGATAAAATTCAGATTTTATATTTCACACTACTGACTTTTGTTTTGGCATTAACATTTTTTATTTAACAATTCCGACTTTTTAGAAATCTTTCTGACTTCTCACAATTCTAACCAAATATCTCATAAATCTGATTTTGTTTTCTTCTTTCTCAAAAAAACAAGTTTAGACCTTAAGTCCAAATTCAAAAGTTCACACTTAGCTCATGTATTATAAATGGCTTGTTTGGCATGCTGTCCCAGGAGAGAGCCCTGAGCTCAAGGGATCCTTAGGCCCAGGGCTCCCTCCCTTTCACAGGGCGAAAAGAGATTGAGCTTAGGTCGATCTCAAAACTCCCCCGCTGCTGAGGCTAAGGTGAACCTCCTCAGAGGAAGACATTTAAGAAAAGAGACTTAGGCTTATTTTGTCTATAATTTAGAGCATATTTGGACGGTGGGAAGAAACCGGCGAACCTGGTGGAAACCCACACGGACATGGGAAGAACATGCAAAATTTGCACAGAAATACAAGTTGGTCCAGCGAGGACCCGAAGCCAGTGGTATTCTTGCTGTGAGGCAACAGTGCTAGTCACTGGGCCGCCATGTCACCCGTTCTGAATAAAGGTAGAAGAAGGGGAGAAAGGGTGGTTTCTTCCAGACGAAGGTAGTTGTAAAAAGGAAATGAGGATATATATATAGTGACTTGGGATCCTTTCATTGGAGAATCGTGATTAGCTAATGTGGGCCAGCTGGGTCAATTCTCTCGAAATTAGTTTAATATTAAACCTCACTTACCAGAGTTTGTTATCTTGTATGAATTGTCATTCATTCATTTTCCTTCGGCTCAGTCTTCATTTCAGAGGTCGCCACGGCAAAATAAACCGCCAACTATTCCAGCATTTGTTTTACACAGCAGATGCCCTTTAAGCCGCAACCCAGTATTGGGTAACACACTCATTCACACACACTACTTATAGCGCACCTATAACACATGTCTTTAGACTGTGGGGGAAACCGGAGCACCCACATGAACATGGGGAGAACATGCAAACTCCACATAGAAATGCCAACTGGCCCAGCCGGGACTTGAACCTTCAACCTTTTTGCTGTAAGGTGACAGTGCTAACCACTGAGCCACCGAATCACCTTGAATTGTTATAAATAAATATATAATTCTGAATATAAAAAAGTACTAGTATAAAGTTGTGAGAGTGTGCAGTTTTGTCTCAAGTTTTGGAAATTTGGTTCAGGCTTGTTTTTACTCTCGAATTATTAGAAGCACACTTCAGCTCTGTAGTGTAGTAATCATGTGTTTATATTTGTTGCTTGCAGCCACTGCTCTGCTCATGCTGTGCTTTGCCGTTTACCAATATAAGCAATAACTTAACACGGTTTGATCATTAAAGAGGATGTTCTTGGAGTTGTCATATTTCAAGAAGTATTAAGTGATGACCTGCATTGTATTACCAGGAAAGTCAATGACTTATAGCTGGATTACATTACTATCAGGCCTATTGGTGTATGCAGCAGAATGAGTCATTTAGTCCACTGTGCATGTGTGTGCGGTGGGTGTATGTGTATGTGTCTCTCTGTGTGTGTGTGTACCTTGTATTCCTTACATTGTGGGAACCAAATGTCACCACAAGTATAGCAATACCAGTACATTTTAAACTTTTTTGGTCCCCATAAAGAAAATGGTTCATAATAGAGTCAAATGAAGTCAAGTGCAGTACTTGGGTTAAAAGTTGAGTCAAAAAAAAAAAAAAAAAGCTGTGCATCAATTTGACTTTCAGTTTTAAGTTGAGTCAACTTTTTTTTTTTTTTACAGTTAATGGGAAGTCCCTGAAAAGATAGCTGTACAAGTGTGTGTGAGAGAGAGTGTGTGTGCTTGCTGAGGGTTGGAGTGGGAGTTGTTTAAAGTCCTGATGTTTAGTGTTTATCTCTGGTTTTAAGACCTGGTGTTAAATGAAGGTCAGTTGGATCACAAGTAGACAAGAGTGATTCTCATTTTATGCCTAGTGTTTTAATGTGATTCTTTTGTCCACGTTTGACCAGTTTACTGATTTGTATGTGATGCTGGCTGTTTCTGATCTTTAATGATGCAAAATAAGCTCAATAATTAAGCAAACGCACACAACATACATTCTTAAGAATGAGGGCATCAATGTCACGTATCATCCATAGAATCAGAATCGGAATCAGTTTTATTGCCAAGTGTGCTTCACACACACAAGGAATTTGTTTTGGCAACAGAAGCTTCCAGTGTGCATAAAGTGACATGTGACAACACAAAATTAAAAATGAGAAAAGAAAAAGGCGATAAACATTAAACAGAGATGCAGTTAGTCAAAAAGGTCGTGGATGTTGAACTGTATGTATAGATATGTTGTAAATATACAGGTTATAAGATGCTGTGTACCAATGCGAATGGAGAAAGTATTGCATTGTATATTGTTATAAGGTGCTGTGTACAAGTGCGTATGAGAAAGTATTGCACAGTAGGAGAATATTTAACTGTTCATGAGGTAGATGGCCTGCATGAGGAAAGAAACTTTTCCTGTGTCTGGCTGTTTTTGTGCTTGGTGCTCTGTAGCGCCGACCAGACGGTAACAGTTCGAACAGGTAGTGTGCTGGGTGCGAGGCGTCCAGAGTGATTTTGCGAGCCCTTTTACTCACTCTGGAAGAGTACAGTTCTTGAAGTGTAGGAAGGGTAGTGCCAGTGATTCGTTCAGCAGTCCGGACTATTCGCTGTAGTCTACGGAGGTCGGTTTTGGCAGCTGAGCTGAACCAGACGGTGATTAAAGTGCAGAGGATGGATTGGATGACAGTTGAGTAGAACTGTACGAGCAGCTCCTGTGGCAGGTTGAACTTCCTCAGCTGACGAAGGAAGTACAGTCTCTGCTGGGCTTTCTTCACAATAGAGTCTGTGTGAATGTCTCACTTCAGATCCTGAGAGATGGTGGTGCCCAGGAACCTGAATGACTCTACTGCAGCCACTGTGCTGTTTATGATGGTGAGTGGGGGGAGTGCAGGGGGGTTTCTCCTAAAGTCCACTATCATCTCCACTGTTTTGAGAGTGTTCAGCTCCAGGTTGTTGTATCTGCACCATAAAGCCAGCCGCTCCACCTCCTATCTGTATATGCAGACTTCTCACCCTTCCAGATGAGGCCGATAACAGTAGTGTCATCCGCAACCGCATAGGATGTTTAGTTCCTGAAAGTTGGGGAAAAGGTTCTTTACAATGTAAATAAGCATGTTTTCGTATTTTGAAATTCCAGTTTTTGTCCATTTATGTATGCTTTTGAATGTATTATGTGACTTGAATCTGTCCTTCAATGTCTTTTGATGTTGTACAATTTGATAAGGTGACTTTATTAACATTTTTAATAGTTTGAAGTGATATACTGTCTGGGTTGGTGTTGTAAATTATGCTACAAAAACATGGTAATAAACTGCCAGTACTTTTTCTGTTACTATATGGATTTAATTCTCTGTATATTATTTATTATTAAGTACTAAAATTTCAATAAAAGTAACCTTAATAAACTTCAAAGACGAATTTTCAACATCAAAAATCAGCAGAGCAGAGATCAACAACGCAATTCGTTATCATAAATAAGCAGTAAAAAACACCTATATAACACAAAATACAGAAACTGTTAACAGATTTTTTTACAGTATAGACAAGTTAAATGCTTTTCACAAAACTCTTCAGTAAAATAATAAGAACTTGGGTTCTTAACCCACAATGGTTCTTCTAACATCACTGGAACCATTAGGAAGCTTGTAGTTTAAAATGTAAAATGTATGTTGTTTAACTCCAGTTGTCTTTCTAAAATCATTTTGAAAACCTGCTGTTAAAGAAACATTTATTAATATTATCAGTGTTGTAAAATGAAGGTTGTTAGTTTGTGGAAACTGTAGTATAGTACTATTCAATAGCGACATAAAACATTCAACTAAAGTTTACTTGTTTATCGCTTTTTATAATAATTATTGTTATAAAGAAGCTTCGCAAAAGATGCACCTCAATGGGCTCTACGCACAGCTAGTATTTTTCAGCCGGTGTAACTATTTTCAATTTCATAAGGTTCCTTTAACAGCATTGGGGTTGTAATGTAATTCAAATATAATCAGTTAAATAGACTTAAGCATCCAATTGGTTGTTTAAGGGAAAAACGAGACAAAAGACTGTGTAAATGCTAGCGCCGTCAGGATCAGCAAGGGAGCGCAGAAATTCCATTAAAAATACTGGAGTAATATTATTTTCTATATTTTAAAGATGGGCAATGCAGTGGCGCAGTAGGCAGTGCTGTCGCCTCACAGCAAGAAGGCATGTTCTCCGTGCGTTCGTGTGGGTTTCCTCAGGGTGCTCCGGTTTCCCCCACAGTCCAAAGACATGCAGTACAGGTGAATTGGGTAGGCTAACTTGTCCATAGTGTATGAGTGTGAATGAGTGTGTATGGATGTTTCTTAGAGATGGGTTGCAGCTGGAAGGGCATCCGCTGCATAAAACATGTGCTGGATAAGTTGGCGGTTCATTCCGCTGTGGCGACCTCGGATTAATAAAGGGACTAAGCCGAAAAGAAAAATAATGAATGAATTAATGAATTTTAAAGACATGGCGCGGAAATATAGACTTTAATGTAGTGCTTCTTGTTTGGTCTTACCCATTTTATATTGTACCTTAGCCAGGCAGTGAAGATCGCTGGTTTTTAAAGAAAGATTTTGTATGGGATGACAATTAACCTGAAGCTCTGGGGCTGGCTGACTGAAATTAAAAGTCTGTGTGCACAGTGCCATCCTACAGGCAATATAGGCGGTCGCCTAGGGCCCCTATGTTTCTTGGAGGGGCCCACAAACGCTGCTCTTATATTATTTTTTACTGTGAACAGAAGCACGAGAACGAGCGCGAACATTTAAACCTCAAACATTGCACAATGCACAAACCCTATCAAACACGATACAATTCACAACGACGGTGAGAAAAAAAAAATAACTTCCACATTTCATTAAAAGATTAGCTCCGCATAATTCTTACATGACAAATAGCTTAAAATGATAATAAATAAAGAGTTCAGATGCAAAAACCTCTAAATGCGATCTGAAATTTCCATAGAAAATGAAAATTTTTCTCAGCCTCCTTTGTTTATGTTGAGATATTTCACTTTAAAGACCAGGAAAAGGACTTACTCTATGCCATAAAAGTGATATTACTGAACATACAAGCAGGAGCCTGATAAAAATGCAAATTTTAGAGGAAAAATTCAGACGGCATTTAGAGGTTTTTGTATCTAAAGTCTTCGAATACACAACAACAGTATGAATAAAAGCAGAAAATATTAGAAACATATCCAGCGGCACCCCACATTTTGCATAACATCGCCTGCGATCGGCTATTGGGTGAAGTAGAATGATGCAACGTATTCCCACAGATTCCACATATCTCTCCAAATTGCACAATGGAATATTTACAGTCAGTCAATTACTTGATGAACATGGATTGCTTTTGTCATACTCTGATTTCCTTAAAAAATTTTAAGTTCCTGTAAAACCAAAAGACTATGCTGTTATTTTTGATGCAATACCAGGTAAAGTTGTATCACTGTTGCGTAATTCCATATACAATGTGGACCAACAGCCAAAAACAAGTGATGATGTTTTATTTATTGGTGATATTAACATTGTTAAAGATAAATGTTGTAATAGATATATTAGAAATGTATTAAAAAAGAATCATATACCATCTTCAACAGTCTTCTGGTCATCTAAATTTGGAAACATTGAGTGGAAGAAAGTATGGTTACTAACAAATACATTTATTATAAATAATAAGGTAAGACAGGTATCTTTTAAAATTTTACACAGAATTTATCCTGTAAAAGGGTTATTTGAACAGTTTGAAGTTGATAGAGAAAACCCTTGCGATTTTTGTGGTATTGTTAAAGAATCTGTTACTCATTTGTTTTTTCAATGTGTATACTCAAGATTATTTTGGATTGATGTATCTAACTTTATTTCAAGGACATTTGGTACACTAATACAAATTGGGTTATATGATGTCATATTTGCTTTAGTACAAGATGGAATTGATTCAAAAAGTACAACCTATTTTCTCATACAACTAATAATATTACTTGGAAAATACCATATTCATGTCAAGAAATGGGCCAAAGCTAAGCCAAATTGTGAACATTTTATAAAGGAGATTAAACAATATGGTCCTACACTATGTAACATTAAAAACAGAAAAGCTAAAAAAATGAATCATGAAGCATTATGTAAATTTCAACTGAATGAATAAAAGTTTTTTTTTCTATTATTATTATTATTATCATACCTATTTATTTTTTCTACCCCTGCCATGTTTGTCGGAAATAATTTCTCTCATTTTATTTATTTTTATTTTGTTCATAATTGTTGTCAGATGTATTCTCGTGTACTAAGTTTGTACATATTTACAATAAAAAAAAAAAAAAATTTTAATAAAAAAATATCTCTCCAAATTGCTCACTTTGGATATAAAGCAGAAAAAGTGTCTTAAAGTCTTAAGTAATATAATGTCACAAGTGTCGTTGCTATTTTTAATCCATCTTAATCGAATTTTAATTTGAAGTTAAATGGCGTCCAAACCAAACGGTATCTTTATGGAGGCGAAAAAAGGAAAAGCAGAGGAAGAAAAGCAAGCTCAAAGTAAAGGTATGTTCTGCTATGCATAATACATTATTTAGTAGTGTCGTATTAGGACTTGCTTTAATGAATGCAACAATGCCCATGATCACAGAAATACTTTTGTAATATGTGAGACAAAAATAGGCCACATTCAGCATGTTTCATTAAATAATCAATTAATTATCTAATTCACCCTGCTGTTTCCCAATATTTTGTCAAAATCGAATTTTACCCACTGTGCAACATATTTATGCATATATTTGTATGTTATTCATTTACAAAAAATGCATTTGATTCATGTTTTATTTGTATATGTCATACTTATATACTTTATTTTTTTAAATGAGTGTTTTCTGGCTTACAAACGTATTTGTTTAAGTCAGAGTAAATATTTTTACACATGTATTATAGGTTAAATATGTTACAGTTAATACAAATTTATACACTTAAATATTAAAATTGTAATTTTTTGTGCTTTCTTCTCAGTTTTTACACCAGTGGGCCCATTTTTTTTTTTTTTATCTCGGCCCTTCAACCCTACGGGCCGGTGTTGTGTGTGCATATACCCCATTACAGTCAAAATCAGAAAAGTTAACCCTTGTGTACTGTTCAAATTAAGTGCACTTCCGCTATGTTTGTGGCTGTTTATCCCCTATTTGACTTCTTTTTTTTTTATATAATTATTTTTATAGGGGTTTTCACCTTTATTGATAGGACAGTGAAGATTTGACAGGAAAGTATGGGGAGCAGAAAGAGGGGAAGGATTGGCAAAGGACCTCAAGTCGGGAATCGAACTCAGGTCGCCGCGAGCACTTGGGTGCTATATGTCGACGCACTAACCACTAGGCTATTGGCGCCGACTATTTGACTTCTAATATAACAAAATATTTCATTGCAAAGCCATAACACCCAATAATCATGCATTCATAAGGCCAAATTATCATGCATTGTTGGTTATTTCCCTGTTAGGAAAAAGTAAAACTTTTATTTTTACTGTTGATCATCAGCTGACAGCATTAACCCTTTACATAGGCCTGTGCAAAAACGTTTCCGACTTTAATATGGAGTTCTCTGGAGTATAACAGCAGATTAGTGCGTGCATTAATATACTATGTTTACTGCGTTCTGATGACAGCTGAGTTGATTATTTTTTATTTTCTCAAACAAGTCTATGTAACCTACGTTCAATAAAGTGTAGCTTAATTGTGTATTAAGTGTTTGCTGTCCTTGAAGTTCTCAAATGGTATAGGCACCATCATCTCAAGTCCTAGGGTGGTGATCATATTTTCACAGGTCTTCAATGTTCATCCCAAGGTGGAAATAACTAGAAAGTTATTTTTTTGTTAGATGTGTTGTGCATTAGTTAATCCTTCTATTGTATTAGTTTGTGCATCTATCTATCTATCTATCTATCTATCTATCTATCTATCTATCTATCTATCTATCTATCTATCTATCTATCTATCTATCTATCTATCTATCTATCTATCTATCTATCTATCTATCTATCTATCTATCGACATACATACAGAAATACCAGCCTGATCTCACGAGGAAACGTAAGTATTTTACATTTTTGTCAGTTTAGCGGCTAATTCGTATGAATTCGTATGAGTTCAGTTGTACAAAAATGTACGATTTTAAAAAGGAGGCGTGGCACCTAACCCCACCCCTAACCCCAACCGTTATTGGGTGATGAGCAAATCGTACAAATATGTACCAATTAGATTGTACGAATTCATACGAATTAGCCACTAAATCAAAAAGTTACGAATTGTCGTGAGATTGTGTTGGAAATACAGTGGTGTAAAGAGTACTGAAAAATCATACTCAAGTAAAAGTACCATCACTTGCCTAAAAATGTAGTGCGAGTAGAGTAAAAGTATCTGTTGTAAATATTACACAAAGTATCAGTAAAAAGTAGCCCTATTAAAAGTACTCAAGAGTAGTGAGTATTACGCTGTTAAAAACTGATACGTTTACATGTAAGTTGTGCATGTGTGTGTAAACGTAACATTCTGTAGTGCATCGAGTTATTGCCCAGCAGGCACACAACATCTTAAGACGTTAATATTAGGTTAGATTTAGGTTGTGATGTCAGGTGACCAAAATTCAGTCTATGTCTAATGTCTAGCTAGCGACTAAGTGACGTTGATATTTGATCGATTTTAGATTGTTAGAAAGTGACCAAAATCCAACGTCGAGCCAACATCTTAAACCAACATCATATTGATGTCAAATACTGACATTCATTCATCAAGTATGGCAATCAAAATCCAATGTCTGGTAACGTCCACACAACGTCAAGCTGTAACATCATTAGACGTTGATATTTGGTTAGGTTGGACATTGACGTTGGCCTGACGTTAAGTTCTGACGTCAACCTGATTTTCATTTCCAAACAAAATGCAACGTCCCCATGACTTTACAATGCAATCTGACGTCATGTTGACGTCTCGTGCCTGCTAGGTGTTCAAGGCCATTTTGGTCTTCATACAGTAAACATCCATCATCTTCTCATCAGTGACATGGATCTAAACAGTCTCTGGGTCAATGCATGTAAAAATTTTGGACATCTTCTTGGACACTTTGAGTGCTTCCAAACAGTTTGCTGCAATTATAAAGCACACATGTCTTGAGGTAGCTCATTATGATGTGATTTACCTTCTATGTGCGATTTGATAGGAATCACAGGACGGATTTTTTTGTAATCCCCATAGACAAGAAAAAATTAAGTAGTGACTGCAGGTTGAAAGAAGTAGTGGAGTAAAACTACAAATACTGCACTAAAAATGTACTCAAGGGAAAGTAAAAGTACACATTTTTAAATCACAATTCCTGCGAAAAACTACTCAATTACAGTAATTTGAGTATTTGTAATTAGTTACTTTACACCGCTGCAGAAATATAAAGTTACCCTATATCGCGTGTTAAATTCTCTCAGGAGTCAGTGTTTTTATTGTGGCTCTGGAGGTCACGTGATGTGAATGTGCGCACGTGTAAGTGACAGAGCCGCTCATGGAGAGAGAGGAGGAGAGGGAGGGGCGCGCCATCGCACACGGAAGCGGCTTTACCAAACCTACTATGGGGACGAATGGGCTCTTGAATATCACTCAGGCTACTTGATTGGACGCTTTAGGAGTCTCGTAATTCATTATTAATGAGCTCAACCTCGGCCATAGTAGGATAAATAGTTCTGCCACCCGCACGCTGTTTTATCAGATACGAAGCATACTTACTCTTTGTTCACCAAGGGCTGTAGGCACGCAAATTACAGTGTTGTCTGCCTCTGGAAACGTAGTTTTATATCATTTTTAAATATGTAACGTGTTAGATGTGGAACACAGAGATATAGGATAATCGCGGCTGATCTTTTAAACATATTGGTAAGTACAGTAGCTTGTCTAAACTACGATTTGTGTTTTATTTTCTGTCTTCGTGCTGAATGTTTTGGTTTAACTTTATAAGCACACTGTTAATATAAATTGATCAGTTTACCAGGATGAATGGTCGGCCTATTAGGCAATTAGCCAACGCATTATTTTACCCAATAATTTTACTGGTATGCTTTATTTAACTTAATTTGTATTGTGCATTACTTTTAATATAGGCGAATATTTGTCATAACGTTGTTTTGTCATCCATTTATGCAGTATAGGCTGCCTACGGAGTAAAGATGACAAATGTTTGAGCCATGTTTTAAAATAGATTTAACCAAATGTTTAAATAAATATTGCATCTTATAGATTTCTATCATTTTTATTATATCTAACCAATATTATACAGGCCTAGATTTTATGTCATTTTTAAATAATTGCATAAATATTTACTATCATTATATTGATTATTTATATAATTATAGCCTACTTGTCATTTGTAACATTATATAGCCTACATATGTCATTATTTAATTGATCGCTGTACTGTACGGAAGTTTTCAGTTTCGAAAGTTTATTGTAGGCTACATTTTTATTTTGTTCCATATGACATACAGTGTTATAATCTTAGTTGGTGCTAACGTGTTTATAAATGTTTAAGTCGTTTAATAGTGTTCTTCTCTGCCTTTAGACGCTTATAAACCCGTGTCCTGGAAATAAACACCCACGTATAATAGTTAATTGAGTATTAACCGACTAATAAGCCGAGGAGAAGGGCCGCATATGCTGTGAAAGTTTACCGTGTTGATAACAGCGCCGCCAGGCAGGCATGAGCAGAGCCGATTCTGCAGAAAATGAGGATCGGACGTGAGCTACGTGCGCATCCAGGGGTAGACGACATGACATGGAGAGAATGGGAAACACGGACCTTATAAATGCACACGGACGCGAGAGTATCAGTTCAACGCCAGACAGAGTCCCAAATACAATGGGTCTGAACGCGACCACAGCGGAGGAGCTGCTGGCAGGACACGCGTCCAGATCTGGATCTGGGATCACCCTTCTGAAGGACTCAAAAAGCGGTTTGACTTTGTGTAATGGTGGAGGAGTGCTGTCGCCTTCACCTACAGCCGACAGAAGTTACGATGAAGCACAGAGCAAGCGTTTACATCTAAATGGGCTGGTAGAAACCCCCAATGGGGCCCTCACCAGTCATGGGGACAACAGGCCTATGAAGAGACCAATCGGAGAGGTGCTATTTAGACAAATCCAGCACCAGAGGAGAAAAGATGAGGAAAACAGAGACTTGGGGACACATGGTTGTTCTGCAAACGGGTCTGGATCAGGGTGCTCCTCTGAAACGGACCCCATGCTTGAATGCAAAAGGAGAAAGCTTGAAATGGACTCCAAAACAGACTCTAGTAAAAGCATGCGGACTGTTCCGCCGCTTGCAGCCAATCACCAACACAAAAACTGCTCAGCGTCAAACCCTAATGGGGTTTATCACAATGGCCATAAAGTTGCATTGAACCACGTGGCCCCTGGACAGGCCGAAGTGCGAAATGCACCACCTCTGGTGGCTACCTGCTCTCCAGAACACATGGCCCAGCAATACATAGTTCCCTGTATGAAGTTTTATGGCATTTGCGTCAAAGATACCTTCCTGGGGCAACGGCTGGGCAGTAGGGTTTAGAGGAAGTGGAGACTCTCAATCACAGTGGGAAGTTCAGAGGAGGCCAGTTGGTCATTCAGAAGAACATCCCATCTAAGAACATTCGCGGAGACCAGATAGCCTGGGTCGAGGGCAATGAGCTGGGCTGCGAGAACATTGGAACCCTCATGGCTCACATTGATGAGGCCATCATGCGCAGTGCTGCCAATGGACAGCTGGGGGATTGTGTCATCAATGGGCGCACACAGGTGAGTCAGAGGCGATGAGGGGTGTATATGTGCTGGCACACTTCAAAATGAACATGGGTTATTTACATGGGTTGAATATGGGTTATTTGGGGTTATTTATTATTCACTCATCCTTGAGGCAGTTCAAAACTGTGTGGCTGCTATGTGGAGCATGAAGATATTTAGATTAACAATGGAAGTCAGTGATGATTACAAATGTTCTTCAAAATGTCTTCTACATGTAGACCAATTTGAGGGATGTAAACAAAAAATGTTTTATAGCTTCTGAGAATCCAAAAAGAGTCACATATTGATAAATAATGTTATGAGAGCTGTTTTGGCATTAAGATATGATTGAATTGCCTCTTGTAACAGTTATGAAATAGTTTGATAACAAGCAGGAAATGTTCATGGGCCAATGACATGATCACATTAAAATGGTCTATTAAACATAGGTTTTTCACAGTATAAACTATAACTTTCTGTATTACCTTATTAATAAAAGGTTATTTATTACTGTATACTCTGAAAAACATAATTGTCAAGATATTTTGAAGAATACTACATTGGCCTGAGTAAAATGGTTACTGGTTGATTTCATTTTTTGGGTGAACTTCTGTATTCCTTGAAGACCTTTTGTTTGGACGAGGTAGTGACTGTATAAGCACAAACATTTAAGTCTTATCTACAAAACAACACTGAAACTTTTCAGCCTTTATTTTTCATGAAAATAAGAAAAATAATTGAGTAAGTTGTCATAGGGAATCTTCATCAAACAGGCTATCGATTGTAAAATATTATAACTATAAAATATATAACTATAAAATATTTAAAAATATATATAGTAGCAGACATTAAAAAATCCTTGTTTGCCTAATCCATTTTGCCTAATTGTATGGTTCACAGTGTAAAACAATAGTTTATCATGATTCATGACTGTTATCCATTTATTTACAGTTATGAATTGTATTATGGGACCTCGACATTGATATTTTAGTAGTTTGAAACTATATTTTGTATAAGAAATAATATATATAGAACAAGCCCATAAAATAAGAGAAAAAGTACTGGCTGTTTATGACCAGGTTTTTTTTTACTGTAATTTGACACCAACAGACAATAATATATCACTTCAAACTATTAAAAATGTTGATAAAAGTCACTTTTTCAAAATTGTCAAAATCTAAAATGGTTGGACGAAAGATCAAGGTCCCATAATTCAATTCAAAATAGGGCTGCACGATATATCATTTCAGCATTGATATCATATGTGTGTCTCCGCAATAGTCACATCACAGAACATGCCATGTTGATTCGGGATTATAGTTGATTATACTGTTGATTATAACCAATGCAGAGTTTAAAGAGATAATTCCCCAAAAATGTGTCTTTACACACCATTTTCGGTTCACCCTTTACTTCTTTCAAACATTTATGAGTTAATTATTTTTTTATGTTTAACACAAAAAGAGGATATTTTTTTAAACTCATAAATGTTTGAAACCAGTAAAGGGTGAGTAAATAGTGAGTAAGGGCCCTATCATACACCCGGCACAATAAGGCGCAAGAAAGAGGTGTTTGCCCCGATGTGTTGCTATTTTCAGACCAACGCAACCTTAATTTTTCCATTTTTCGCCACGTTGTTTAAATAGCAAATCTATTTGTGGACTCATGGGTGTTTTGGTCTAGAAAAGAGGTGTATTAAGGCGCATTGTTGGCGCATTGCTATTTTGAGGAACTAAAATAGACTGTTCAATAGACCAGCTGATCTAAAGTCCAGCGCAGAGCACGTTAGTTGTGCGCCCCCTTACACATTGCTTAAAACACACAGGATGTACTGCAATACACAAATATCTTTACAAATAAAAAAAGAATTAAAGGATTAAAATATTACAAAAATTATTACGTTCTACATAAATATAAAAAACACTGCCTCCATGCCTTCTTCATCTCGGGGGGGGGCTTTTTTCAGTTTATTCATGACAACTTGCTTTTATATAATATTATTATTAGTAGTATTATTTATTATATCATTCATTCATTTATTTTCTTTTCGGCTTAGTCCCTTTATTAATCTGGGGTCACCACAGCGGAATGAACCACCAACTTATCCAGCATATGTTTTACGTTGCGAATGCGCTTCCAGCTGCAACCCATCACTGAGAAACATCCATACACACTCATACACACACATACACTACGGACAATTTAGCTTGCCCAATTCACCTACAGCACATGTCTTTGGACTTGTGGGGGAAACTCAGAGCACCTAGAGGATACCCACGCAAACACGGGGAGAACATGCAAACTCCACACAGAAACGCCAACTGACCCAGCCGAGGCTCGAACCAGCGACCTTCTTGCAGTGAGGCGATTGTGCTACCCACTTCACCACCGTGCTGCCCCGTATTTATTAAATGCATATTTATATTTATTTTATTAAAAACAAGCTTAGATTTGTCCACCTGTCAGGTTTTGGACCATATGGGGCATAGCATGTGTATTTGGAACTCAGTTTTTTGACCACATGTCATTATTATTGTTTATTTATTAGTTTGCTGGAAATTAGAACTGAATTTGAAATAGTTTTGAAACAAATCTTTGCGCTAAAACAAATGAAAATAATTATGTAGGCTAATGGATGTCCTCAGTGGAGTGCTTACAACGCCGTTTCCTTATTCACAAAAGAGAGAAAGTGAAAGTAAAGGCCAAATGGAGGAGGCTTATTCTTTCTCCTTTCTCTGCAGATGCTCTGGTTAACTATTTTCTCGCTAGTAAAGCATTCAGTTTTTCCTCTTACAAAGTCCGCCATGTAAATAGCAAATGCGACATGGCATGACGCAACTGACTCTTGAAGGGAATGGGAGATGAGACTCTGATTGGTTTATTCTCAAAACACACCCATAACTCATTACTCAATACTCAATAAACACAACCCTGTTAGAGCATGCGCCGCGGCGCAGAGCATATTTTTCCTTCCTTAAAATAGCAAAAGTGGATTCGGACATGACCACATAATGCTTTTGCGCCATGCGCTTTAGACTTTGCATCTAGATCGTTAAAATAGAGCCCTAAATCTTTATTTTGGAGCGAACTATCCCTTTAAGGCATGTGACCATGTGAAAATTTCAGAGTTTAAATCATTCAGCTACAAGAAATTATAATGTTTGTAACTTTCATAATGATTACATTATGAGACTATGCAGTGTTGATTATTCAATATCTGTACCTCAAAACTGTTAGACTCTAACTATAACTGTAATGCACTTTTGTCTTTGCTTTATTGTATTTATCTATGCTTGAAATGTATTTGTTATATGTTATTTGAGATTCAAAATATTACATATACCCTACAAAATCACCCCAATTAGTCTAAAATTATGAATTCTTTCCTAATAAACCTGTTTAAGTCATCGAGTGAAGTTGTATTCACGTTGCAATATACAGTTGAATTATTAGCCCCCCTTTGAATTTTTTTTTTCTTTTTGAAATATTTTCCAAATGATGTTTAACAGAGCAAAGAAATTTTCACAGTATGTCTGATAATATTTTTTCTTCTGGAGAAAGTCTTATTTGTTTTATTTTGGCTAGAATAAAAGCAGTTTTTAATTTTTTAAAAGCCATTTTAAGGACAAAATTATTAGACCCTTTAAGCTAAATATTTTTTCGATAGTCCACATAACAAACCAACGTTATACAATAATTTGCCTAATTACCCTAACCTGCCCAGTTAACCTAATTAACCTAGTTAAGGCTTTAAATGTCACTTTAAGCTTTATAGAAGTGTCTTGAAAAATATCTAGTAAAATATTATGTACTGTCATCATGGCAAAGATAAAATAAATCAGTTATTAGAAATGAGTTATTAAAACTATTATGTTTAGAAATGTGTTGAAAAAATCTTATCTCCGTTAAACAGAAATTGGGGGAAAAATAAACAGGGGGGCTAATAATTCAGGGGGACTAATAATTCTGACTTCAACTGTACTGTATATCGCAGAAATACAAAATATTGCAATGTCAGATTTTTCCAATATCGCACAGCCTTAATTCTAAAATAATAAATAAACTGACAAAACATGAAGCACAAAAAACGCAATTAATTAATGGATATTTTTTATCATCATCTGCAGCAAAATTAGATTTGATTGATTCATTCATTCATTCATTTTCTTTTCGGCTTAGTCCCTTTATTAATCTGGGGTCGCCACAGCGGAATGAACCGCCAACTTATTCAGCATGTTTTATGCAGCGGATGCCCTTCTAGCTGCAACCCATCTCTGGGAAACATTCACACACACTCATACACTATGGACAATTTAGCCTACCCAATTCACCTGTACTGCATGTCTTTGGACTGTGGGGGAAACCGGAGCACCCGGAGGAAACCCACGCAAATGCAGGGAGAACATGCAAACTCCACACAGAAACGCCAACTGACCCAGCCGAGGCTCGAACCAGCGACCTTCTTGCTGTGAGGCGACAACACTACCTACTGCGCCACTGCGTCGCCCATTAGATTTTATATAGCCTTGCTATATGTATATATAGAAACATGTTTATATCTTCATGCAACTTCATCTTATTTTCATCTTAGTTGCATTAGAGTAGTCGATAAAGATGGAAATATATATAAAATTCTAAATATAAATATAATAAATATTCTGCTGTAAAGCTTTTATTATGCTCAAAGAGTCATCCAGAGATTTCCTATCAGGCTGAAGTTTTTCATGTACATTAGTTCTTTACCGTTCTGCCCAAAATTGTGATACAATTTCATAACATGACAGGGCCCTCATAATTACTGAGATCTAGCCAACATCTACATGAAAAACACATTCCACATTCTCCCATATCTAATATGTTAATACTATCAATAGATGCTAATTTAACCATTAATTAAAGGTCAGAACTGGCACACACTGTCACCAGCGATGCAAAACTGCATTCAGGAACTTGTGGCTTGGATTGTGTTTGTTTAGTTTTTTTTTACTGTTCTCAACTACTAGGCCAAGAAATGCAGTGTTATCAGATCCCGGATCAGTGTTTCCCTGGCTTTGAAGACTCCTCTGTCAATCTCTATCTCCAGCCCATATACAAATAACATTTTCTTACTGCCGCTAAGCTGCGGTGCTTGCTTGTCAGGTGTGTGTGTGTGCGTGCTTGTATATACAGTGTTCATTGTGTGTGTGAGACCATATCGGAGCTTATCAGACTTATTCACGAAAATCACCAAAAAAAAAAAAAAACTGATTTGGGGTCTGAAAAGGATGCCTTAATTGTTTGTGGAGTTGAAATCTGAGAGTGATTACTATGGCTTTCTGACGTTACAAGTTAGTGTGATGTTGAGCAACACAGACTTGTATGCATTCAGAGATTTGCGTCAATGCTGTAAGTGTGCTAAGTGTCTCTGTGACGCAGGTCCAGTTATTTGAGCTTGCCAGGTCTAGCCAGTGTCCAGTGGAATGTGATCTTCATGCTGTGGCATTTTCCATGCGCTATTGTACAGTACTGCTCATGGAGTAATGAGGGTTTTGAATGTATTTTAAAGACTTGTATGTCATTCAGATATAATCATTATTACAAATTTAGGTCCTGGTTCTTGTCTTGAGCAACAAATTGTTATTCAGGATAATTACTAATCTTGCATTTCAAGAGTTCACACTTAGCTGATGATTGATTGTAAAGCTTGTTTGCATGCCCTGAGCTCATAAGTTCCTCGAGCCCGGGGCTCCCTTCTGTTTGCAAGGCGAGAGGGGAGTTTTCGAGAACTCCCCTGCTTTTGTAGTTAATAAACAGATAGTGATTGCTCTTAAGAGATAACTACTTTTTAGGAGCATGTCTATGGTGCTGATTTGGATTAGTCAATTAACTTAAGTTGCATGTTTTTGGACGGTGGGAGAAAACCGGGGAACCCGCGGGAAACCCACGTGTGCACAGGGGGAATGTGTAAACTCCGCACAGAAACGTTGGCTGGCTTGGTAAGGACTAGAACCAGTGATGTTCTTGCTGTGAGGCAACAGTGCTAACCACTGGGCCATCGTGCCACCCATCTAGGAAAGGAGGAGGAGTAGGGGTGGAAGAGGGGATTCTTCAAAACGAAGATGGCTGTTGTATGGAACTTGGGGTATTTATAGTGGCTTAGGAAATTGAAATTGGGGAATAAAATAAACGGGGGCTAATAATTCTGACTTCAACTGTATATAAAATGAGCTAAGTTCTTGAGCTTTTTGGGGACAACTTAATTGTTTTATGTTCAATCCACTTAAATTCGTAAAAAACAATTAAGTTAACTTAATTGATTTGTTTTGGGAAAACATGAAGAAATTTTGTGGAACCCAGCATTTTATTTACAGAGAGAAACAGCTACTGTTGCTACAGAAGTTGATAATGTTAGTTTAAAACACTATGGGCCCTATCACACACCCGGCGCAATGCGGCGCAAGGCCCGACGCAATTGCTGTTTGCTAGTTTCAGCTTTGACGCAAGAGTCATTTTGATGTTTTGCACCGCGCTGTTTAAATAGCAAATGCATTTGCGCTCATATGTGCGCCCATAGGCCTTCTGGTCTAAAAAAGGAGGTGTGTTTAGGCGCATTGCTGGCGCGTTGCTATTTTGAGAAACTAGAATATACTGTTTAATAGATCAGCTAAGAGGAGGTCTAAAGTTAGTTGTGTGCCTCGCTTAAACATTGCTTAATACACACAGGATGTACAGCAATACGCAAATATCTTTACAAATGAAAAAGAATTAAAGGATTAAAATATTACAAAAAATATTACTTTCTACATAAAAACTCTACTGCTTTCATGCCTTCTTCATCTCGGGGGGCTTTTTCAGTTTATTCATGACAATCTGCTTTTGTATATTGTTATTATTATTAGCAGTATTATTTATTATATACCTATTTATATTTGATTTATTAAAAACAAGCTTAGATTTGCTCACCTGTCAGGTTTTAGACCATTATGGGTATAGCATGTGTATTTGAATATAACTCAGTTTTTTGACCACACTTCATTATTACTGTTCATTTATTCGTTTGCTGGAAATTAGAACTGAATTTAGAAATAGTTTTGAAACAAATATTTGCGCTTAACAAACTAAATTAATTATGTATAGGCTAATAGATGTCTGTGCGTACAACACCTTTCCTTATCCATGAAAGTGAAAGTAAAGAATGAGGAGGCTCATTCTCTCATTCTCTCGCTGTAGATGCTCTGTTTGACTGTTTTCTCTCTAGTGAAGCGTTCAGTTTTTCCACTTACAAAGTCCGCCATGTAAATAGCAAATGCGCTATGGCGCGATGCAACTGACTCTTAAAGGGAATGGGAGATGAGACTCTGATTGGTTTATTCTATAACTCATTAAGAGAATAAGCTCAACCCTGTTAGACCGTGCGCCGCGGCGCAAAGCGGAATTTTCCATCCTTAAAATTGCAAAAGTGGATTCTGACACGCCCTTAATGCTTTTGCGCCCTGCGCTTTAGTCTTTGCGCCTAGATCGTTAAAATAGGGCCCCATGTTCGATTCCAGTGAGTTATTAAACATTAAGAAATTAGCATCGCCTAAAATGAATAAATGCTTTACAAGTAGTTTTCACTGTCGAGTTGACTAATGTTAAGAAACGGAACCTTAGTTTGAAGTGTTGTTAATGAATAACAAAAAGCTTGTATAGAATGAGAAGTTTTAAAGGCATGTTGTAGGCCGGATTAATGTGAAAATGCTGATGTTTAATAATAAAAAGCCTATAAATCTTTAAAGGGCCACGAAACCCCCTGTCTCAGCAGGGTGTTTTCACACCTCTGTTTTGAAAAAAGTCAGGAAAGTTGGGCGTGTCCAGCTCTGGGAGTGTGGGAGTGTCGGGGGAGGGAAAGAGGATACGATTTTGCATAGAAGGGAGTTAACATTTGGGCACGCGCTAAGTTTGACAGGAAAAACAAACACACAGAGGCTGATTTGATACGGCGAATAAGAGAAAAAAATCCTCCGCATTTCTCTGTAACTCATGTACTTGGTAGGTAGCGTCAGAAAGCCGTGTGTGTATAGACTATCCTGTCACAAATTGCAGCGAAAATCCTGCACGACGGGAATAGTTTGTGTTTACATGTTTACACTCGGAGAGCAGCATTTAAACAAAGGGCAGTCCACTGCAAACACTTACCAAATCTGTAGACAGACAATCAAACTGGAGCTGTGTCTTTTTATTAAAAGGAGACGAGCGGCAAATCCGGATTTCACCATTTCCAGATGAGAAAAAGCTCTCGGGTAAAAAATGTTCCTTACAAACGCGTTTCTGTCGCGTGTCGCGTGCACTGTAATCCACACGTGAGTCCAGCTGCTCTCTCATAGAGGGAAAATGAAAACAAAACCTTCGTTGCAACACACTAATAACACCTACGAATTTTGTCTTGAAATTCTTGTACTTTCACTTGTTTTGGCAACACAACGTGGCGTCTCTCTGCCGTCTGTACAGTGTAAACTGGTAAACAGTCTCCGGAGCAATCATGCATATTAATGAAGTTTCGCGTCATACACAATAGAGCGCGCTGATTGGTTTGAAGCACGTCTTTCTCATGAATTAATACTGCACCCTCAGATACGTAAGAACGTCCTAGAAAAGACAGACAGCCACTCTCCGGCTGGATTTACACCTAAGTATCTCATGGCCGTGACGCAGCTTCAAAAATTCGTTTCAAACCGGAAGAACGAATTTGCTCAAAATAACGCAAAAACAACCAATTTTCACTTTTTAGTGCAATATATGTGTCTTAATAGTGTTTATAGCAGCGTGGGACACATATATGACTGTCAACAGCTCAAAAAATGTGTTTTGGTGTTTCATGACCCTTTAAGCGTGGTGTTGTGATGAACACCGCTGCAATGCATCAATCTGAGTATTCTTAAAAAGCATTCAAATAATCTGTAATTATTTCTGGGAGTTTTGAAGTGCTCACAGTAATATCATAATCATCACCAAAATATTGTGTTATTGAATATTGGCACATATTTAAAACCAGACAGCATGTCAGGACCACATGGACATTCCTGTTGTAATCACAGCCTGTCCATTGCTGTTCCTGTTAGAAATGTGATCTGGATGACCTTTTGTAAATCTCAGGATGGTGTCAGCATGTTTCATTAGAGCGACTGAGAGGCTCTTCTCTCCTTCCGCATTACTCTTCTGTTCAGTGGGTCAGATCAGTCAGGCTGCAGTTGCTGTTCTCACGTCACCTTTTAATCCGCTGAATACTCTTTTAATCTGCAGTGAGAGAAGAACTGCATTAGTCTCCGGCGATTTCCTCTCATTGCGGCTTTTAGATGTCAAATATAGGACACGACGGTGAAATGCACGTAAACGATCAGAGGTCGAGAAGAAGTCAGTGTGTTGATGTGTGATTTTGCACATGTGTTCAGTCTTATGTTTACGCCCGGAGGTAGAATCGCATTGCTCAACCCTTGGAGTGGGAATGCTAGTACTGTTGCATTCCCACATTTGTGCAAATGGGTGATGAAAACATGTTGTAAGAGTGTTTGAGGCTTGATAGTAGTGCTGCAACTTTTCATTATCGATCGGTTTGAAATAGACTTTTTTTTTGAGAATTTGGCTAAAAGCATTTTATTCTGTATGTTTTATTACCTGGTATTGTTCTGTTCAATGGTTTATTTTAAGCGTATGTTTGAATGGGCAATTTAATTACTTGGTGATGGAAACATCAAGGTTTGATATTTATTAAGTTTTAGTTATTAGGTATACAGTTGAAACCAGAAGTTTACATACACTGTAAAAAAGGCTCATAACCATTTAAAAAAATACTCAGATGTTAATGTGACTAAAATTTTTCTCTTTTAGGTAAGTTAGGATTATCAAATGTGTTTCTGTTATGCTTAATAGCAGAATAATGAGAGAGATATTTTTTGAGATATTGTTATAACTTTTCTTGAAAGTCAAGTTTACATACAATAAGATTATTATGCCTCTGAAAAAGCTCAGATGATGATGTCAAGGTTTTGGAAGTTTCTGATTGGCTAATTGACAACATTTGAGTTAATTGGAGGCACAACTGTAGAATAGTATTTAAGGAAAACCTCAAACACACTGCTTCCTTGTGTGACAACATGGGACAATCAACAAGCCAAAATCAACAAAAAAAGCCAGATTACAATTTGCTAAATTACACTGAAAAAGAAAAAGAATACTTTTTGGAGACATGTCCTGTGGTCTGATGGAACTAAGATTGAACAGTTTGGCCATAATGACCAGTGTTACATTTGGAGTACAAAGGAGAAAGCTTACAAGCCTAGGAACACCATCCCGACTGTGAAGTATAGGGGCGGCAGCATCATGTTGTGGGGCTTTTTTGCTGCAGGAGGGACTGGTCCACTTCACAGCATAGATGGCATCATGAAGAAAGAACATTATGTAGAAATACTGAAGCAACATCTCAAGACAACAGCCAGGAAATTAAAACTTGGCCACAAATGGGTCTTTCAAACAGACCATGACCCTAAGCATACTGCCAAATTAGTTCAAATGTGCTTTAAGGACAACAGAGTGAATGTTTTGGAGTGGCCATCACAAAGCCCTGATTTCAATCCTATAGAAAATTTGTGGGCAGAGTTGTAGTTCTAGTATTATGAAAACACTAGTTTGAAAATAGCTGTTTTGAATTTAATATATCTTAAAATACAATAATTTAAAACGGAATGTTTAGCTTCATTAATCCAGTCTTCATTGAAAAGATTTTTGCTGCTTGTTCAAATACTTGTTTAAAATGAGCTGAAACAACACAACTCTTGTAATTTTTCTGGGACAACTTATTTATGTTATGTTCATTCCACATAAATTTGTAAAAAAAACAACCCCCCTGAATTGGTTTGTGTTGGTGCAACTGTGAATCCAGCATTTTTTTTCACAGTGCAGTGTTACATGATCTTTTAGAGATCAGTCTAATATGAAGCTCAAGAACCTTTAATATTGTTATTAATGTTTGGAATTAGTTTTAAGTTTTAATTCCCACTATTAACTTCTAGCTTATTACCTGCCTATTATTAAGATAATGTCTGTTTATTAGCACTTATAAAGTAAAATTTTATTTCTAATCCTTCCTAATAAACCCAAAAATCCTAAACCCAGCGACTAGCTTAATAACTATTAATAAGAAGTCAATTAGTAGTTTGAGTTAAAAGTCTTAATTAATGTTTCATTAATAGCGAAAAGTGTTCCTTAAATAAAGAGTGAGCAATGTCTTTACAGTCCCTTTTGTTCATTTTATTGTGCTCTTGATTAATAAACATACATATAAAAGCAACATACAGACCCCAAACTTAAAAAAAAAAATTGTGTGAGTAACATGCTATTCAACATATCGTCCATTGCTTTCCTTCAAACAATGTTCGAGTTGTCTACATTTGCACAGACCCGACTAATCAACTGTCTTACAAAGTAAATATGCTCAATAACCTCACCAGGTTTAAGCTAAAGCAGTGATTTTTAATCATGTATGCTAAATGTCTTGGCTTTTCACCCAAAACTGCAAACATGCAGTCGTCAATTTTGTAACTCACTAGATGTTTGTTTAGCTTTTGACACCTAAACCGGATGGTGATTTTAAAATATGCATGCAAGCCCAGTTTACTTGCATTGTGCGGTGTTTATTATGAGCTGATGCTTATCAGTGTCTTGCTACATATTTCAATGACATTCATTGTCTACTAGTTTCACTGTGATTATTGGTCGGTTATTGTGATCCTAATATTTAGATCATTCCACAGAAGTGAAAGCAATGTTGTGTGAATTGTCCTAAATGCGAGACACTGCAGTAAGTTCAATAATTGAGTACATTTAAGCAATAGCTCAGGCAAAACCAACAATTCTGTCATTTGTTTGAGTTTCTTTCTTCTGTTAAACACAAAGGAAGATGTACTGAAGAATGCTGGGAGAAAATTGCCATTGACTTTCCACTGCTTACTAGTGTGAGGCAGGGCATCGTTCCCCACAGTAGGGCTGGGCGATAAAACGCTATCGGTATTAATTGACTGAATGGCATTATGAATAACAATAAAAAAAGCTGAAATGAAGTTTCAGTATGAAGCGCTATAGTTTTATTAAAATGTGTCTTCTGAGCGCTCGCCTTGGAAGGAATGCTTAGGGTTATTTCCAATCAAGGAAATAGGGAGCAACACGCACATGGTGTGCAAGTGGCATGCATGTGACTGCAGCAATGGTTTGTCTGTTTTAGTGTTGGGCGATGTTGACCAATTTAGCATCGTACGATGTCTAATGTGAAATATCGTGATGGACGATGGCATCGTCTTCATAGGCGGAGGTGAATTAATTATTTATGATTATTTATATATATATATATATATAAAACGTTGATGCACATCAGTAACTCGCCAGTAACATTTTTTAATCTACGTTGCAGTAAGAAAACGTTGATTACGTTGCAAATAATTGGAAATCCAGCGACCGCAATATTTAAACCCTTGGGAACAACTGTGGTCGGAACCAAAGTTCACAGTGACTATGTTCTCTGACTCCTCTCAAGTGGTGGACTTCTACATTCCGATTGCTTGCCGCCGAACCGCGTCAAAGCTAATTACCATAAAGTTGACTTGATTTCAACTCTCCTCGACGCTCACACCGGCGAAGACGCGATGTGCTGCTCCTCGCCGCTTATCGCCGCCGGCTCCCATTGAAAATTAATGACTTCCAGCTACTTTGACGCTCTTGCCGCTTTCGGTGTGAACGTACAGTGAGAAGTTCGGGGGGCGTGGTTGATTTGATGTACAAGCGTTTGGTTGGAAGTTTGATTCTGCAGCTCCTCCTCTGGCTCCATCAGGCAGTCCTTCTGCACATGCCCAGGCTCCAATTTCAGCTGTCTTTTGTGACAGTTTGTGCCCATCACGAGGTCGTTTTTTCCTTCACAGCGTTTAATGGAAAATGTCACTGTCGCGTCGTCCATATTTTATACAGTCATTGTGTAAAACCTATGAATGGTGAAAAACATATTCTGTAATTGTGTACTCGGGTCTCCACTTTTGCCATGGCCTCTTTTGGCTTTAACAAACTTATCCCTCAGGTTTATCTAAACCTTTTTAATAAAAACTTTCCTACTTTCCCACGGCTGTTGCAATTTCTAGCCAAGAATTATTGATCATCTGGTTATCTCTATGATCACAGATTATAAAGATGTCTGTACAGCCTCTTCAAAGTGGTTCATATTCAACTCAAATCAAAGGCGGCGCCCCGCGTTCCCTCGAGTCTCAAAAAGAACCATGCGCTCCGCCAGCCGAAATCATGTCGCGCGCACCCAAAGCGAACCTTCACAAACTCCACGATGATGTCACATTCGCCGCGCACACTCAAGCAAACTAGCGGACGCGTCGAGTATAAACCAGGCTTTAACATTGGACTGAAAGGATAAACAAGCCAATGAGCACAAAAATCCAAAATTAACAAGTGCCTTTGGTGTAGAACATTTAAAATGATAAAGCTCTATTCCCTTCGCATCAGAATAGCTCTTGTCTCACGTCTATATTCCTTTGGGAACGTGTAACTCCCTGGTTTTCTCTCCAGGGTGCAGATTGTCCTTGATCAGCCCTCCCATTAATTCTCTTTTTCCTCTCTGTCTCCTCTCTCCAGCTTATCAGACCCCATACTTTTTAGCCACCCAAAATATTTTTCGCCGTTCCCCTGGAAACAAGGCACGTAGCTTGTTGTACGCTGCAGGAAAGTGAATGTGGGCTTGCTTTCTTTCTAAACCAGCGCTTGCAGAAAAACTCTTTGGTTTCATACTCAATGGTGAATTAGAAACCATTCAATTCTGGAAAAACACAGCAGTGCTTGCATAGAGAAAGAGGATAAGAACAGTGAGTACCAGCTACACCAGCCACATGGCAATAGCGTCTGCTGCGACCTCACATGCCCAGAGAGCATAACGTGCTCCTGCCAGCCAAACAAAACATTACCATAGCACCAGTATGCGTTTACTCTATCTGCAGTCAGCCATTTGAGGTCCGGAGGGCAAGACTGTACATTACATTCTTGAAATGAATAGTAATCTCTAGTTCCAATGGTCAAATAGTTATTTATACTGTATTGAGAAGAAGATTATTTCAAATATTATTTAAAGCAAAAACTTTTCCATTTACATTTGTGTGCATATTTTGACATCAAGACCCTGTTCACACTAACACAGGTATTTTCAAAGCCACTGTTTTTTTTCTTTGTGGTTAGGCTGTTCGTCCACATGAATTCACAACTTTCTGAAAACTCCGGCCAGGTTGAAGATTCTCAGAAACTTTGGGTGAAATGTTGTCATGTGGACACTACAATTGGAGTTTTTGCCTCATGATACACACAATGTTTTCTCTTTTATGATTGGGCAATATGGCTGGGTTCACACCAAATGCGGAAGACTCAATTAGGGCTGGGCGATTTGGCCTAAATCAAAATCTCGATTAATTGAACATTTCAACTCAATTACAATTAATGAACGATTATTTTATTTATTCATTTATTTTTTTTGCCCTCATAGTTCACTGGCAGGTTTTGTACAGTAGCTCACATACTAAGACAAGTGAGAGATTTTTGAATGACTTGATTTTAAAATAATTGAAGGAAATACACATTATCTACTTTTTATGATTATTTATTGAACATCAACATTGAACAACTGTTAAAACTAGTGGTGGGCCGTTATCGGCGTTAACATGCTGCGTTAAAGTGAGACTCTTATCGCGCGATAAAAAAAATATCGCCGTTAATCTATTCTCAACGTTGGGTGAGAGCTGGGTCTTTTCTACGCAAGCTATGATGACTTTCACCTTGATAGTTTAGCGCGGATGTATACCTGACCAATGAGCCGTCTGGGAAAGAAGTGCCCTTCTGAATCAAATCAGCAGGATGCCTGACTCTAACTCCAGTTGAGCAGTTTCACTTTAACTCACGAACATTTAATTCATGCCTTCGTGACAAACTGGGGTATTAGACGCAAATAAATGAGAAAAGACAGGTGAGAGTGTTATGGAATTTAATAACGCACGCCAAATGAGAAGAAAAAAAAACTTCTGCATTTCGCGATGTGTGTGTGTGTGTGTGCGTCTGTGTGTCTGTGCGGTCCTTTACTGACAGCCGCCTGAGTGGATCTTGTCGGAAAATATGGCGAAAAGTCCTACATGACGGTAATCGTTTGTCAGTAATGCCACTAATATCTGCATACTCCACGTCTCAATTCCATTTCTGTTTAGTTCAGTTATGACTTTAGTCGCATTAAGTAATCAAAAATCGCTGTTTACATGGTAGACTCTTAATCAGAGTATTGTTTTATTCATATTAAAATCGTATTAAAGTATTGTTGCCCATGTAAACATACTCAATGTTTGACACACCGTCAGGGCTCTGTGAACTTGCCTTTGCGAAGCACCATTTTCTGTATGTGCGTACATCAAAAGCAAGAATGAAATCACTGTTTGGAGCTTATGAAGGCCTACAGTTCAACATTCATGTTTAACTGAATAAACAGTTTGTAAACACAAGTGCATCTTTTTGAACATCATTTATTTTCATCACCAATTATCATAGTAGAACAGTTTCTCAAGCAGTTTGTGATGCATTTTGGAAACAGGAGATGAATCCCTGGTCTAATGCGTCACCTAGCTTGAGAAACCCGTTCTCAAAGACTTATTATTTGGGTAGCACACATATTCTGAATGCCTTCGGCAGAATTCAAATGAGCCATTTTAATCTAGATTAATCTAGATTAATTTTGAAATTTATCTAGATTAATCTAGATTAAAAAAATTAATCTATGCCCACCTATAGTTAAAACACACATCGACTAAAACCAACAACTTTTTTTCTTATACAAAAGTGAAATAAATAAATAACTTGCACTTTTGGAAACAAAATAAATTATTTCTCAGTGTTTTTTCTAAATAAATTAGAATCGCAAAGAGCATATAAAAATAGTAAAGAGCATAGTAAAAATGTGAAACATACATATTCAGTGTATTGTGATCAGATACCTCACTAAATGCAGTGATGTCTAACTTATCTGTAGTTTTCAAGTGGCTGTGCAAATAGTATATAGTGCTGTCTTGAGCATTTTCAGGAAGTGTCACCAAAATCGGACTTTTTTTGCATTTGAAAAAATGTACAGAGTTAAGTGTCATAATGAAAACTTGACAAAGCCATTTGACTATCCTGTTCATAAACAATAGTGTCAGGACTTTTCATCTTGATGACACTGACACTTTCATTGACATGAATACTTGCTTTTGAGGAATGAGCTCTCCATTTTGAGCAAGTGACACGCTTTTGCAGGTTATCAACTAGGTTTTGCAGTTTGTATTAATTGTTTTGAGAAATGCATTAACTGTTGTGCAAATGTAAATAGTGTCGTGAGAAATGCACTAAAGCATGTAATAAACTCATCCTGATGAAAACAGTTGTTTGCCGAAGTGCGTAGGCACAGTTTTAATAACCATGAATAACCAGGAATAACCATGTCAATAAAATCCCTTACCCAAAGAGCACCGACACATTATTTAAGCTACCCCTGAGCAATTTTTGTTTAATTCTGAATTAACTATGTTTTTAATAATAGAAATGTCTTTAGAATATTTAAAATGTTCTTCATAGAAAGAAGAGAAATCTATCATTTTCAGAATTAATACCTAGCTATATTTCAATTTGGCATGCCTTTTGGGATATTGCTTAAACAAACACTGATTGGAAACACAATTGTGTTTAAAAAATTGTGCTGAAGCTTTTAGTGGAAAAAGATGACACGAAAAATCTACGATAGAAACATTTTTCAAATAAACTGCTTGATTCACAGCAATCAACTCGACATTGTCTCAACAGATCACATGGAAGGTGTTTGCTGTTGTTTTGGCTATCAAGTACTATAGAATATAGCACTTGTTTAATCCTTTATCACTTCATTAATCATTAATTAGCATTTTTATTTTACAGGAAAAACAAACTATAGAACTTTTCCGTTACAGCAATTTACATTTTTCATTTGTTAATACTGAATGATACTGACCTTTCAAACAAATTGACTTTGTTGTCAATCCCATGGGATGAAAATGTGGTTTATTTGCAAATTATTTATGAAATATTTTAATTTTTCATACAAGTGAAATGTTAAACTTTTATTTGTTCTCTCTGGCATGAAATTCCCTGATGGAACTTATTTTTCAAAAGTGCAATTTTTGAGGCTTGATGCAAAAACACCATTGTAAGTGACAAACTGCTGAAATTGAAATTCAGACAGTCTTTATTGCAAAATAAATAATAGAGATGAATAATTAACCACCCAGAACACCCTAGCAACCTTATAACATTATGAAAACTACTGAGAGTGCCTTAGCAACCATCCACAACACTCCAGCATTGTGGTTGCAAGTTTTGCATGAGAAAGCACTCCCCCTTTATGATAGATAGATAGATAGATAGATAGATAGATAGACAGACAGACAGACAGACAGACAGACAGACAGACAGACAGACAGACAGACAGACAGACAGACAGACCAGATACTGTTCAACGTTTTGTTTCCTTTTGTATAGTAGGTAATCATGGAACATGCATATCAGTTTTTGGATCAGTTGATCTCTTGATACAAGTTGACAGTACTCTTTGTTTTTATATGCTATAAAACAATTAGTTTCAAGATGTATGATTAACTATTCCCAACATGAATGAATAAATACTGTGTTTAGAACTATGAACTATGTGTTACTGAGCAATGGAATGATTCTTCAAGTTTGTTAAGATACTAATTAGTGTTTGTGACAATTACAGTAGATTATACAACAGAAGGTGTTGAGGGGAAATCATGCATCATCCTCTTATCAGCACTTGAGCTCAGTCTCTTCCTCTGCAGCATGTTTTTGACTGGACAACATTCCAGCATTTCCTTATGCAACAGCAACACTGACACACATTGAAGATTGGAATGTTTTAGAAATTGTGGGAACTAGATGAAATCAATATTTAAATCAATTGCACGTGCTAACTCAGGCTCATTCTGATTATTTATCCCTATATACATTTCTGGAGAGCGCCAAATACCTCCCAGGAGGTATGTTTTTTTTTTGTTGCAGTTTTTTGTTATTATGAATCCGCCAGAGGCTGCTGTGAACGCTTTTTTTTTCAAATTTCTCTCACGAATGCCATTCGTGCCTGCTGTTCTCGCGGAAATCCACCAGAAGCTGTTGTTGACTGACTGACTGACTGATCGATCTACTGACCATCCTCCTCCTTCCCTAAACCCAACCGATAGTGTTTTAAGAAGCACCAATTGACCAATTTGTCTTACCGTTCTTTGCCAGACTAGAACCCCGTCGTCACAGTCAACTCCGCTCTGCGTTTTAAATTCCAATGATGTACGTGGCGAGCCAAACAGCAGAAAAGCTGTCTACACAGAGGTAAGTGGTGAGCTGATGAACGTGAAAAGAAACGGCATCATACCGCCCCATAGCGTTCGTTTTAAAGATAAATTGCAGCCATACGTTCCTCTCGCTACATGATTTGCGATCTTCGAAAATGTATATAGGGCTATGTTTTCAGAATGAGCCTATGTTGCCACATGCATGTGTCAGAATTTCTGATTATTTTGTCATGAAAGCACAATAACCTAATTTACATGACAAGAATATTTCAATATTCTGCTTACTAAAGATAAACTAAACTGCAAACTGGCAGTAATGCTTTTATAAGCTTAACACACTTTATAATAACACTTTAAAGAGCCCCTATTATACATTAAAAAGGGTCATATTTTGGTTTTAAGGGTCTCCAACAACAGACTGATATGCATGCAAGGTCAAAAATCACTTTCATTGTCTTATAATATGCATTTATTTTCACCTAATTATCCCAGCGACTCCCATATGATTCGTTCAGCAATTCATTTGTTCCCAAAGCCCTGCTTAGCGCAAATCTAATCTGCGCTGATTGGACCGATGACAGTCTGTTGCGATTGGTCGACAGCGTTCAGCGTGAGACAGAGTGAAATGCCCAGCACAGCTTATCAACAATACTGATCAACAATATTAGTCAGAGTGCATAGTGTATGTGTGAGCATACCTGCCACCTTTTTTTCCCGGGAGTCTCCCGTATTTCAGACCCATCTCCCGCCAACCTCCCGTTTTGTTATTTATCTCAGAAAACTCCCGTAATTTCTCCCCCTAGGGTCCTCAGCATTTTGGTACAGTCTGTGAAACCCCAGGGTTGCCAACATTGGTATAGGATCTGATCGCAGCGGCCACCCGAAACACGCTTAGTAGTTACGTGTAGTAGTTACTACACTACCCGACAGTACACAGTAACCGGTTCTCAACAGTGTTATTCAGACACCTCACCCCCGAACCTAAAACCTAGAACCTTGAAAATAACACGTGTGTAGAAATAGCTGACGGTGGCCATAGCAACGACAAACGGCAGTGGAATGCGAGCTCACAAATGAATTTAAATCCGAAAACAAAGCGGCACACGTCGCGTTTTTAACATGGCATTAGACGCGACATGAGAAAATAAAGAGTTAACCAGATACAGTACAAGCAGTTACAAGTAACAAAACACAATTAAATACATAATTTGCAAGCTAGAGAAAACAAGGAGGCAACCATTTTAATCACACTTACTTACACTTGTGAAATGGAGGAAGAAACTGGTCCATGGAAGTTCCTGTCAAGCTCAAAATCCCACACATCAATAGTCATTTCTGATCCTTCCTTTAACAAATGGCCATCGAATCCCCCGTTGTAAGCGTGTAGATTAAAATTAGGGCTATAATGCTGGGGTATTTTTTCAAAAATAAATCTCAACCACTGACTCTTCACAGTTTCATCTTTGGGTAACTTTCATCTAACTTTCCCCTCACACTTCCAATAATATCCAGCTAAGCACAGCATCTTCACGACTTGATTCAACCGCGATCTGCTACAGTGTTTGTCTTCCTCTATTTCTTTTCTAATGTGTTTGTGGGCGGGGCTGCAAGTTTCAATTTTCCCAGGTTTGCGCGTGCAACAATTAGGTGGGGCTTAATTTTCGTATCGACGTCACGCCGAAATGACTAAAGACTCGTTATAAAGACGATTCATTTGAATCACTATGAGTAGACTCTTTTATAAATGAATCAATAGCTTTAAACTCTGTGCACTTTCAGATTTAAGCCTTAGCTGGATATTTCACTTCACTTAGAGCTGTGTTACACACTACAGGGAAGGTCATTTTCAAAAACCCATAATAGGGGCTCTTTAATATAAAAATTATAATATTTTTTTATATTAAATACACTGATGTTAAGAGCTTGTATTTAAGTTATTTAAGTAAGACTTTTAACTATACATGAAAACATTGTTATGGTATGAGGATATTTGTAACGTTCTCTGGATCTATTCAAAGGCATTTCAGGTTTATGTTTGGTTTATTTTTCTTTATTTTTGTGAAGAGCCTTGTGACACTGATCACACATTTTAATTAGAAATTAGCTGCAGTACTATTAAAAACATGTTGCAAAACTATAAAATGTGGCCTAAAATGCTGTGACAACTGCAAAAATCTAGAGTTAGATAATAGAATTAATTGTATTTTTATCCAATTGAATCATAATATAGACCTGAATCAATGCATACAAGTAAAACATTCTCATGATATTAAAACTAAAATCCCTCTTTTATTTCTTCTGACTATACTGTTCTGCATTGGTTGCCTCGTGTCCTAAAGTGTATTGGTGAGTGTGTATCCTTATCTAACCCTCATGTCCTACTTATCCTCTGCGCTCTCATCATCAGGCTTACACTCTTTTATCTCAGCACACCCTGTGCTCACTATCTACTTGACTATCCTAGGCATGAAAAGGATCTTACGTGATCAAAACAATATTGTTTTAAGGGATTGTTGCAAGGTTTCCGCTACATTCATTCATCCGTGGCAGGCCGCCACGCCAAAATTCATCCCGCCACGGCTACATTACAGCTTCTTATTTAAAACATTTAGTCGTGTTTTTTATAGCGGATTATAATCGCACCAAAACATATTAGAGGTAAACCGCGCAAACTTTTCTGTAACCGTAGTAGTGCTGTGCGCTATTTGTTCAAGGTGACATGCTGACTGACTCTCTGACAGACTGACTGACAGGTGCGTGAGTCTAGCAAACACCGTGTTGCTTTCAGTTAAGATGAATACAGTTTCCATAAGTATACTTTATTGATAAAGGTCAATGGCTCTGCATACAATGACTTTATCCTGCTGGAGTTTAATGCCGTTTCACTTTACTTCAGGAGGCGTTAATGTCGGAAAACGCACAAAAACACACTAAATCGCGCTTCAGCAGCGCTTACTGGAGAGCGCACGAGAAGATCTGCACTTGAACGTGTAAATTTGAGTGCGTGCAATAAGTTCTGTGCTCGAACAGAGGAAATCGGCGCGCAAGCAAAGATGATAATGAGAAATGTTATTCATTGTAAGTATTATTGACATCATCGTCATCATTAATAATTTTTTATAATCATTAGACATTCATTTTGCAATTATTGCACAGATATCACTAAGTCATCACAGCATTAGTTAGATAGTTGTTTCTGGTTTTTGTTAGTCTGATTGATGTTGTTTTTAAATACAATAAATCCCTTAATATACAATTTGCAGTGGTGCTTATTCATTTTCAGTGGGTGCTCCTAAATTATTTCTGGTGCTCCTGAATTTTTAAAGTTGGGAGCACCGGTGCTACCAAGTAAAAAAGTTAATTTCGAGCCCTGACATGTCTTTGGACTTGTGGGGGAAACCAAAGCACCCGGAGGAAAGCCACGCGAACATAAGGAGAGTATGCAAACTCCACACAGAAATGTCAACTGAACCAGCCGAGGCTTGAACCAGCGACCTTCTTGCTGTGAGGCGAACGTCTTACTCACTACGCCACCGCATCGCCCAGTTTCTGGGTCATTGCGTGTAAAGATTTTGGACATCATCTAATGCCTCCAAACAGTTTGCTGCAATTATAAAGCGCACATGTCTTGAGGTAGTTCATTATGATGTGATTTCCCTTCTATGTGCGATATTTGTAATTTGTTACTTTACACCACTGATGTTGCTAATCTGAAAACTCATGCTGGATGGATGTTTACTAGAACCGACTTTACTGTCAAAAAAAATCATGCAGCTGTAATATATAACAATATTGAATTACAGTTTATATTTAATCACTATTATTTTATCAATTTAACTCTGTTATTTTATTCACAATGCTTCATGATACTGTAGTTCTTTCCCTCATTAAATGTATTAAATACCTTTGTCTCATCGCCATATACTTCTTTGCTTCAAATCAAAGGTGCTAATGTTGGGATTCCCCCCATAGCTAGTTGGTTTGGTTCATAGCTTGTAACGCTTTAAATTTGACGGCAGTAATTCAGTGTTTTGGGACATTTAGCTGTTTGTGTCAGCTTTGTTGGTGCCCACTTTCATTTTTGTTCCTTTTAATGAGATAATTAATTGAGCTTTTCTCTTCTCTGCACAGTATTGGTTTCATTTGGGTGTCATTGTTGGTTTCTGTGAAGCCTGCCAGGTCACGTCCTCCACTCTATTATGAGAGAAGCCAAATAAAATCCAGTCAGAACAGCTCTAGACTGCTATTTGTGGCAGTGTTAAGTAAAATAAGGGTGAAAAATGTTTGTTGCCTACAGCTTGACACAAATAGAAACTTGACAGGTCTTAACATAACTGAAAACTAGGAAAGAGTGCTCTTTTATCCGCTCATTTAATGAATGAACAGCGAATTATTTTTGAGAGTAAAATGTAGTTGATAGATAAAAACTACCACCATTAACATTTGTTACATTCTGCTGCATTGTGCTCTTCGTTTATTAGATGAGCAGAACGCATTCAGTCTTGTTATTAGCGCAGCAGTCCTGTCAAGTTTCTGTTTGTGCCGAGCTATTTTCGTTGACGAAATTAACACTGATCTTTGGTCATCAAATTAAGAGCTCATACGAGTGGTCAGCCAAGACACGTTACAGTTTTTACCTGTCATTCCACTATTTTATTTCTTCCCCTACTATTGAAGTCAATATTAACTGTTTGCATACCAAGATTTTTCGAAATATCAAATTTATTTTTGTTCAACAGAGGCAGAATCTCGTACAGGGGTGCGTTTCCCAAACAACGACGTAACTCGCGGCTGAACTATCATAGTGCGATGCATCGTTTGGCAAAAAAAACGTTGTAGTGACGAGTGTTTCCCAAAACCGGTAGTTTCTCTGTCGCAGATCCATCGCTTGAACCACGTTAGTTATAACGTAAAACGCCCATAATGATGCTCTAAACGGGGTGGAGTAACTTCTTTAGAGAACAACCCCATCATTTTTTTGTGCAAATTGTATTGTTTTACACGCACACGCATTTAAAATAAAATCCAATATTAGTTTTGGTAAAAACATGCACTCGTTTTCCATATTATTTAAAATATAAGTAAGTGGCACATATAGGGCCAATGTTTGCTTTACTAATATTATTGAAAAGTTGAACATTACATATTCTATTCTAAAACATAAAATCACTTACAAAAGCTAACACTATTCTAATATCATATATAAATCATTTAAATAAATAAATTAATAATGAGGTGATTTATTATAAATATATTTACTTTAATAATAATATTAATAATATTAATGATGATGATGATTATTATTATTATTATTATTATTATTATTATTATTATCATTATTATTAAGGATATTGTTTATTTATTTAAAATAAAATTACAATTTGACACATGCAAACCACAGCAGAAAGTTCTAACCAGCAGACCCATGTCATATACAGCAGAGAAACTTAATAAATAACCCACTATAAAATAAAAGAATTAACGTATGCTATGTTTTTTATTTTGCCAAGCTTTGGAGACGTAACATAATTTCCACTTTTAAATATACCTATAGCTTTCGCCATGAGGCTGTGTTCAAAATGATATTAATGTTTTCAAAGTGCACCGCGAAGGGAGCACAATTCTAAACATGGAGATCGCTAAAACTGAACTGTAAAAATACTTTGAAAGCAAATTACACCTAAGAGAGATGACCTTAATGCTTTTTTATTTTTAATAATTCCAACTTTGAATGTTAGAATGTTCTAAGTGAATAGGGCATAGGGGGGATAAGTGGAAATAGAACACAGCCAGGAACTATGCTTTTACAGTAACTACAGCTCCAGAGGTGTCGTTTCAAGTGCTCAAGTTTGCGACGCAGTTTGCGAATGTTCGTTGGAACGATGGATTTGGGAAACAGCAAATCAACAAACTATGTTTGTAACGACAGAACTTGCGACCTTAGTCGGCTAACGATGGTTTTGGGAAACGCACCCCTGGTTTGGAACAAGTGGAGGGAGAAAAGGCTATGATGACAGAATTTTCATTCTAGAAGTGAACTCTAGTGACAACTTGTGCTTAGATTTCATTGAGACCCTTCACTCTTATTTGATTACACCATCCGTTGTTTTGCAAAAGCACACATGAGTACACAGATTTAATACAATTCAAATTTGTTTGTATATCGCTCTTTATAACTATTGTTTCAAAGCAGCTTTACAAAAGGTGCAAATTATTGCATTACAATCAAAACCAGAAGAGTTGAAGTTATTAGTTACTATAACTTTATTAGTTACTAATAACTTTAACTAATTGAGTTGAGTTGACTTTATTGGTACCCGTAGGTAAATTCTTTTTGCAGCAAAGTTTTGCATTTGATACAAACAATTAAATCACACATATACATACTGTCTCAATCACAGCCAGAGATCGCTGGTAAACACACACACACACACATTCACATAGGACATTGTGTTAGTGCTCCTTATGTAGTGCATGGATCAGTCTTTGAGCAGCTTCAGCTGTGGGTTTGCAATCAGTGGTGACTTGCATCAGGTGTGTGTGTGTGTGTGTGGCATGACTGAATATGTAGTCCATTTACCAGCAGATTTGTAGTGAATGTGTGTTTACCAGCGATCTCTGGCTGTGATTGCTGGTGATCATGACACATACCCACATATACACATACAAAAGTACGTTATAAAATATTACAATTTATTCAGAGTGACAATAGAGGATGGGATAAAGCTATTCCTGTAATGTTATCTAACTAATAGCTTTTAACAGTTAAAATTAAGTGATCTGGGAGATTGGATTATATATGGATTTATGCGAAAAGAACAGGCACGAATGGCACTAGTGAGAGAAATTTGAGATCTCAAAAATTGTACACAGCGGCCTCTGGCGGATTCGTGAAAACAACGTAGCTATAGGATCAAATTCCCACCTAAAGTATTGCGGTCGTGGATAGAACAATAATGCACGTAAATCAAAATATTATTAGCTCATTATTTTTTTATCCGCGACCGCAATTTGAAATATCCAAAAATGTATATAGGGGTACGTAATGAGAATGAACCTGGGTTTAGTAAAACTAGTTGTGAGATGCATCCTCGATCAGCAGCTAAGAGTAAATCTTTGGTTATTTTCTATAGAGCGATTTCCATATGATGATGAGACCTAAAATCTGACTGAAACTCTTCAGAAACATTTTTCATCTGTAGAAATGAGCAAATAGATGTTATACAACTTACAAGAAAGCAAGAAACAAAGCAGATGAAAAGGTCATAAATGGCAACTGGGATTTTGGTCATGATCCCAACGCTATCTCACGGCAATTTGTAATTTTTTTGATTTAGTGGCTAATTTCAGATGAGTTTGTACGTTCTCATTCGTATAATTTAGTACAATTTGCTCATCCCCCAATAAAGGTTGGGTTTAGGGGTGGGGTTTGGTGCCATGCCTCCTTTTATACGACTTCCATACGACTGAACTTCTATTAGCCAATAAACTGACAAAACATAAAATAGTTACATTTCCTTGTGAGGTCACACTGTGTGTTTTGGTATTTGCCTTGACAATTAATCAAAAGAAATGGGAAGTAACCTGATGAATAAGCCATGCATTTTCTGCTCAGGTATGTAGTGTTTTTGACAGAACGTTCATGCTGTTTTAGGCAAAACATTCTTTAAAGAATTCCATTCATACATGCTTTTGTCTAAAGCGTGATGCAGACAGTCATTTTTGACAGAGGTGCTTGCGGCTGGCAGAGTTGGTTTAGTTGTACTCTGCATAATCATGTGACTCGGGGATGTTGGTTTAGTGGTGGTCACAGAGGGTATAGATGACGTGTAGAGTTTAGATCAAACTTTGACCATTACATCACTTACCGATAGTTCAACCAAAAAAAATGAAACTGTGGTCCTTGGTGATTCATAAAATGCTATTCCAGGAAACACAAAATCAATACCCATGGCTCCTGGTGATACACTGATCTCTTGTGAAGTAAAACTATCAGTCTGTGTTATTTACAGCATTATTGTCTGTAATTGATAGAATATGGAAACATAATTGCCTGTAAACCATAAATTAACTGCAGATGTTCATTTTTGGGTGAACTATCGCTTTTACATTAATTATAAAAGTTAAAACAAATTCAGCATTGCACCACAAGAATAGATTATGATTTAAAATAGGTATTAGGTATTTTAGGTTCTAATAATTATTAAAGTAAAAGTAATAATACATTAATTACATAATAAAGTTTAAATTCAGATTTTATTTATACAATAGTTCTGTCTGGTTTTCGAATCTGATTGGCTGATAGACGTGCAATATTCTGCAAGATAAACACTCATACAGCCTCATCAACCTTGTGTATTACTCCGACCACATAGAGTGACAGCAGATCGATAAACTCACTACAGTTTGAAAGTATTGCAGCTGGTGGACAACATAATGTACTTTTGAGTTTTTTTTAGGCGAGAATGTAGTTGTTTATAAGGACAGTGCCTATTATTTGTAATCTTGGAGATTCAGCGGATTGGCGGCCATTAGCCTGTCATTGAGCAGAGCAAAGAGCATTGAAGTTCTGTCATAAGATGGCGACAGAGACCGCATAAGTGCTTAAGTGAGGTAAAAATTTCAAACTACAACTGATCAAATCATTATAACACTGGTAACTGACACTCAAAGTCGATCTCTCTCTTTTGTATGTTGTAGTACTGTATTTATACCATAGTAATCTGGTAATGTTTGCGTTGCCTTGGCTTTTTCGGGGTTAATTATTGTGATATCCCTATTGCAACAATACTGGGAAATGTCTCTAGACTGATGGCATTTCATGCTGTTCAGCCTTATTATCTTAAAATGTGAGCAAAATTACCTCTTTTGTCATCACTTTAGACATTACGCTAGAGAATCATTCAAATACTTGGTCTAAAGTAGCGTTGGTGAAGTAGCAATGGTTTTATGCTGTTCTGACGTCAGCTGCAGATGTGAAGGAATGGCGGAATATATATATATATATATATATATATATATATATATATATATATATATATATATATATAGGGGCAACGCAGTGGCGCAGTAGGTAGTGCTGTTGCCTCACAGCAAGAACGTCGCTGGGTCGCAGGTTCGAACCTCGGCTGGGCTGGGTCAGTTGGCGTTTCCGTGTGGAGTTTGCATGTTCTCCCTGCGTTTGCGTGGGTTTCCTCCGGGTGCTCCGGTTTCCCCCACAGTCCAAAGACATGCAGTACAGGTGAATTGGGTTAGCTAAATTGTCTGTAGTGTATGAGTGTGAATGTGTGTGTGTGTAAGTTCCCAGAGATGGGTTGCGGCTGGAAGGGCATCCGCTGCGTAAAATCGTGCTGGATAAGTTGGCGGTTCATTCCGCTGTGGCGACCCCGCAAGGGATAAAGCCGACAAGAAAATGAATGAATGAATATATATATATATATATATATATATATATATATATATATATATATATATATATATATATATATATATATATATTAGGGCTGCAACAATACAGTTAGCCTACATTTCAATACATACCTCGGTTTTTTAACTCGGTTTTCGGTTCGGTTCTGATGGCTTGACACATGTGGTTTTTTTTTTGTTTTGTTTTTGTTATTTTATGCTAAATGCAATAGGCAACAGGAGAAAAACATAAAAACGATTTATTGCAATACTCCTTTATTTTACTTAAAAGCCAAGAAACGTACAATAGTTCCTGATGTATTGTATAATAAAAAAAATGAACACTGAAATCTCACAGCTGCTGGTAGCCCATGTATAAACTGCGGAACAGAAAAATTCTTGCATTTTGAAAATAAACATGCATGTGAAGTTAATAAACATAAATTGACCGTTTTAAATAAACATTTGTATGTGTCTCCCGGAAACAGTTGTGTATGTTTGCTGGGAAGATTCAGCGAGGGATTAGAGGACTTTATTACCTTCTCTGCTATTCTGCCTTCAGAGAGTGATATTGCTGGGTGATGGCACTGGAGATGTGCAGTCATGTTGGAAGTGTTTCGGTTTGAGTAGGCTATACGCAGTGCTTAATTTGTGAATTGCGAGGTCCCTGGAACAGATCGGGGTAACAGATCCGGCATGTTACCCGCGGATGGAGAGGTGTCACGAAAGTGGAGAGCGGGAGAGGGGGTTGGATGGCGGAGGGGTGTCGCGAACTAAGGACGAAAGTGAAGAGCATGGGGGTGTTGCGGACGAACGTGAAGAGGGTTGGGGAATCGCGGAAGAAAATGAAAGAGAACAGCGGACGGGGAGGAAGGCGGTTGAGGAGGGGGATCGGTAAAATGAGGCGCAGGCACAAATTAAGCCCTGGCTATACGTGTAAAACAATGCTTGCAGTGCACACAGTCATTTTTTAGCTTGCTGTTTTTTTTCCTCTGCATTATACTCAACGGCAAAACCGAAATGTCCCCACACCGGAGGTTTGAAAGACACCGGTGCTTCCTCGTAGTGTTGGCTCTTCACCGCCACTCACCATGGCCGTGGAATGATGGTTAAGCGCCCCCTAACTTTAGAGCATGGTTATTGAATATATACTCGTGGGGAGGAGTTTTCTCAACTCAGCTCGTGGATTTACAGGCACACACAAACAGTCAATTCGGTGAAATAAAACGCACATAAATTATTTAAATGTAAAACTGAGAAAACCGCAATTCACAAGCACATATTGAACCGTGGATGTCGTACCGAACGATTCATTATTATATTGAGAATTGTGGCATCACTAATATATATATATATAAACAAAACAAAATGTAGCCAGTTATTATATCGGCAAGTAAAAATCAGAACCACTGGCCACACTATCAAAAAGTTGCAATCCCGTAAGAACTATACAATATAGTTAAATTAGTGCAATCATTGAAAACACTGCAACATTAATATTAATCGTAATGAAAATATAAGTGAGCATTTTAAATTTTGGGATAGTTCAATTATTCAGTTAATTCCACAACTATTGGATAATCTTTCGTTTATGGAATGCAAAATTAATTGTTCAGATTTGATCATTATGATGCAAATCAATGGTAGCTGTTTGGTTATCAAGTCAACCTTGAAACATGGCATAAGGGAGAATAAACAAAGACAAACTCTTTATTCACTGTCGCTTTAAGCAAATAGTGCACAATCACTCCTGTTGACGTCAAACAAGCATATTGGCAGAGGTAATGCTGGCTGTAAGCGAGTGCTGGGCTGCTGTTTAACCCGTGTGACTCACGCTATGTTTACCGCTATACTGTGCTGCAGTGATAACGGCTCAGATAAGAATTTCTCTGTGAGATTTGATAAAGAGCTGAGCATATCAGAAAGCACGACTGCTAACAGTTCACCCTGATCACGCTCTCCCGCCTACCAAAACAGACCCAGTTACCATCATTCATCCACAGGAATGCCTCATATCTGTGCCAAAACTTAGCTCTACTGAAGGCAAGCCAGATGCTGATGCTGGTTTGTTGGATTTTTATCTGGCTTTTTATTGGTGGTTTGGATCTGGAAATGGATTGAGCCAAATTGGAACTGGTGGTGCCCATATGAGCGGCACAGTGCTCGACATGCCAGAACATGTGAACTATATAACCTCCCTTTTACAGCTTATTGCCTCTGAAACTAAGTTGAGCATAACTTTAAACAAAGTTAAAATAATATATCTATGAAAAAAGGTATAAATAAGACAAAAATGATGCAAATCTAAATCTAGATCTTGTTTATGTAGTCTACTTTTAAAAGGTCTGTAATGTTTCTGAAAGAGGTCTGAAAGGGTCTTTCATCTAAACTGAAATGTTCTCAAATAATTGATAACAATTGAAATGAACTGTTTTATGTTCTAATATATTTTAAATGCAATTAAAATAAAAATTTTGGACAGTTTTGGACATTTGGATAGAATGTTTAAAATAACAGCATTTATTTGAACTAGAAATTTGTGGTAGAAATAAAATAAATTTACTGTCAGTGCTAAAGCTGCACAATTAATCGTAAAAAGATCGCGATCTCGATTCGACCCCTAGACGATCTTAATCCAGCATTTATACGATTCTGCCAATCATATTTTCAAGTTCAGGAGAGAAGCAAAGACGGCTGCACAAGTCTTCACGTTGTTTTGCATACAGTGTTCAGCAACGTGGACACCTCCAAATGGTGTTGAAAGAGTCACATACTGTATTTATAAGGTATAATTCAACCAAAAATGTAATTTCTGTCGTCATGTAATGATGTATTCGTGGCCGCGAAATCACACGTGACGTGAGCTGGGTGAGCTGTTACCACAGAGAGGGCGGGCGCGCGCTTGTGAATAAAGTCTACTTTAGTGAACAGAACCTGCATAGGCTGTGAATAACAGGTAATAAAGTTATAAGTAACATTCAGTTTGTGGCACAGAGCGATCGTTTGGGAGCCGCGCGGGAAGTATGAACCGCACTTAGCAGTGAAAATGAAACCGAAAGCGCGCGCACATCATTTAAATGATCATATCGCATTTTAGAGTTATGATTACGACAAGCATTTAATATGTTTTTCTTTCATAGCGAACACAGAGTGTTGTGCATGAGAATAAATGTTTAACAGTGTCAGTATAACTACTCTAGCCTATATAATGTTGAATATAATGCAAGAGGGGATCTGAAAATGTCTCATTTTACCAGTAGAAAAAAATGGTCTAATAATGTTGTCAATGACAAATTGCAAGCATATGTCTCAAGCATAATAATACAACATCAGAATTATGAATAGTTGTATTCTGATTTAACAATAATAATAGCCGACTCATATTAACCTTTATTTTACATCTACAGAATCGTGAGAAAATCGTGATCTTTATTTTAAGCAAAAAGATCACGATTCTCATTTTAGCCAGAATCGTGCAGCTCTAGTCAGTGCATTTATTCAAAGTATTCATGGCAAATAAAAATGTACATATACAGATGTCGTATATATGTATAATAACATCTTTCAATTATATTTAGGATTTAATGTAGGGCTGGGCGATATGGCCTTTAAAAAAAGAATCCAGATTTTTTTCACAACCTTTTTCTCCCCACAAAAAAAAATGCTTGCAGTTGAAGGTTATTAACATATAAAGCCTATATTAACTTATCATACTTATATAAATTATGGGATATAAAAAGGCTAGGGATGAACCGATACCACTTTATTACAAACCGATATGAGTATGAGTAATTTAATTTGTGTAGTTGCCGATACCGAGTACCGATTCCGATACTTCTTAGATTTGGTTTCAATGAAAGTGCAATTAATTTGAAAGGAGGTTTTATTTTTTGCTTGTATCAAGGATGAACACAATAATCTTTAACAGAAGATTATACATGTATATGTATAAGATTATATGTGTAGAGCCAAAAATATACACACATTGTCGATATCCCTATAAATCGATAGACCTTATTAGGGATTACTTACTAGACATTTATAATAATAATAATAATAATATCAATTAATCCATTTTATACAATTACAGTGAAAGTAAAATACAGTGAAATTAAACTCATAATTATTGTTAAAAAGGCAACCTTTTTCAAGACGATTTATTTTCACATTAGGCTAGTGGGTTGCATTTTATTGCTTTTATTAGTGTCAGTTTGGTTTGCTGCATCTGGTAGATTAGTCTAGTGCACTAAGCAAGTTCTGTCAGTGTTGATACAAACAGTAATGAACGTTTTTGCGGCTAGGTCACGTCATTTATGTGTAAACAGCAATGTTGGATTCCAACATTAGATCGGTAACAGTTCCTTTCATATGCGTGTCTTCTTCATTTAGTGTCTTCTTACTGTGAGAAATTACTGCGCAGTTTCAAATGTGTGTGTCTGATGGTGAATGCGTGACTGAGAGCCCTGAATTATGCCGTTTTTTGGCGGGTGTGTTTGTACGCTTTTTTTTTCACTTCAAAGAGTGCAACATTTCTCTGAGTTCTCCTCTTCTCGCTGCATGTTGTTTGTGTGTTTCTATGGCAAATGTGGGGGGAACTATGGGAGGCAAGAGGAAAGCATCACGTGTTAGGGTGAAAACTGATTTTCATTCAAACAAATCTATGTAAACATCATCACACTCGAGTTAATCGATAAAATTGATATATCGGCCAGCCCTAATTTAATGGAAAAATGTCGGGTAGTGTCATTTATTTTCAAAATTTAAACATGTTTTAATCAAGTGTTTCTTTTTGCAACCATGTGTTTTCATAAATAAAATATAATTATTATTTTATAAATTAAATGAAATAAAATATAGCAAGCAAGTTATGTTTTTTGCAATAGTTAAAACAACTTGTTACTATTGTTTCATCTGTTGTTATCAATTGGAAACCAAAACATTTTTGAACCCATATTTAGGTTTATTTGTATAAATTGCATTTTAAAGGGCGCCTATGATGAAAATCATCTTTTGTAAGCTGTTTGGACAGAACTGTGTGTAGGTACTGTATAGTTTGTCCACAGTCATATTGGGGTGATATAAAGACAATAAGTCTCTTTTTTTTTTAATTTGACGTTAAAATAGGATCCAAATCCCTCCCATTTTGAAGCCCACTGCAACGTGACATAGGAGTGTGGTTTCCCTGCCCATCGAATTCATTGACAGCCGCGTATTAACATGTATTCCTAGTAACGCATATAATCATATCCACAAGACAGGACGTGTGCAAAGCAACAGGGATTAAAAGATCTGTTCAGCTCTCTGTGAGTTTAAAACGTTTTAAAAACAGTTCAGTCCCAGTTTGTGGAAGTTAAATCAGGTTTAATTTGTACATTAACAACGGATACCCATACAGCAGTGGATTTTAACATATATCCTGTCAAATTTACAGTGCAAAAACAGTGCAAAGATAAACGCGCTTGCTGTGTGTCTGTGTGCGTGTGTAACCTTGTAATTGCATTATGTGTGACTCGTCGTTGCAGAAAGGCTAGAATTAACTCACAACAAATACATCAAATAATCATTAGGAAAGTTCTTACTGTAGTATTTCTCACAAATGTTACGTGAGATCTGCTTCTTTCATGTCTGTCACTGTGCTGTTTATCTGACGCAGCCGAAGTGGAGATTGAGGCACACTTTGGCCCAATCCCAATTCTATTTTTGTACCCCTTCCCCTTCTGCTTCCTCTTCCCCATGGCCCTTAAAACCGAGTGTGAAGGGGAAGCCCCTAAACCAGGGCTATTCAATTAGTTTGTCACAGGGGCCAGTTCATGAAAAGCATCCCAAACGAAGGGCCGGAGAGACATGACTTGCAATATAAGTGATGACACAAATGCATTTAAGAGCCAATTATGTATTTTTGCTCCTTTAGACACCCACGTTGTATTTGTCTACATTAAAATGTTAATAAATTGTATTTTGAAACTATATAATATCACTGCATTGTACAATAAGTTTTTTTTAACAAACATTCAAATGTTTCACAGCACAACAAAATCAGTGTATTGCTTAAGTAGGCTTCTTCTACATTCAGATACGTTCATATGTTATGTTTTGAACTGCATAACAATTATGGATGCAACAATTATAGATTTTGGTTGTACGATTATATAGTGTGAAGAATAATCAGTGTTTCACAGTTATCACGTCTAATGTAAATTTAAGCTTTATATTAGCTGATTTAGATCTGGACATCCCTAACTAATATTAAAAAACCTTTAAAAGGCATTTTCATTAGTAATAGTTTTTATGCTGTAGGTTTTTCTGTGCTTATAGGGCTACACAATTTAATTATGTGTGTGTTTATAGAGAGGAATGGGAGAAAATAATATGATAATAATTGTTATGAAGGTCGGCGCCAATATTTAGATTAACTGTTGTTATCATCTGCGTTCATACATACATAATCATTTTAATAATAGTTCGTCTAACATGTCTTTTGTTTACATTGCACTGAAAGCTAAGCACAACTCTCACCGCTACAGCATGAGATGTTTTCTACTGCGTGCGCCCAGACAGCCGCGAGCGCGTTGCTCCGCTTGAGCCCGCATATTGGCATATATTCTTACGACATAACAAACTTGCGCGCGGGAAAGACGTGATATGGGAACGGCCCGCGGCTATAGTTATTACAGTGTGCGTGCGTATTAGCTTCGGTGGACAAGCTCGGAATTTTAAACTAGCGCACAGTTGGCAACTTGGCGTAACTTTGTTCAGCAGTTTCGTTTCGTGCGGCAGAACAGAAATGCAGAAATGCGGCTTAGAGAAGCCTTTACGATTAATTAACCATGACGAATTAAAAGCGCAGTTAATAGTGAAATCGGTTAATCGTTGCATCCCTAATAACGATATCAGTGCATTGTACAAAAAACCATTTTTACAAACATATTCAAATGTATTCGGCTGCTCTCGCCACTGTCAGGTGACTCACGCTCTGCGCAGCTTGTGCTGTATTGAACAGACGCACGTCACTTCATAACTATAGCGGCCGTTTTTTTGACTGAACTAAATTTATTCTTGATCTCTTGGTCACACTATTTGAAGGGCCAGAACAAATTGCCTCGGGGGCCGGGTTTGGCCCGCGGGCCGCCAATTGAATAGCCCTGCCCTAAACCTTACCCCGTCATCATATGTCATTGCAATCTCTTGCTTAATATGAGATTAGACGATCGCGACTGCTGTAGTTATTCCAGTTGTGTTATTTTTTTGGTATTTATTCCAATTCTAATATTCTGAAAGGTATATTAAATAATCTGATGGGTGTTTTGAGCTAAACTTTGCAAACACATTCTGGAGACACAAAAGACTTATCTTAAATCTTGAAAAAGGGGTAAAATAGGTGCCCTTTAAATATATTTTTAAGTAACCAATCTAGAAATAAAAATAGTGTTATTTTAGGTTGTCAAATAGTTTTTTAACAAATAAGCTTGTATATTCTGCTTTGCTTGTGTGTTGTCATGTCATTCATCGCCTGAGGTGTTCAAGTATTGAGGCAGATGTGGGTGAGAGACAGAGCTGTGTTCATAAACCCTCATAAACAGCAGTGATAATGTTGGTGTGTGGGCGATCAGCCAGTGCAGCCGCTCTGCAGAAATAACGTAAATTGAGTGCTATTTTAAAGCATATTTGACCTTTGGCAACTTCCACAGAAAAGCTTCATCATTCTGACACCTATGCAGACTGTAAATCTTTTAAAGAGCCAGAAGACTCAAATATTAGTTCTCTATCATTCTATCTACAGTGAAGCATTGTTTATTAGGCACAATATAGTCTTCACTGTTTATATATTTTTTGTTTTTAAGATTGACTTTTGCCTTTATTGCCTTTATTGTCATAGGATAGAATATATAGACCATTTCAAAGTGGTCATGTCATTGGGCCAAGAACAAATCCTTGTTATCAAACTATTTCTATAACTGTAACTAAAGGCAATTCAATCATAACTTATTGTTAAAACAGCTATCATAACAATATCAATATGTGGCTTTTTTTTGGATTCTCGGAAGCTCTAGAAATTAAAAAATGTAAAACAGGAAATAATTTGGGACCATTGTTTTTGTTTACATCCCTCAAAATGGTCAATAGACATGAGCAAAGTTGGAGATTGAGATGGGGGATAGGATTGGGAAAGATCCGAGAGGTGGGACTCAACATTTGGACACCTGAAGCATAATGTCACTATATGGTGGCGCACTACACACAAGGCTATAAGAGCTGAGATTTATTTGTTTTGTAGGCTAAACCATGTTAATAGAACAGTGTTTTCCAAAATAAATCAACCCAGGCTCATTAGATATGAGGGCTACATTTTTGAGAACCAAGAAATATGTACCCTTGACCGGGTGTTCTTGCCGTTTTTGTTTTCACAAATCCACTAGAGGGCAAATGTACTGTGTACATTTGTGACAAAGGGGCATGTTTTCTCATACGTGCCATTTCTCGTAATTCCGCCAGAGGCCGACGTGTACATTTCTGTGAATATTAATGACCTTCTGGCACGCGTCCATTAGAAAGATCAGTTGGCTTGTCGTCGTACTCGTACATAAGTACATAATATATCAGCTAGATCAGTGGTCCCCAACCTTTTTATCACAGTGGACTGGTCAATGCTTGACAATTTCACCGCGGATCAGTGAGTGGGGGTGGGGGGGTTTCGTAGGTTGCTAGGCTAGTCACTCAGATACAAGTTTTATTTATGAAGAAAATTACAAAGCACTGCAGTGTTTGGGTGTTCTGTGTTTGTCTGAGGTAATTAGTCTACTGAAATGTGTATATTCCAGTGTTTCCTCTAGGGTTTTTTCCAGCTGTGGCGGCAGGCCTTTTAATCTACCAACTACCTTTGGCGTTATTTCAATGACAAATGTCGTGACGCAGTATTACAAGTCGAGATAGGATTTATGTAATCCGAGCATGCAGATCTTTTTGCTTGCGCGAGGATTTCCTCTGTTCGTGCACAACTTCTTGCACGCCCTCAAATATATTTGCTGCTCAAGTGCAGATTTTCTTGTGCACTCTCAAATAAACGCTGCTGAAGTGCAATTTAGCGCGTTAATGTAGTGAGTGTCTTCAACATTTATTAGTATGGCTATAGGAATATTTATGAATGTCTCCAATAGACCTACATTAATGCGTCCTGAAGTAAAGTGAAACGGCTATAAACTCCAGCAAGATAAAGTCTTTGTTTGTTGTATGCAGAGCCATAGACCTTTATCTATAAATAAAGTATAATTATGGAAACTGTGTTCATCATAACTGAAAGCTATACGTCGTGTTTGCTGGCCTCACGCACCTGTCAGTCAGCATGTCACCGTAAAGTGTTAAACAAATAACGCACAGCACTACTACGGTTACAGAAAAGTTTGCGTTGTTATAATTCACTTACCTTTTAATACGTTTTGGTATAAGATAACCCGCTATTTTTAAAAAAACGCCTATGTTTTGAATGAGAAGCTGAAATGTAGCCGTGGCGGGATGAATTTTGGTGTGGCGCCTCGCTATGGAAGAATGAATGTAGCGGAAACCTTGGTATATTTCATACAAGCTGAAGCTGATCGGTCAGTTCTTGTCACTTGACTTGTGGTGGGCTTGCGGCATTCGTTCAACTGCGGGTGTCTGAAAGGCGTGAGTGCGTCACGCTACTTGCGCGTGCAAACCGCTTACCTCCATTGGAAATAACAAACTTGTGCGAACTCTAGAAAAGAGGCGATATGCCCCTGAAAGGCCACCATCATTTACAATCTCCAGCAGTTGACCTTCTTGCACTGACATGGTGGATTCACCTGATTTGTTGACAAATGGGTCTGTTCCTTGGCAGTTCGTGGGCCTTTTCTCCATAGCAAAGAAACTTTCCAAAGACGTCTGTTTCTTACTTATTTTGCAACTTGTAGGTTGGGCGCTCAAGTGATCGAGATGTAAGCGAGAAAATACGGTCATTTTTCAAAATAAAAGGCTTTTCAAAAAAAAAGATAATTCAGACTCAGATAATGAGTAAAACAGAAATAATTCATGATTTGTTGTGCGGCCCGGTACTAATTGATGCACGGACTGGTACCAGTATGTGGCCCGGTGGTTGAGGACTACTGAGTTAGATATCCACTGACCCCCTTCCCTAAACCCAACCAATAGTGTTTTCAAAAGTGGTAGCATGCTTTTACCCCAGTATCACACTGCTCTTTTTTTTGCTTTAATTTTACCTGGTTTCTAGAACTGTCCTTCATTAGACTTGAACCCCAGTCCACCTCCCAAATCTGGCACAGTACATGTTGAGCTACTGAACAAACTAGTCATGCCAAAAAAAAAAAAAAACATCCATAAAGAGGTAAGGTCAGCAGTAACACCCCATAGCATTCATTTTAGACACAAAATTCAGCCCTGAGGCACATATTTCTCGGTTCTCAGACATGTATCCCTGGGCACATTTTCCCACTGAGCCTGTGTTGCAACAAACAGTGTACTTCACCAAAAAAAATATTTTGTGGAAAAAGCAGTGATCAAAATTTGTAAACCGCAATGATTGTAACATGAAGAAAACTTGCAGCTAACATTTTCTGAAGGTTTACAACAGTTAAAAACTTACTTTGAATGATTTTAGCACATCTGAACACAGGATATACCTAGTCTCTCACAAACACCACTAGTCTCTCACAGACTTCATTAGTCTCTTGACCCACTCTTTCTCAGTTTTTTTTCACAGTTGACTGATTGCAATGTTTCTGAGGCATAACTTTGTCATTATGGATTTTCTAGAGGTTTTCAATCAGGTTTAGATCAGGACTCTAGTCTGTCTGTCTGTCTTACTGTCCGTCTGCTAAAGCTGCAACATGCACCTGTAATAATATGTGTAGGTGTTTAGCACATTACTACACTAAATGTACACTCCAGATGTAAGACCACATCTGTCCCTCACCTCCTCCCAGTGTCTATTTAAATAATCAGATTGTGATGCTTTTTCATTTTTATTATGTCCGCTTGTGATTAGAGCACAGCGTCGGATTTTAATATCAGGACCTCGGCGAACAATGCCACAAAATGTCCTCATTTCATCATCCCTAAATGGTTTGTTTCTTAAACCCTCTCTCTTGTACTCAACCAGGCTATGGTGGCGTGTTACCCTGGCAGTGGCACAGGATACGTGCGACATGTGGACAATCCTAATGGTGACGGGCGCTGCATAACCTGCATCTACTATCTGAACAAGAACTGGGATGTGAAGGTATGCGGTGATCCTGTGTTTATTCTTACTGGGAATTGGTTTGTCATGAGTTGGCCCACATTTCTGCGTATTTTGTAGCCCATCATTGAGTCTATTTATTTACTTATGTAAATGTGTGTAAATATATAGTTAATTATTCAGTTGTATATTAATTTCAATAATATTATTAAATAATATGTACATGTTTATATGATTTGTTTACAATACAGTTTATACTGTATTATTTTCTGTCTTTTAGTTGATATATTATATGAGAGACTTGCCTTGTTTACCAAACAATTGGATTTACATTGTAAACCTTAATTCTAAAAGTTTAAAAGTTATTATTTTTTATCTCATACTTTAACTTTTTAGTTACTATACTCAAATCATACAGCATAAATCCGCTGATGTTTTTCAAAATTCTATGCAGAAATAGCAATGTTGTAATGTTGTAATAGCAATGGCTGCATGTTCAGGAGATTCTTGAGAGTATGTTTACATGGACACCAATAATTCGATTTTAATACGATTAAGACAATACTCAGATAACAGTCTAACATGTAAATAATTTATGATTAATTTAATCTAATAAAGTTCATAAATGAACTAAACTAATAATAATAATAATAGGACTAATAATAATAATAATAGGGCTAATAATAATGATAATAGGACTAATAATAATAACAATAAAGCTAATAATACTACTACTACTAATAATAGGGCTAATAATAATAATAATATTAGGGCTAATAATAGTAATAATAAAAGGGCTAATAATAATAATAATAATATTAATAATAATAATAGGGCTAATAATAATGATAATAGAACTAAAAATAATATGAATAATAATAATAATAATAATAATAATAATAATAATAATAATAAAAGGGCTAATATAATTGTAATAATAATAGGGCTAATAATAATAATAATAATAATAATAATAATAGGGCTAATAATAATAGTAATAATAATAATAATAATAATAATAATAATACTAATAATAATAATATGGTTAATAATACTAATAATAATAATAATAATTAAAGGGCTAATAATAATTGTAATAATAATAGGGCTAATAATAATAATAATAATAATAATAATAATAATAATAGGGCTAATAATCATAATAATAATAATAATAATAATATGGCTAATCATAATAATAATAATAATAATAATAATAATATGGCTAATAATAATAATAATAATATTAGTAATAATAGTAATAATAATGATAATAGAACTAAAAACAATAATAATAATAATAATAATAACAATAATAATAAAATAATAATAATAATAATAATAATAATAATAATAAAAGGGCTAATAATAATTATAATATAATAGGGCTAATAATAATAATAATAATAATAGGGCTAATAATAATAATAATATTAATAATAATAATAATAGGGCTAATAATAATAATAATAATAGTAATATGGCTAATCATAACAATAATAATAATAATAATAATATGGCTAATAATAATAATAATAATAATAATAATAATAATAATAGTAATAATAATTATAACAATAAAAGGGCTAATAATAATTGTAATAATAATAGGGCTAATAATAATAATAATATTAATAATAATAATAATAATAATAGGGCTAATATTAATAATAATAATAATAATAATAATAATAGTAATAATAATAATAATAATAATAGTAATAATAATAATAATAATATGGCTAATAATAATAATAATATGGCTAATAATAATAATAATAATATGGCTAATAATAATAATTATAATAATAATAATAATAATAATCGTAATAATAATAATAGTAGTAATAATAATAATAATAATAGGGTTAATCATAATAATAATAATAATAATATGGCTAATAATAATAATAATAATAATAATAATAATAATAAACGGAGTAATAATAATCATAATTTTGTCTTCAACTGTTTGATTAGGTTCATGGAGGTTTATTGCAGATCTACCCTGAGGGTCGTAATGTTGTCGCCAACATCGAGCCTGTTTTTGACCGTCTGCTCATTTTTTGGTCTGATCGCCGAAACCCACATGAGGTGATGCCAGCTTTTGCCACCCGGTGAGTAAACATCATTTTTAATACAACAGTTTTAAATATTTATAGGTTTATGTATTAAAGGTGCAGTAGGTGCCAAAATGCTATCCATTTAGCTTACTATCTTTGAAAACACAATTCCTCCCCTGCCGTCCAAAGCCACGCGTCCTGATATCACGAACGTGCACTGTAAAGATGACAGCAGACAACCCACTAGATCATGTCTTTCGCCAGTTAGAAAAGTTTATAGTACTTTATAATACTACAATTCCAAACGAAAAACTGTATTATATCTAGCACGTTTTCAGTTGTGTAGCAAAGCAAAACGTGTCATAATGTGCAATATTTCATGCATGTAAGGATTGCTGGTCTCTCATGCGCGTTGTCCTAAAGTGACTACTGTATGCTTAGTGCTTGGCTGACGGGGTGCAGAAATTACACTTATTACTAAGCCATACTTACATGCTATGTCAGACCGAATATTCAAAGTAGCATGGTAAACAATATAGGGATCACCTCACAGGTTTTTATTGTTCATAAATAAACCAATGTGAATACAAAACCAACTTCACCTCAGTAAAGCAGGTTAGGTCGAATATCGCTATTTGCTTCTGTTTTGTTGTTAAACTAAATAAAAATATACATTATCCATGCTGTAAAAGGTCCCTTATAAAATTGAAAATAGTCACATAACGACTGACGCTGAAGTCAGATATTCTGCTTTGAAAATGTGTTTCCCGTGCCGGAACGCTGTCTTTGTTTAGGTAATTTTAACCTGCCCAATGCCAGTTTAGCCAATTATATTTCAGCACTCCAGGTTGCCTTTGTGGAAAATCATCTATTTTATTCATTCAGGAAGGAAGGCTCTGAAAGCATGCATTCGTGACTAAAATCAAAGAGAATAGAATTGATTCTAAGTTTTTTGTCGAAATGCGTCCTCCAGTGGACAGTAGCAGACATCGATATGAGACAGACTCAGTTCCACATGAGGTTATTAATTAGCAAATGATATAAATATTACAAACGTAAACATTAGGCGAGCAGGTTACATTGTAACCCAGTGTTCTAACAACACGCTTTGTGACGAGATACGGAGTGATAAGCAATTTGGCTGTTTGCACCAGACAAAACACGACAGAAATTTAAATACAGCCATTCAGAAGCACAGAAAATGCACTTACTCACGAAACGATAAGGTTTATAATCTATGTAATACATGTTAACCCTCTTGTACATTATTGAATGTAGATGCTGAATCACTCATACTGTATGTGCATAGTTCTAAAGTTCAATTTCAAACGGTTTATTTTATTTTCAAGATCTGAGGTGAACTATCTGCTGCTGCTTTCAATATAATAAATGCCATTCAAACTCACATTGTTGGCATTTAGCACTGAATAAAGCACATGAGGTTTACCTGAGATAATATGTCATAGTTTTCTGTTGTTCATCTGTAAGAATTAGAAGCCGTTTCTAATATATCAATTCGAGGTGTTGGTTAGGACAAAAACTTCTTTTAATATGGAAAATATTCCTTCTATCGCGTGTCATTGCTTTTATTTAGAACACGGTTTAAATCACTCGCTCCTGTACTCAATCTGGCAACCTGCGCTTGCGTTTGTTTTGATCCAGGAGTGCAATACCTAGTTCAACCACTGAGTGTCAAACTTACATACTGCACCTTTAAAACAGAACATTACCTGTCTAAAAGAAATACTTCAGCCATGGTGTCATCCTTCCTCCAGCATGCAAAAGTAACTCCAATATTGATTCAGGATTTGAAAGAGTTTTGATTCAGCATTTGTTTTTACTGCTGTCACTCTCTCGTGTGCACATGACATAAATGTGGCAATCACAAACGGCGGATTATCGGCCAGACACATTTTAATTTGATGAACAGTCTTATGCCTTACGCAGAATATTAAAATACATATCAATACATTTAGATCATTTACTTTAATCAGTACTATTGTAATGTGAAGAGACTTTCAACCAGCACAATAAAAATGTTCACAATCACCTACTGCACCTTTAATATATATTTTTTTTATTTTAACTTTTTTTCAGCTATTTTAATTGTAGTTATTTTAGGTATTTACATTTTTTTGTTTTAGTACATAATCATTGGTTTTCAGTTTCAGTTAATAATAACAACAACAACACTTGTTCATTGTGCTATATAAATATCTTCTATACCAGTGGTGCCCTAACTCGGTTCTTGAAGGCCGGTGTCCTGCAGATTTTAGATCCAACTTGCCTCAACACACCTGCACAGATCTTCTAGAATGCCTACTAAGAGCTTGATTAGCTAGCCCAGGTGTGTCTGATTGGAGTTAAAACTTTGTAGGACACCGGCCCTCCAGGACCAATTTTGTGCACCCCTGTTCTATACGATCAAATATTTTTTATGAATTCAAATTACTTTTGATTTCTTCTGGAGAATTAAGTACAAAATGTCAGGGTGGTTGCTTTAATTTGATCTAGAAACTGCAGTTAAACATATGAAGAGTTCAGATGCAAAACCCTCTAAATCCATCAGACCTCTTTTTTTTGTAAATGAGCATTTTCTATCAGGCTCCTCAGATTAGGTTCAGAAGTTTCATTTTATAGGTAATGATAGGGTTAGTAGCTAGTAAATAAAATACCTTTTTTGAAAAATGTCACTTTAGATATTTCTTTGGTTTTTAACAAGGTACATTTTCTTTTGCGTCAAAAGCAGCTAAATCCACTTGTGCTTTTTTTGCAAAAACCTCTAAATCCACATATTGGGACAAGACAGTGTATTTAGTTGAAAATCACTAAAGATGCAATTATAAATTATTTGATCAAACATAAAACCCCTAAAATTAAAAATTTATAAATCTGTCAAGCAAGTAAAGGTTCATTCCACTGTGGTAACCCCTGATAAACCAGGGACAAAGCAGAAGGAAAATGAATGAATGAAATCTGTCAAGTGCATTAATCAATAACATTAAAACTGACATTAATTAAATCTTAACAATCTGTTGTCATTTCTGATATTTGGGATTTAGATTTAATGTAAGTAGAGCAATGTAAACATTGCAAACATTGTAAGCTAAGCTTGGTAGATTGAAATGATGTAGTGTAAAAACATTGTGAAACAATGATATCTGTGCATTGTCCATTAATATAAAAAGCTTATCAGACGTATAGATATTAAGTAATATAAATAATGTATAGTTTTATACATTATATTTATCTTTTTAAAAATAGCTTACATTAGCAATTAAAACACAAGCTAGGTCTACTGGGCAAAAAGGGGATGCCTCTCAGACAATTTTAGAAGCTGTCATTCATTCAATCTCACCATACTTAAGGTCTTGGTCTCTTGTTTATCCTCATAGTATTCATGTGGGATAAAAGAACGGCAGCTTAACTCTGTCTTTCGTGAAACGCAGTTGCCGTTTGATGTATAGAAAATCAGACTCATTCAAAGTAGCGTCGCTGTGCAAAAAACGTTGTGAATGCATGCTACACTTCCGACTGTACATTGTGTTTTCTTTTTCTTATAATGCACAAGTGTTTTGAGACAAAATGAGTTTTGAGGTAAAGGATGTTTTCGTTTGCCATTCACTGACAACCAGACAGGCTCTTCCAGTTCATGAAACCCAGTCTTTTAAAATCGAAAGCGGAATAAAACAGTCTCCTCATAAAAGCCAGCTTATCAGCGCGCCGTTACATTGAAAACATATGATTCGATTCGCACCTTCTGATTGGTTCTCGGGATATAGCGGCTTTTGCTGTCAAAGGCAAGTGGCGTTTAGAGGCTTTTGCCAACAAACTGTTATTTCTGAATGCGCTGACGCTGTGATTTAGATGATTAGAAGCAAATCTATTTGTTGATAGTGTACTACGTGCCTAAAGCATTGACGTTTAGCGGCTTATGCATCTGAACTCTTCACATGTTTAAGTACATTTTTGCATTTTCACAAAAATGTAGGGTCAAGCAGGTATTTCCAATGTGCCTGTGTTGCCAGAAACATGTATGAAGAAAGCATAAACAGAAAATGACCCCAGAAGACCCTCACGACTGTGTATGCATGTCAATAAGTCTCTTAAAATATCAGTTAAACTGACCTTTTTATTACAAGTCAAGGTTAGTTCAGGTTGTAGAATGCCATGTAGGTGTAAAACTGAAGTCCTGCATACACACACACACACACACAAACACACACACAAACACAAACACACAAACACACACACACACACACACACACACACACACACACACACACACACACACACACACACACACACACACACACACACACACACACACACACACACACACACACACACTCATCTGACCTCGTCCACCATTGTTCTCCAGCACTACAAACGGTGGCTTGATCTGATCTTCTGCACAAACGCCACACCTGCGGTTGGCTTTCCTCAGGAAGACGCTCTGTGCTGAAATGAGTTTGATGCAGCAAATTAAAAGCTGTATTTTTGGTGTAATGGAACAATCAGAGGAGCTTGTTGGCATTGATGTTTTAGGATGATGGTAGGTGTGTATCGGGTCTGATCTCGGCTGGGGGCCGAGGTGGGGCTCAGGAAGTACGTGTTTCCTGAATGCTCGTCGCTTCAGTTTGTGTGCTCGTGCCGGCAGGAGAGAGGCAGGAATAAACAAACCAGACGCTCTAGTGCTGTTGGTGTTGACTTAACCCTTTCTGTGCAGAGCAAAAGCATGTGACTTCACATCACAACGCGTGAGCTTTTCACAGCATTGAATCAATGACTGCTAGTCAAGCTGTTAAAATCTGTCTTTGTCTTTCCACAGTTATGCCATCACCGTTTGGTACTTTGATGCAAAAGAGCGAGCTGAAGCGAAGGAGAAGTACAGGCTGGGTGAGTTTTGGACTTTATACAAAAGCCATGTAGATTTTCTTCATTGCAGGTTTTCAGCTTGAGTTCAGAGTTGAGTACTTGACACAGTTACATCTTACATCAGACTATTTTTATGTCACAATATAGCCCAAAAATTGAGTGTAATGTTTTAGATAAGTAAATTAACAGTATTTATTCATTCATTCATTTTCCTTTCGGCTTAGTCCCTTTATTAATCTGGGGTCGCCACAGTGGAATGAACCGCTAACTTATCCAGCATTTGTTTTACGCAGTGGATGCCCTTCCAGCCGCAACCCATCTCTGGGAAACATCCATACACATTCATTCACACTCATACACTACGGACAATTTAGCCTACCCAATTCACCTGGACCGCATGTCTTTGGACTGTGGGGGAAACCGGAGCACCCGGAGGAATCCCACACAGGGAGAACATGCAAACTCCACACAGAAACGCCAACTGACCCAGCCGAGGCTCGAACCAGCGACCTTCTTGCTGTGAGGCGACAACACTACCTCCTGCGCCACTGCGTCGCCTAACAGTATATATGTATAAGTTTATTTAGACAAAGAAGAAACCATGAAGCAGCATTGTTTTTAGAAATTTTGAAATGTGCATTAAACTTAAAACAAAAAAATCTTAAAGATATATCTATATATATTAAAGCAAGGGCGACGCGGTGGCGCAATAGGTAACACAATCGCCTCACTGCAAGAAGGTTCAAGCCCCGGCTGGGTCAGTTGGCATTTCGGTGTGGAGTTTGCATGTTCTCCCTGTGTTCGCGTGGGTTTCCTCCGGGTGCTCCGGTTTCTCCCACAAGTCCATAGATGTGGTATAGGTGAATTGAATAAGCTAAATTGGCCGTAGTGTGTGAATGCAAGAGTGTATGGGTGTTTTCCAGTGTTTGGTTGTGGCTGGAAGGGCATCTGCTGCGTAAAACATATGCTGGATAAGTTGGCGGTTCATTCCGCTGTGGCAACGCCTAACTAATAAAGGGGCTAAGCCGAAAAGAAAATAAATGAATGAAAATATTAAAGCAAATTTATTTGGATTTCTGAGTGAAAAAAACAAAAGTGAAAAACGGATAAAATAATAGTCTTCATACAAGTTTACCATGATCGGCAGTTCTGTGCATCTATCACAAACTAAGTCTAGAAGTAGCCATGGACATTAAATGCTGATTTATACTTCTGCGTTAAGCGTATGATTATGGTCACAGCCTTTGCACGGTCTCATAGCCCTCGCCGTGGCCATCGGCGAAGCTGACGCGCACCTCTCAAAAAATGTAACTACACGTCACAACGACGCATAGCACAAGATCTGTGATTGCTCAGCTTGGTAGCGCTAACGAGTGTAGGTGGGCCCGAGGCCCGTAAACCCGTTGAGGCCAGTGTTGCCATCTTAGTGAATTTGTCGCATAGCTTGTGATACGCATCGTTGTGAGGTGTTGTTACATTTTTTTGAGAGCTGCGGGTGATGCCGTTGGCCCCTCCCCCGCCTCAGAGCCATAGCCGGCCCTTCCTATAAGCGAACTAAGCCGCTACTTAGGGCCCCGGCACCACTAGGGGGCCCCCACGACCCACTAGTGGTGCGAGTCGCTTCATTGCTGAAATCATTTTTATTTGCATTTTACAAATTATCTTCATTGGCAGTGCTTTAGTACTTGAATATTTATAGATTTTCACTGAAAAGAAAAAAAATCATAACTTTATTAAAGTTGAAATTGTTTTCGTGTGAAGGTCATGTGATCAACAGGAAGCTCGCAGCATCTCATTTCTCATATGTGTTCTGTGTTCTCGCGGTTCCAAGGAAACGTGCTAGACCGACCGGTCACCACAAGAACGCGAGCCCGTGCACGGACACAGCCATGGCCTTTGCTTCATTGCCTGCCATTATATACCTGATTTATTTTGGAAATTGGACCGTGAAAATGAAAGAAACTAACTTATTTTTCAGATGTAGAAAAACTGAGGGGGAAAATTACGACGAGAAGAGACAAGCACAAAATCATTTTTAGCATCACTTTCAAGTGCTAATGATAATGTTAAAGACAGTATCACATTTATTGATAATAGGCAATTACAGATTAGTAAATGTTATCTACTTACACTAAATATTTTAGTTTTTCCTGGTTTTACACACCCGTTTTCTGTCTAAAACGCATTTTATTGAAATGCCATACTGAAGTGTCTTTCACTGACATTTTGCACACAGGTAATATTTTTTTCCTGGGACATGTTTATAAAAGTATTGTCCTAATTGAATTATGTCATAGTTTAATATAAGCTTAAATGTAAGGAACAGGGAAGAAGACTGAAGAAATAATAAAGTTTGCGTTTGGGTATTAACATTATTCCAGTATTTGTTGCTTCCCTTTTTCTTTATTTTTTATATGAATTCTTGTCATATTTACTTTATATTATTTGCATATTGATTCTCTTATTTATGAATCAATCTTTGCATTAATGTTAATTGTTTTTTTTGTTTTTTTAGTTTTTAATGAGTTCAGAATGTATATTTTATTACTAAGTAGTGCATTTTTACTTTTGCCTAATTATTGTTCAATGTCGTTTCATTGCAGGGTTTTTACTTTTGGAATTTATTAAAACAAAACAAAACAAAAACTGAACGTGGAATCTTTTATAAAAATCTTTCTTTTATGTTTGCTAAATTAATCAAATGTTTTAAACACTCTAGAAGGATGCAAAGTTGGAATCACTGGTCCCTTTATTAAATATAGTTTAATTCTTCTTTTTTGAAGCTGCTAGTTGACAAAAATAGTACTGTTTTAAAATGTCCAAATCATTCAGAGAGTTATTAAGTGGAAGAAATCAGGCTTTACTTTTCTGTTTTATTGATTGTATTTAAACAGCAATATAATCATTGTGGGACGGTTTGCAATGGCAATACTAAACTATTTAGAGCAATGTAGGGCCCCCAAATTATTCTGCTTAGGGCCCCCAAATGTACAGGGCCGGCTCTGCTCAGAGCACTCACAGGCAGCCCAGCTCTCATATACAGCAGTCAGTCTCTCTGCAGCCTGAGAGCAGATCGTTTCTCTGCGTACCGACGGCAAATAGAAGAGTGCAGTATTTTCCTTGTAACGTTACAGTCAAACCGATCTGCTTCGCCATTGTTTGAAATTTAACAATTTATTTGGCCGTTTATTCTTTTTTTGTTCACAATCAGAGATTTTAGTGACAGTTTTGGAGTTTATTATGTCTGGGAGATTACTGCAAATTCATTATACATCTATACTGATATACTGTATTAAAAAAATACATTTAAGTAAATTGACATGCATATATAAAGTGAAGTGCAAATATAAATACCCCTTTATTACCCATAGGCTGTTAAACAAAAACTGCTGGACGTGATGACGTCAGTAATATGCAAATTGATGTATGACATAATCTAGCGACATTTAGCGTCTTTTTGAGCAGAGCTTAGCACCTTTTCATTGAAAATAGTCGGCAACACTGGTTGGAGTTCATTCACTATTAAAGGTTTCATATGCATTTATTAATCATTCTTACTTTTCAATGAAGGGGAACTGTCATAGTTTATCAAAGATACAAACCCCCTACTGCCCATCAGCTGCCACCTTCAGCAGCCCTCCTAATACATGCAGCACAATGACTTTTATGATAATTTATGAAAAAAGTGCTGGATCTGTTCAGCAAAACAACATACTAGCAGACAGAAATAACTGAAATGTTAGAACAATTGGAAATTAAATCATGCTACCAACTTTGTAGTGTCATGGTAATTCAGGTAATGCTAGGAAATGTTAGCAACATATTAAATCATGTTAGCAATGTGTTCATTCATGCTAGAAGATATAACAATGATGCTAAAACATGCTAGCAATATGTTAAAACTTACTTGCAAATTGTTAAATGCTAGAAATATCATTGCATAACATAATGTTGGCAACAGGCTAGCCACATGTTAGCTAAATTAGTTGTTAAAACATGCTTGCAAGGATTTTTTTAGAAAAATGGCTGAATCATCAGTGTTTCTCAACCACGTTCCTGGTGGACCACCAGCTCTGCTCAATGTCCCTACTCCTTAAACAAACACACCTGATTCAGATCATCAGCCCATTAGCAGAGACTGAAAGACCTGTAATGGGTGTGACAGACAAAGGAGACATCCAAAACATGCAGTGCTGGTGGTCCTACAGGAACGTGGTTGAGAAACACAGTGTTAAATTTGATTAGCAACATGCTAACTTCTTCAAACATTCTGGTATAGCTTCCTCAAGCAAATGTCACTGTTTGCCTTGACACTTTTTATCATGCTAAATAATCTTCTCTCTGTCGCTCTTCACAGCTACAGGACAGAAAGGAGTTCAAGTGCCTGTCACACAGAGCAACAAGACCTGAATGTCTGTCAGTAAAGACTCGCGTGTGTGGAGTTCATGTGTGTGCAGCCTGTGCTGCTGCCCCGCCATTGGAGGATTTTAAGTAGACGCAAGAAGCCTAACCAATCGCTGCTCTTTCTGTGGCCTCAGACATCAAACCACAAGTGAGATATACTAGGTGACTTGATGAACACCAGTAATGGACACGTCTCTTTATTTGACAGTGAAAGGCTGGCAGATGTTTTCCTCGTCACATTGAAAGTCAACAGTTACCTTAGTATTTTGAGTCATTTCTGTATTTAAAAATAATCAAGCCCTCGCTTTTCAGGACACTACACCTGTGTGTGTGTGTACGTGCGTGCGTGTGTAAGTGGACAGATGAAATTTTCCAGTGGCCTTTTATCATATTGTGTTCAGCCCTGTGAATGTGTAACCATCCAAAGTACGTTCAGCTAGATCATCAAACCTGACAGAAAATAACTAACGCTCATATTTTACACGGACGCTTCAAAGCACAGGATCCCTTATGATTGAACCTGAGAAGAAGTTACCGTTAATTTGCTACGTATGAACAGCACCCTCTGATGGTGTCCATTTTCGCGCAATGGTTTGCTTAAGAAATTATGCAAATCTAGTAGCAGAAAGCAAATTTGTATGTCGCAGCTCCTCCCATTCGCAGCAGACACGAAGGACGTATCCTTGCAGTCCGTCTGCGCTATTTTTTTTTTTTTTCAATTTGTCCTTGCCGTGGCATTAATTTACTGTGTATTTTCAGGAAGAGATGAATTTTATAGATGAGAATGCACTGATGTAAAACATCTAAACGACAATTATTATCATTATTAATGTTGTTTTATGTTATAGTTGATTATGCAATAAATCGACAACATTAAAATTCAAAACTATTTTGTAATAATAAATGTAAATAAAAATAAAACAGTAAAAACTGTTATTTTTTAAAATGCTACAATAAATTTAGGCATCACAATATTATAATGTACAGTTTAAAAATGACAACTTCTAACAGTGTTATTCAATTAACCGTGTTTTTAAAACAAAGTTAAATTGCGTTGGATAAAAATGCTAAAAATTAAATGTGACGATACAGAAAAATGAGCTGCACAAATAAATATCATCTATGAAATATCCAAAATTAAAAAAAAATATCAGCCGATACATGAAATGCCACAGATATATTGTAAATCGCTTGCTAGAACAATAAAAAAATAATAATTGCATAAGGAATTCCCATCTGCTTCGATTACAGTTTCGAACTAATAAGGTTAATGGGATGCATATTTGTCAACCACACATAACTCAAACAAGACTGATTCTGTTATAATACATAGGTTTATCATTAAATGCTTTTATTCTATGTATCATTAAATGCTAGTATTATATCCATTTGAATAATGATAGTTGCTAAGCATCAGTAATTAACTAAGTAATTCCCAGCAGGCATAGGACATCAACATCAGATTGACGTTGTACCCCAACATCGTGGGACGTTGCATTTTGTTTGGAAATGAAAATCATGTTGACATCACAACCCAAACGTCAATGTCCAACGTCGGACAGATGTTTTTTTTTTTTTTTTGGTTACTTTCTAATGCAACCTAAGAACAACCAAATATCAACATTTAATGATGTTACAGCTTGACGTTGTGTGGACGTTACCAATATGACGTCTAACAGACGTTGGATTTAGGTTGTCATACCTGATGAGTAAATGTCAATATTTGACGTCAATATAACCTTGGTTTAAGATGTTGACTCGACGTTGGAATTTGGTCACATTCAAACACAACCTAAAATCAACCAAATATCAACGTCATTTCATGTTGTTATTGGACGTCAAAATAACATTGTCCTTAAATGCTAGCGACCTAAATCTAACCGAATATTAACGTCTTATGACGTTGTCTGTCTGCTGGGTTGGTTTTAAATGAACAGATTTGACTTAATCTAATCATTCTAGAATAAATGCATTTTAAAAATATTATTAGTTACATAAAATTGAGTAGATTACGTAGAAATCGGCAATTTTATTTTTGTATGCCTGATGAAAATGCATCGTAATAACTTTTATCAGTTTCAGTGTAATCCAGCTGCTTAAAATGCTTTGGACTGCTCCATCTCCGAGTGTGTGACTGATTATTTTGCTCTTTAACACCATTTAATCATCAATTAATGACATGCCTTTTGAATTTAATTTAAATTCAAATTCAGCTTACTTGTTTTCCATAGAAGTCAATAGTGCAACATTATTAGTGCTGACCACATGCTACCGCATCTCCATGAAAACATGTTTGCCGAGACAATAGTGACAGTGCATTGATTTTAATGTGCACATTATCATACCAGCACAGAATAAATTGGACTCTATGCACAGCGGTGAAACCTACTGAAATAAAGAGGCTCAAGAAAGTTTTTAGATTATACAACTGCAGGCTTTGAAATGTATTTTCTGTTACAAAATGTCCAAACAGGGTGAACTTTTTTCATGTATCTGCACATTAGGCTACAACTTCTGCATGCTTTTGAGAGTCTTTCAATAGAAATGCACTTACCTGAGAGCTGACGATCTCCTTCTGCCTCAGAAAGGCGCTGTAGAGCAGACGAGATCCGTATGGGGCTCCTCAAATGATGGTAATAATGCTTATAGGCCACCTGGAAAACACAAACAGCCTCACTCTCTATCAGGTGTCTGTACACGCACTACCCTTGTGCCTACATCTCCCAGAGGGCATTGCAAGTTCATCAGATGCTTACTAGTGGCTATGTTCAGAATGGAATACTACACGGTAAACACTGTACACTGCTACTTTTTTTAACAGTATGCAAATACAGCATTTTTTCTTTGTAAAATGCTAAATTGTTCTGAAATGATGTCAACAAGATATTCAGCGTTTTTTAAGTCTAAAGATAAATGTATATTAAATTGAAATAAATATACATTTTAATATTTGTAAATGTATTAAATGCGGTTGATATTACGGTGTGTTCAGTTCATGTCAGAAAGATGGTATTTAACATCCCCACAATATTTTAATTACACATTTCTGACGCGATAGATGTTTATGTATTAGTGGTACTTTTTCTTTATCAATTAGTGAAATATTTAATTAAATTTTTTAGTTTGCTTTATAAATGCACTCTGAGTGTGAAGCTTTAAAAAAATATATATTTTAAGACATATTTTGTAATGTTATGGACCTTCCATAACTATACAAATGATTTGTTCACACTAGGCAGGTTTGATTTGAATCAGAAAAACTCTTTGAAACAAACTCTGGTCTGATTGCTCTGTTTATTCAAATGCGATTAGTCTGATTTAAGTTTGAATGCTGCCAACCTTGGTGTGCACCAAATAAGAACATTTAGTCCAAAACTGGATATTTAATATGTTCTGTTGCAAAATATACAGTTTAATATTTTTGGTTTGTTTGTTTTGCTTTGTTTCAAACTGTAATGTGAAAGTGTAAATGAAGGCAAAGTATTTTCTTTTTGGTCAAGACCAAACCAACCAAACTGTGAAAAGTAAAGCCATTAGAGTTTATTTTGACTGGTACAAACTTGTCAAGTGTGAACACATCCCAATATTACACACATTTTACGCTTTTATAAAGAACTAATAGGTTTTTTTTTGTCACTTTATTTTAAGCTACAATTCTCGCTATTAACAAACCATTAACTAACACTTTTAGCTCAATAAAGTTGATGATTATTAATAGTTTTAAGATAATATATGGGTTTAGGTATTGGGAACGGTTAGGGAGAATGAATAAGATCATATTGAAGTTCTAATAAATAGCCACTATATTAACAATAAGCAGGTAATACACCAGGGTTAGGGTTAATAGTGGGAATTGGTACTAAAGTGTTACCATTTTTTCTTTCTCTCTTTTAATGCTTATTATTCCATTTTATTTTGGATTTTGGAAAGATTCTGGTTAAAATTTACCTCAACACTTCAGTCAATATGATTAAACTCATATTTCATAAAAAAATATGATCAATTAGTCATGACAACATTTGTTTTTAGTACATTGTAACTTAATAAACTAAGTTAATCATGTTCTAGCTTAATTGTATAAGTTACGCACACTGTTTTAAGTCAGTTTAACATAATATAAGTTTAAAGGACTCTTAAGTTTAATTTGATTCAGCTTAAAAATTTAAAGCAACCAGTATTTTTTTTTACAGTGTAGAAACAGTAATCATACCAATTTGTGTGGTGTACGAATGCTAATTTTAATCACAATAACTTGTAAACCCCTAAATCACATTAGTTTAGGTGCGTTACCATTACCATATTTCTAAACTGTCAGTTTGCTGCACAGTTGTGTAAATTCATCCAGACACGGCACAAAGAAATTGATTTATTGCAGCGCTGAATTATCATCCATGGAACTGATAAATGTAAATAATGTAAAAATACAGATGAGAAAGCACACTTGTTAGCAAATAATCAAATTAATGAAGGTTCTATGTAAATGTTAGTGAAAACATCTGCTGATGTAAACGGGCTTAAGTCCTTACTATGATTGTTGGAAATAGTCGCATCATTGGTGGACAACTTACATAGTCGTACACTAACTACTATAATTGTCTTACACTAAAGAAATAGCTTTTGCCGCTTCTTCAGACAACTTATTTAAAATGAGTTAAAACACAATTGATATTTTTTGGTGGACAACTTAATTGTTTTATGTTCAATACACTCACAATCTTAATATTGATTAAGTCAACTTTATCGAATTGTGTTGGGACAACAATGAAGCTCAGCATTTATGACAATGTGCAATACACATTTAGAACTCATAAATACAAACTACTTGAACGCAGCGTTACTCACTATTTACTCATTACTCTGGAAAACAAAAAGGTCAAGCACAATGCATTGTGGGTGCAGTGGTTTATGTTTTGGTTGTATACTGTAAACATTGACGTACTATGCACAGTATACAATCTACAGCACATTCAAACTGCCGGAAAAAAAATAGTAGTGTGCTATTCTGAACACAGCCAGCATCTGAGAACCTGAGATTTCATGCAATGAAGTGGCACAGAACAGGAGATTTCCCAGCATGCTTTGTTCTGTGCTGCATTGCCAGAGAAGTGAATCAGTAAAGCACTTTATCATAGGATGTGTGATGTCTGAATGAGAAGCGATGGAAAGAAAATGCTTTTGTGCCGTGTAACAGTATGAGAAGTAAATCAACTGAGAACAAAATGACAAAAAAAAAAAGATGTTTGCTTAACCTTTCTGAGTTTTGCAGTATTTAATTAAAATGTGTCTGATTTTGTACAGATGACTACTGTGGGTTTTTTTTCCTCGCACTTTTATATAATGGTACAGTATGTGGGCTGTTTTGCGGACAAAGTGACACTTGGGCTAAAACGTTTTATAACAGACACTGGGAATACACACATACACACACATCATAATTTAATTTCTGTTAATTGTGGGAACTTTCCATAGTCTTCTGACCAAACTATGGTTTCTATTCTACAATCAAACTTTACCCCTAAGAAAAACTGTTTGCATTTTTTTACATTTTCAGATATACACTTACCGGCCACTTTATTAGGTGTCCAACTGCTCGTTAACGCAAATTTCTAATCAGCCAATTACATGGCAGCAAGTCAATGGATTCAGGCACGTAGACATGGTCAAGACGATCTGCTGCAGTTCAAACTGAGCATCAGAATGGGGAAGAAATGTGATTTAAAAGACTTTGAACATGGCATGGTTGTTGGTGCCAGAAGGGCTGGTCTGAGTATTTCAGAAACTGCTGATCTACTGGGATTTTCACGCACAACCATCTCTAGGGTTTACAGAGAATGGTTCGAAAAAGAGAAAATATCCAGTGAGTGGCAGTTTTGTTCAAGGCACAAATGCCTTGTTGATGCGAGAAGTCAGAGGAGAATGGCCAGACTGGTTTGAGCTGATAGAAAGGCAACAGTTAATCAAATAACCACTCATTACAACCGAGGTATGCAGAAGAGCATCTCTGATTGCACAACACGTCCAACCTTAAGGCGGATGGGCTACAGCAGCAGAAGACCACCCCAGGTGCCACTCCTGTGAGCTAAGAACAGGAAACTGAGGCTACAATTCGCACAGGCTCACCAAAATTGGACAATAGAAGATTGGTAAAACGTTGCCTGGTCTGATGAGTCTCGATTTCTGCTGCAACATTCGGATGGTGGGGTCAGAATTTACTCCCACGTGTTCTTTCAAGCAGTCCATATAGGCTTTCTAACTGAGGAGCCACTGGTGTTTTGTTTTCAGATATGCAAGACAGATATTAGTGCAGGAATGTGTTGTGGGCAAACAGGAAGATTGTGTTGTGTTCTTATCTCGTGTTGCAAGCTCTGATGGAGTGAAGGCTCCTATTCATTCATTCATTCATTTATTTATTCATTCGTCAGCCTTTGCTCTTGGATATTTCAGATCAGTACAGTAGTGAACAGTACGGAGAGATAAACACACAACAGAAACAAAACCCATTCAATAGTGCATTCCATACATTCATAACAATAGTAACAAAGGAACACTCCACTTTTCTTTAGGAAATAGTTTTTTCAGACCCGTAGCCAGCCTGGTGAAAAGGGTGGTTCTTTTTTGTTTTTGTTTTAAATAGACCTTTTTGCAGTTGTTCGCCTAAAGTTCTATTTAATAATGAGATTTAAATACTGCATTTTAGTGACATTTTAAGGTACCAAAACATCTGCTATATATATAGAATGAAGAAATATGATAAAATACTTACTTTTTTATACTAATATATTACATCATATATCATAAAAAAGGAGTTAAAGTTAAAGTTTTAAATGAAAAAAACAGCAGCCTATTGTCATGTATTGCGCAAATAACAAACTGGCCAGCACATTTAACGTTCCTCAGTCAGAATTTGACCTTCTGAATAATAAAAAATTAAAACATAATAATATTAATAATGTGGATCTTAACTTTTTGAAAGTTCATGGATAACAAAAATAACCTAATTAGTATTAAAATTAACTTTAACATGGGCACCTTTAGGTACTTCAAACCTTTTTATTGGTATTTTTTTTCTTTCAAGAATAAGGTGCAAGATTCAGAATAAAAGTTGGGCTACTTGTAGTAAAAGATGACTTCACTTTCATCATATTGTATGTTTTCTTGCACAGCTGGATACTGAACTCATGTAAAATAATGGTTTGGATTCATTTGAAGCCATCTTAGATGGGTTATTTTCACACTTTATGATGGCACAGCAGTCAAAATAAGACAAACAAGCTCATGCTTGGGACAATACTGGACCTTTTATCAGTGGGGGGTGGGTCTTTCGAACCACCCGAACCCTCCCTGGCTACAGGCCTGCTTTTACATAGGTATTTTACAACTACCCATTTTTGAATCCATTCAGTTGATCTCCAGGTCTGGCGGAAGCACTTTTACCTTAGAAATCATTTAATCAGAATGCATGGATTAAAAAATAGTAAAACTGCTTAACTCTACACTCTCAGAAAAAAAAGGTAGTACAAATAATGTTCCTTAAGGAACAGTTTTGCACCTTTGTAAAAGAAAAGACCTCTTATGATACTGTTCTGTACCTTTTATGGTACAATTGAAATGAAGGTACACAATTGTTCTCTTAAAAAGGTACATAAGTGTTGGACAACTCCTTTATTACAATACCTATGAAAATACAAACTACTGGAAAGGCAAAGTGATTTTATGAATAATTTCCATATTAAAACATAAATCATCATTTAAAAGCATATGTTTAAAGAAACTCATAAACATTAATTATTAAGTTCTATATTACAAAACAACTGGTAAAACAAAACTATAGGTATTGTAAACTAAACACTTTTTGGCATTTTAATAAACATTTGGTAAGCATTTTCTGATAAATACATTTTCATTATTGATATCCGCACCTTTTGGTGTTTGCTTTCCACTACACGTGAGCTGGCAAAAGTCCTGCATATGCAAAGTGCTTATGCAGATATTTTATTATTGTAAAACTAATCAAACATTGTGCATATCTCGTTACAATACCTTTGCATAATTCTATTTCTATTTTAAAATTAAGTAAATTAAATTTACTTTTAAGTCATTACAAAGGTATTGTGTGTTTTATACTGTACATAGGGGAATGTAGGAATTCTGTATCATTTTTGGGAAAAATGTTTAGCAAAAAAAAATCTTTTGATTTATGTTAAAGTATTTTTATTCTTTATTGTAAATTGAAAATGTGTATTCACACTAAAAGAATTTTTTTTTGTAAACTAAAACATTGTTTAATAAATGTATTTGATGTTTTATATTTCCTGAAAATAAATTGATGCATTTTGGATTTATCAAAATGCCTTTTCTTGAAGGAACACATTTGACACTGTTGAGGTACAAAGTGTCTTGTCACTGTAGTGGTACCTTCATGGATCAGATTTGTACCTTTGATGAAGGTACAACATTGTATCTGCAGGTTTTAAAAATCAAAGGTACATTTTGGTTTCCCATGGTACAAATCAAGTCCTTAAAGGTACAAACTGCAATGGTACAAATTTGTTTCTTTGTTTTAAGGTACAATTTTGTTCCATAAAAAGGTACTGCCCCAGTGACAACGGTTTGTACCTTCTTTGGACCATGTTTACTGAGAGTGTAGGGGAGTTTTATAAAGAGTCTATTTCCAAAAAAAAACTTTAGTATTCTTTTGAATGCACTTTTCATGAGCTTACATTAATTGATAAAATGATCAATAACTATACAATAAACAGTAAGTGTTGGGTTTTGCTCAATAATGAAGAAATAGGAAAAAACAGAGTGACAAATAAAAGAACAAAGGATGTTAAATACTTAAATGTTGAGCTTCATAATTGAATACAGTCTTCAACATGAATTCAATATGTGAATGAAAGAATGAATGAGAATGTAAAAAATAACTATTCAATAAAGTTATTTATGACATTACAAGTTTATGAGAATTATGAGATACTACATCAAAATGATAACAAATCAAAAAATGAGATGAGTAAAATTCATGAGATAAAATCCATAAGTAATGAGATACTATGTGATATTCATAAAATAAAGTCATAATTATGAATCATAAAAACTGACATTTATAACATCTTTCATTTAAACTGCTTATAATGTACTGCCATAAATTTGTCATGTCATAGTTAATATTTTACATTTCAGAAATGTAATATTTTTATGCTATAATTTCATCTTTTGTGTTTTACTTTTGAAGTTTTTTTTAGTTCAACAAATTTTATTAAAGTTCTTTGAACATGATTTAATTTTTAAAAAATTACTCTAACTTTTGAAAAATTCTTTATTTATAAGACTTGTTTTATAAAATTGCACAAAACATAAAAAAACAGTCAAAAAAATAAATAAATGTATACAGACACACACACACACACACACACACACACACACACACACACATATATATATATATATATATATATATATATATATATATATATATATATATATATATATATATATATATATATATATATATATATATACAAACAAACATCCCTGACACTAATTTCCCTTTTGTGGCTTTAACAGAGGAGACACACAGTCTGCAAACATCTTCAAGTCTTCAATGGCATACAAATGCACAGCATGTGTATGTATAGGGTGCATACACAACACCATTAATAATAACAAATAAATTAAATTAAATAAATAAAAATGTAAAAAGGAAAATCTGAAAAAGATATACAATACACATAAAAAAATTAACCATTCAATATGTTTTTTAACTTATATATAAATATTTTTAGATAGTCTACAGAACAAACTATCGTTATACAATAACTTGCCTAATTACCCTAATCTGTCTAGTTAACCTAATTAACCTACTTAAGCCTTTAAATGTCACTTTAAGCTGTATAGAAGTGTCTTGAAAAATGTCTAGTGAAATATTATTTACTGTCATCATGGCAAAGATAAAATAAATCAGTTATTAGAGATGAGTTATTAAAACTATTATGTTTACATATGTATTGAAAAAATCTCTCTGTTAAACAGAAATTGGGGAAAAAATAAACAGAGGGGCTAATAATTCTGACTGTAACTGTTTATATAATCCCATGTAAATGAACATAGGTCAGTGTTATTTTGGTTTGACCAATATACTAACCAACATTAATTTACAAATGTATTATATACATTTTTACATTTTTATTTTTGATATTTTATTCTATTCTAATTGTAGTTTTAATCCCAAAAATAGTCAAGTTTTATAAATTTTGCCCTGCATTTTGTGCTATTTTATTTTGTGCATTTACATCAAAATACATTTATTGAAAGTTTTAAATGATTTGGCAACTAGTTGACATTAATCTTTATGTTGTAAATGTGCATTATATATAATCATATCTATTGTGTTTGCGCGGTGGCGCAGTGGGTAGCGCTGTCGCCTTACAACAAGAAGGTCACTGGTTTGAGTCTCGGCTGAGTCAGTTGGCATTTCATGTCTGGAGTTTGCATGAAGAAGAAGCAAACTCATAATTACAGCAGAACACACTACACATTCTGAGACCACTAATACAGTAACATGAGTAAGTGTAGCATGAGTCCAGCAGTGCTGTGTGTGTGTGTGTGTGTGTGTGTGTGTGTGTGTGTGTGTGTGTGTGTGTGTGTGTGTGTGTGTGTGTGTGTGTGTGTGTGTGTGTGTGTGTGTGTGTGGATATTTCATAGTAGGCCTACTGGGTTGCAGCTGGAATTATATGCTGGATAAATTGGCGGTTCATTCCGCTGTGGTGACCCCTGATGAATAAAGGGACTAAGCCGAAGGAAAATGAATGAATAAATGTTGAATTACATTTTATTCAAAACATTTAACAACCCTGACATGAATCTGACTTGAATCTAAGCTTCATTTCAGTCTACTTTGTAGTTGACTTTGTAGTGCAGATTATTTATAGTGGATTGAAAGCATGGTCCAAGCACACTTAATAAACACATTAAACTGCAGTTATCATAAAATACTGATAGCGTGACAACCTGAGCTCAGTGGTTTCTATCAAAGGCAGCCCTTTCCTAGAGGCATTCTTCACACAACACACACAACACACACACACACACACAGCGTCCCGTCTTTCCTTCCTCTCTGTGCTCCTCACGCTATATGACCATCAGGTTGTTGAGGCGTGGAGAACCACAATCCCTGAGGATCACATTCAGACAAAAGAGAGCGGAAGGGGCCTCTTTAACACACACACACACACACACACACACACACACACACACACACACACACACACACACACACACACATACACACACACACACACACACACACACACGTTACTGTATTAGTGGTCTCAGAATGTGTAGTGTGTTCTGCTGTAATTATGAGTTTGCTACTTCTTTTTTTTTTTTTTGGAGCTTTGTGATTGGTCAACTAGCTAATTTATAACTAATTTTAACCAGTTACAACACAGCTTCAATCTGTATTTTTCAGTGCAGGGTTTTAGGAATTGTAATTAATGTGACATTTACAAAAATAAATAAATAAATAAAGATTATCTTGTCAAAAGATAACACAAAAAAACTTTTGTTATTTAATGGAATAGTTTAGGTAGATTTATTATAAGCATGGGTGACACGGTGGCTCAGTGGCTAGCACTGTTGCCTCACAGCAAGAAGGTCACTGGTTCAACTCCTGGCTGGGTCAGTTGGCATTTGTGTGTGGAGTTTGCATGTTCTCCCTGTGTTGGAGTGGGTTTCCTCAGGGTGCTCCGGTTTCCCCCACAGGCCAAAAACATGCGCTATAGGTGAATTACATAAACTAAATTGGCCGTAGTGTATGTGTGTGAATGAGTGTGTATGGATGTTTCCCAGTACTGGGTTGCAGCTGGAAGGGCATCTGCTGTGTAAAACATATGCTGGATAATTTGGCAGTGCATTCCGCTGTGGCGACCTCTGATGAATAAAGGGACTGAGCTGAAGGAAAATGAAGGAATATTATAAGCATCCAAATACTCATTTTAAAATAATTCTTGAAAAAAAAATTCAGCTAATGTAATTTATATAATATGCTTTAATAAACTAATTTCATTTCATTTTTGCGTGTGTGTTATAGTTTACATGAAACTATAATACAAGACAAGAACTTTATTGGAGTTTGTTACTGATCCAGACACTATGAAAGCCAATTTTTGCCGGATACAAAAAGAAATCATGCTTTTGTAAATTGTAATTATTACATAAAGCACTTATGAGAAATTATGAGGTACTGCATGGTTTTCATAATAAACTATTTAAAGAAAATACTAGTAATACTAAAAAAATATTTTATAACAAAGAAACTTGTAATACTAAAATATTCTGATGAACGTAACATTTACATTTATGACTTCTACTTACTTATCTTTTTGATATCACAATTAGAAAGTAATAATATATTTAATGAAATAATTCCCAAATTTTATTCAGTGGAAAAAATGTAAATTACCTTCTGACCTTCTGATTGACTTCATTCATTCCTTCATTTTCCTTCGGCTTTGTGCCTTTATTCATCAGGGGTCACCATAGCAGAATGAACCGCCAACTTATGCAGCATATGTTTTACACAGCAGTTGACCTTCCAGCTGCAACCCAGTACTGGGAAACACCCATACACTCTCACATTCACACTCATACAGTACGGGTAATTTCGTTTATTCAATTCACCTATAGCACATGTCTTTGGACTGTGGGGGAAACCGGAGCACCTGGAGGAAACCCACGCGAACTTGTGGAGAACATGCAAACTACATACAGAAATGCCAACTGAACCAGCCGGGACTTAAAACAGCAACCTTCTTTTTCAATTATTTCTTTGACCCTTTCCTAATTGACTTTAATTTATTTGATTTTATATATTTATCTTTATATGTAGTTATGTGAGATACCAATCTGTGTAATGGTTATTATGTAGCAGAAAGGTGAAATTTATGACTTTTTCTTACTTGTCCAAGAATTTTCACATTTATGTCAAGGAATAAGTTTTTTTTTATGGTCTTTAAAGTAAAATAATGCAATATAAACCAAGGAAAATGTTCATTTTCCACTGAAATTTCAGACGGCACTTAGTGGATTTTGCATCTGAACTCTTCAATTATGATTCTAAAAATAAATTAATGTAAACCTTTTTTTATATCACAAATGTATAAGACAGTTATGATATTCATTCCATAATTATCGCATTTTTACCAAATTATATGCTTTTGTCTTATGCTTATGATTTACCAACAAATGTGATAGACTGTGTGACAGAATGAAGTAAATGAGGCAAAAGCACAAGCACGATGGTTATGGTTTTCTATCTTATTATGATGACTTACCATGTCAGAGTTGAGGTTTGGTGTGGTGGAGACCTTTGTTGTGTTTTGGCGCCATCTTTTGGACACAAAGTCGACTGTTTCATCCAAAGATTTCATTCAAACCTTTTTAAAATCGTTGATTTAAAAATGAACAAAATAAAATAATAAGAAATAATATGTAAAAGAAAAGTAATTAAACGTGGCAGTGACGTTAAACTCGTAGATTGATAGCTTCACACACGAGGAAGTAATGATAGATGGCGCCACTGAAATATACGCAGAGTCCCGCGTGCACGCGGAAGCGTCTTTACGTGCATTCACCGGCAGTGTCGAAGTTCAGAGGTTGGGAAAAGGTCGTGTTTTGGGTTTACAGCATAAGCAATGGCTTCTATCAGATGGTTAACGGGTAGCCGGTTGTCTCGGCTCGTGTGCCCGTTTGCTCAGCTCGTGCGGCAGCCGGTGTTGCAGTATGTGCGGCCTCCGCTGCGCGCGCTTCACCGTGGGAGCGCGCGCCGGGCGGCGGAGAAAAACCCGCTGAACAGTAGAGCACGAGCAGTGGAGCAGCAGTACTTCACGGAACTAGATAAAGCTGATGCGCTGGTAAACATTAAAACACTCACTCCTTCACATTGATTTGTTTAGAACTGAAAATTGTTTAAATTATAGTTTGCATTAATCACGGAAAATATTGGTGGTAGGCTACTAAGATACACTTAATAGCAATAATATGTATTCATGGAGGTGTTATTAATATGTTGTCATATCTGATATTCATGACATTATGTGGTATGAAAATAATTCAATTTAATAATTATAATTATTAAGTTATCTGTTTATAACTTTTTAGATGCTGCGAAAGTCACATGAAACAGGTGAGATCTTCTGTCTGCTGAATTATTGATTATAAGATTAACGATAGTAAGATTAGGCTGATGTTTTCCCTCTTTTTGGCAATGTTTCTGTTTGTTATTGGTAGCTATCAAGCTCCAAAATAGCAAACAAACACCAATTCATAATTTTATATAATAGTCCATACTCTAATAGACTAATAAACAGATTTCAGGTGTCTACAGATAAATCACAAGTGATGGAAATTTTATATTATTTTACTTTTGAATGTTTTTATGCTTTTAAAGTCATAGATGGTTATTTTATTTTGTGTAAGTAGAGTGCAACAGTATACCCAGACACTTTATTTTTTAGCAGCGTTATTGACTTAATTTTCCTTAATTTTTTTCCATAGGAATTTTTCGAAAGTCTGTTTTAAAGAGTTATAAGCTGTGAATCAAACCTAATTGGCTATGATGAGTATCACAGCATTGCAAATATGAAAGCATATAACAATCTGACAAAAAAATACAAGACTTTATTGAGGGAAAGAAATTCAATCACATGAATCAAACCAAATAACAAACATTATTAAAAATGATGAAGAATGCAAAACTATTGCTTCAAATACAGTTGTAACTATAGAAACAATATGTTTTTATGAACAATGCACAATATAAATTAGTATTTTTAGAGCATAGGGAGAGCTACTAGATGATGATGATGATGTCATTTGCTGTTTTTCATTGGAGGTGGGCGGAGCCAAGAGCTGTTTCGTTGCGAAGTTGTTGACTAGTTGACAGCCTCATAGCCCACATAAGATCTGTTTTTAATGGTTTATAATTTATTGTTAAAAAAAATTAATTTCCCTTGTTTAAATGAGTTTTTATTTCAATTCTGGTACCTGACTGTTGCACTCTATAGAAAAGCATTGCATCAGTGTTTTGTTGCATGCATCATAAAGTAAAGAAAGGAGTAAAGTACATTTACAACTAGGTGAACAACCTGTTAGCAAAAGCAATATTAATTAACAGTTTATTTCTTATGAATGTTTTGCAGGGTTTTTGTCTTGGTTTCGGAATGGTCTGCTGGCGACAGGCATCGGCGTTATTGCCTTTGTGCAGAGTGATGTGGGCAGAGAGGCTGGATATGGTACTATATCTTATACTATACCTTATATTCTTATACTATACACTCAGTCCTACTGGTTTTCTTCTCTGTATATCTCTTTTTTTTTATCCTGTTTACCAACCTTTTATGCTACCCAAGTATGATTTTTTATTACCTAAGTTGCTGTTTGGCAATGTAAAAGATGGCAAATTTCATAAACATTCATTAAATCTTTATGCACATCATTCATACCAAAGAGTCATGTGTATATATATTTATCTTCAGTGTACACTACCTGACAAGTCTTGTCGTCGATCCCAGTTGTAAGAGCAACAAATAATAACTTCACTTCTAGTTGATCATATGGAAAAGTGGCAGAAGATAGATTTTTCTGATGAATCATCTGTTGAACTGCATCCCAATCACCACAAATACTGCAGAAGACCTTTTAGAATCTGTATGGACTCAAGATTCTCAGAGAAATCTGTCAAGTTTGGTGAAGAAAAAAAATCATGGTTTGGGGTTACATTCAGTATGGGGGGGTGCTAGAGATCTGCAGAGTGGATGGCAACATCAACAGCCTGAGGTATCAAGACATTTGTGCTGCACATTACATTACAAACTACAGGAGAGGGCAAATTCTTCAGCAGGATGGCGCTCTTTCTCAAACTTCAGCCTCCACATCAAAGTTCCTGAAAGCAAAGAAGCTCAAGGTGCTCCAGGATTGGCCAGCCCAGTCACCAGACATGAACATTATTGAGCATGTCTGGGGTAAGATGGAGGAGGCATTGAAGATGAATCCAAAGAATCTTGATGAACTCTGGGAGCCCTGCAAGAACGCTTTAGTTGCCATTTATTATTTATATTTATACAGTTATTATTTGTTGTTCCTAAAACTTAGATCGGTGACAAGACTTTTGTCAGGTAGTATAATATACAAAAGGCTAGGTAGCATGCTAAAGGGAAATAAAACATCAAATGACCACTTGAATGTTTATTTATTTTTATTTCCTCTCCTCCTCAGCGTTCTTCATCCTGGGCGGGATGTGTGTGTCATTCGGCGGAGCCTCGTATGTGACCAGTCTTCTGTCTTTAAGGAGGATCATGCTTCTGTCTCTGCCAGCAGTGCTGCTCCACACGGCCGTGGTGTCCAGCGCTGCCCTCTTCTGGCTGTGCGCAGTATCGCTCTACATCGGCCGGCTGGAGGTGGAGATCATCCACGACGAGGATGATGAAGAGCACGGAGCAGATGAAAGCAGCGAGTGTGCCGAATGCAGGGCCCGACGCGACAGAGAAAAAGGCCAGGACAAGTGAGGATTCAAAGTCAACAAGGCCATTTCCACCAATCCAGAACCAGACTTCTGTGTTCACAAACTGATTTAAAAGAGAAAAGGTGGAACTGGGTTCAGGTCGGTGTGGAGATGCAGATTCTTCCAATATAATTGTGCTTGATTTATTGTTTTTGTTTGTGTGTGTGTTTCTTATATTCCTGAACACGAGCTTACAAAGGGTCAGTGATAAATTCACATCTTTTTCCTTTGTAATATATGTGTATTTAATTTGTTTTGTTTGTTTGTTTGTTTGCTCTGGGATTCGAGTGCTGGATCTTTAAAAAGAACATTACTAAACTAGCACTGAATTAGACATCTTGGTTGTTAGAAGTCATGTTCACTATTTTATATCGTGATGTGACAAAAATGGTAGTTCTGATATTTAGTTACAGTAATATTTGACTTTTGATCATTAGTTGATGCATTACTTTTAAAAAATTAATAGTAAATATCCATTATTATACCAATAGATATACAGTTGAAGTCAGAATTATTTTCCCCTTTGAATTTTTTTTCCAAATGATGTTCAACAGAGCAAGGAAATTTTTTTACAGTATGTCTGATAATGTTTTTTCTTCTGGAGAAAGTCTTATTTGTTTAATTTAGGCTATAATAAAAGCAGTTTAAAAATTAAAAAAAAACATTTTAAGGTCAGTATTATTAGCCCCTTTATTTTTTTTCGATAGTCTACAGAACAAACCATTGTTATACAATAACTTGCCTAATTATCCTAACCTGCCTAGTTAACCTAGCTAAGCCTTTAAATGTCACTTTAAGCTGTATAGAAGTGTCTTAAAAAATATCTAGTAAAATATTTACTGTCATTATGGCAAAGATAAAATAAATCAGTTATTAGAGAGAAGTTATTAAAACTATTATGTTTAGAAATGTGTTGAAAAAATCTTCTCTCCAGTAAACAGAAATTGGGAAAAAAATAAACAGGGGGGCTAATAATTCAGGGGGCTAATAATTCTGATTTCAACTGTATGTTTATTCATAAATATGCTATTGTTCATTGTAATTTAATATTAAACCATTTATAATGTGTAATGCTGTAATCGTTAATGCATCAAGTATGGGAGACTAATAATGTATTGCTTTTAGTTTTCTAACATTAATTTATAAGTATTCTATTGTTTAATACTAATATAATAATGCATTACATTACTATAATAATGTATTACTTATATAATAATGCATTACATTCTGTAAATCTATGCATAACGTATGGAACTTATAAATAATTTGAATACATTTAATTATAAATGCATATATATATATATATATATATATATATATATATATATATATATATATATATATATATATATATATATATATATATACACAGTTGAAGTCAGAATTATTAGCCTCCCTGAATTAGTAGTCCTCCTATTTATTTTTTTCCTCAATTTCTGTTTTATGGAGAGAAGATTTTTTCAAACATTTCTAATCATAATAGTTTTAATAACTCATGTCTAATAACTGATTTATTTCATCTTTGCCATGATGACAGTAAATAATATTTGACTAGAAATTTTTCAAGACACTTCTATACAGCTTAATGTGACATTAAAAGGCTTAACTAAGTTAATCAGGTTAACTAGGCAGGTTAGGGTAATTAGGCAAGTTATTATATCACGATGGTTTGTTCTGAAGACAGTCGAAAAAAAAATTGCTTAAAGGGGCTAATAATTTTGACCTTAAAATGGTTCATAAAAAATGAAAAACTGCTTTTATTCTAGCTGAAATAAAAAAAATAAGACTTTCTTCAGAAGAAAAAATATTATCAGACATGCTGTGAAAATTTCCTTGCTCTGTTAAATATCATTTGGAAAATAATTAAAAAAGAAAAAAAATTCAAAGGGGGCTAATAATTCTGACTTCAACCGTATATACTGTAGCATACCATCGCATAATTATTTACAATGAACGATAGTATATTTAATAATTAATATTACTAAATGCTGCAAGAATAATGGTTCGGTATTAGTTTTGAAAACCTAATGCTGTATTATAACCTAAGTATTAAATAAGTATTTTTACATGGACTATTGCATGATTAACAATGAGCAATATTGTATTTATAGCTATCATTATATTACATAATGCTGTACTATTTATTCATTATGAACATATAATGCTTAATGCATCGATTAATGTGCTCAAAGTGAACCTTAATATCAAGTGTGACAGCTTTTATAATATTGGAACTTTTTTTTATTTCATATACAGTTGAAGTCAGAATTATTAGCCCCCCTGAATTATTAGCCCCCCTGTTTATTTTTTCCCCCAATTTCTGTTTAACGCAGAGAAGATTTTTTCAACACATTTCTAAACATAATAGTTTTAGTAACTCATTTCTAATAACTAATTTATTTTATCTTTGCAATGATGACAGTAAATAATATTTCACTAGATATTTTTCAAGACACTTCTATACAGATTAAAGTGACATTTAAAGGCTTAATTAGGTTAACTAAGCAGGTTAGGGTAATTAGGCAAGTTATTGTATAATGATGGTTTGTTCTGTAGACTATCAGAAAAAAAATTAGCTTAAAGGGCCTAATAATTTTGATCTTAAAATGGTTTTAAAAAATGAAAAACTTTTTATTCTAGCCGAAATAAAACAAATAAGACTTTCTCCAGAAGAAAAAATATTATCAGACATACTGTGAACATTTCCTTGCTCTGTTAAACATCTTTTGGGAAATATATATATATATATATATAAATTCAAAGGGGCGCTAATAATTCTTTATAATTAACTGTAGTTTTCTATTTTATTTTATTCTATTTTTTGCAGAATCCTCTGTTTAGGCCTTATTCAAGCTAGGATCTGCTGGAAATGATTACCTCACGACTCTCACAATTCACGTCAGATTTCTTTCGTATGAGGACACTGTCTTATTCAATAAAATCACTTGTTGCTGATTTGAAAGAACCTCTAGACTTCATTCTAGCTCATCACTTTCTGCAGATATTGGACAGTTTTTTTATGACACATAAATCTAGATATTGTCTAGATATTGTTGGTATTTATTTTTAATGTACAGTATGTGCTCCTGCTAGTTCCTGTCTCTATAAAGTAGATAGTCTGAAGAGATGTGTGTTTGTGTGCGTGTGCGTGTTTGTGGACATATTGTATAATAACATGGGTATGACCTTGGCGTTACTTTAAGGCGATTTACGAGGACATGTCTTGTGTCCTCATAATTCCAAACCCTTAAAAATCATATTTAACAGGGTCTTTTGACAATCAGAATTTGCCACAAGTTTCCTGTGAGAGTTGGGATTAGGGGTAAGGCTATATAATAAGATGTTTTTACAGTTTAAAATACTGTACACCTATGAAGAGTCCTCATAAACCACATACAGTTGAAGTCAGAATTATTAACCCCGCTGAATTATCAGCCCCCCTGTTTATTTTTTCCCCAATTTCTACTTAACGAAGAGAAGATTTTTTCAACACATTTTTAAACATAATAGTTTTAATAACTCATTTCTAATAACTGATTTATTTTATCTTTGCCATGATGACAGTAAATAATATTTTACTAGATATTTTTCAAGGTCAATTTAAAGGCTTAACTAGGTTAATTAGGCAGGTTAGGGTAATTAGGCAAGTTATTGTATAATGATGGTTTGTTCTGTAGACAATCAAAAACAAAATTAGCTTTAAGGGGCTAATAATACTGACCTTAAAATGGTTTAAATTTTTTATTAAAACAAATAAGACTTTTTCCCAGAAGAAAAAATATTATCGGACATACTGTGAAAATGGCAACCCAGTGGCGCAGTCGGTAGTGCTGTTGTCTCACAGCAAGAACGTCGCTGGGTCGCTGGTTCGAACCTCGGCTGGGCTGGGTCAGTTGCCGTTTCTGTGTGGAGTTTGCATGTTCTCCCTGGGTTTGCGTGGGTTTCCTCCGGGTGCTCCGGTTTCTCCCACAGTCCAAAGACATGCAGTACAGGTGAATTGGGTAAGCTAAATTGTCCATAGTGTATGAGTGTGAATGTGTGTGTGGAAGTTCCCAGAGATGGGTTGCGGCTGGAAGGGCATCCGCTGCGTAAAATCGTGCTGGATAAGTTGGCGGTTCATTCCGCTGTGGCGACCCCGCAAGGGACAAAGCCGACAAGAAAATGAATGAATGAATGAATACTGTGAAAATTTCATTGCTTTGTTAAACATCATTTGGGAAATATATATAAAAAAAAAATATTCAAAGGGGGGGGGCTAATAATTCTGACTTCAACTGTATATAAGTTGTGTGTGTGTGTGTGTGTGTGTGTGTGTGTGTGTGTGTGTGTGTGTGTGTGTGTGTGTGTGTGTGTTCGTGTGTGTGTGTGTGTTCGTGTTTGATCAGCACACATTTGTGCAGTCTAGATGCCTGAATTGATAATTAGTTATCAATAATACAATATTAAAATGTTTGTTGTTCACCTTTCCTTTGTTATTTTGAAACAATTCATTGGTGCTGATGGAGATTCAAAACTAAAGTTATGTAAAGCATTTCTACTTAAATATCAGTTTGTATAAAAACTAAATAAAAAATAGTATTTGTCTAATGTTAATTTAAGCTTTATATTAGGTAAGTATTTAAATGAACTGTTGTTATCATCTGCGTTCATACATACATAATCATTTAAATATTTGTAATAATTCGTCTACCATATCTTTTGTTTACATTGCACTGAAAGCCACGCACAACTCTTACTACTACAGTATGAGATAATTTCTACTATGTGCACCTGGAGGGCGTGAGTGCGTCGGTCCGCTCTACGAGCCGTGCGCACACCAATTGGAAATCCTATTGGAAATAACGAACTTGCGCGCGGAAAAGACGCAATATGTGAACAGCCTGCTGCTATAGTTAATCCAATGTGCGTGCGTATTAGTCTCGGTATAAGCTGCCTTCAACTGCAGCTCGTGCTGTATTGAACAGACGCACGTCACTTCATAACTATAGCGGCCGTTTTTCGACTGAACTAAATGTATTTTTCATGTCTTGGTCACCTTATTTGGAGGGCCGGAACAAATTACCCGTGGGCCGCCAATTGAATAGCCCTGTCCTAAGGCAACTAAAACACAAGACAAACGGGTTTATAAAGACAGGGCTAAATTAACAAACAAGAAACAGATGTAACGTAATACAATAAGAAGTGCAAAGGATTAGAGGAAATGAAGTTAAACTACAAAATAAGCTAGTGCCCTCAAGTGTCCAAAAGGGGGCACTGCAACAGGTGACAGATAGTAATGTAATCGGCAGCACAAATGTCTTGATACCTCAGGCTGTCGATGTTGCCATCCACTTTGCAGATCTCTCGCACACCCCCATACTGAATGTAACCCCAAACCATGGTTTTTCCTTCACCAAACTTGACTGATTTCTGTGAGATTCTTGGGTCCATGCAGGTTCCAATAGTTCTTCTGCAGTATTTGTGATGATTGGGATGCAGTTCAACAGATGACTCATCTGAAAAATCTACCTTCTGCCACTTTTCCAAATTGATCAAGTCAAGTTATTATTTCTTGCTCTTACAGCTGGGATCGACAACAAGACTTTTGTCAGGTAGCGTGTGTATATAGATACACATATTAATGGTTTATTTTAATAAGTTCCAAGTAGCCTACATTAATATAAATTCGATTTTATAAACTGAGGAGGTCAAAACTTGTGTTGAGCTCTGAATAAACTTGTTTTAATCAGTTTAAATCATTTTGTGTTCAATGTTAAGGGGTTAATCAAATCGCAACTGTGAAATTGTAGCGACAAACAGTAGTTAAATAGTATAAAGTTGAAGAAAAGCGTGTCAGATATCAAGGGCAGGTGGCGTCTCTGGAGAAAGGGAACCGCGGTAAACAGACAGACGTGTTGATCTGTATGCGTGTGGAGTTTGCTAATAGCGCCGGGGACTCGCCAACATGTGCGTCGCTTCTTTCATTAGCCGTTCCACTCCTGTTTGTACATCTTCAAAGGGCTGCTTTATTTATTTGATTATATATTTTAATTATTGTCAGCCAAAAGATTTTGTTTGTGTTGATTTCTTGTCACAGTGACTGTTGTTGTTGTTATCAAAGACCTTGTATAAATCCTCCGAGAAATCACAGCGCTTACATGTCGGAATATAAATGCATTGAAGAATGGTTTGTAAGGCGTTTAGAATTTGGTCAGGATTTTTCTTTTGTTTTGGGAGACTTTACTAAGACATGAATGATAGCCTAACACTAATTGAAGGGGTGTTCGTTGGACTGTCATGACACCTTTATAATAATGACATGACACATGAATAATGATGAGGTTTCATGCATGCATGCATGGCCCATGAAATTAAAGTTTTTTAGATGTTAGTATCAGTATTGTTAGTTTTTAAGATATCTATAAGCTAGTTTGCTCTAGTTTTTTGAGCTGTTGACAGTCATATATGTGTCCCACGCTGCTATAAACACTATTAGGACACGTATATTGTACTAAAAAGTGATAACTGCACGCAAACTGAAGAGCGGGGGAGTGTTATGGGTTAGGATGGGGGCGCTCGAACTGTAGAGCGGGGAGGTTGTGTGCTAATATTACCCTTCATGACAACTGTGAGGGGGTGAATGTTTTTAAAACTCATCCGTTTCCTTTATATTAGGTTATATTAAGTTTGCATAATTAAGGGCGTGGCCACTTGAGTGACAGCTAGGTCTCGCTGCTCGCTGTCTCGTCACCTCAGCTGATTCCGACTGATTAGCCGCTGAACTCTGCATATACATCATATTTTTGTTTTGTTTTATGTGGCTTTACACAGTCAGTTGCCTTTTGGAATCATTTCTTACAATTATCAGATGATATGGCATGCTGTGTGCACAAACCATTCCTGTGGCCTCCATTTCCCAGGTGAGTGAAATTATATACTTATATACCATCTCTACAAAAGTATTTGTTTTTTTTTTTAGATCATTTATCATTCATAATTTTGTTTAGACCTGTAATGCACTCCTGAATCTGACAGGTTGATTATCTGTAGGCTCTAGAATGGTCATCTAAAGTGTTGTCATACAGTGTTATGCCTGGATTTCATCAATAGCCTTGCATTTACTAACACAGACTATATCTGAAGTGTTTGGAAGCAATTCGCACTTTCCTCCTGTTGAAAAATGTCATAAGAACAATGTTTAGTGGATCAATGTATTACAACAGTGTTTTTAAAAGTCTAAACACTTTATTGATATAGTGTACAACCAAGCACATGTGGTCAGAACAAAATGGCGACGGTTGGCCACGCCTACTGGTAGCTTCTTTTTTAATTTTTTTATTTTAATTATTATTATTATTATTTTTGGTAGCTTCTTTTGAGTTCTTCATAAACTTATGGGTGATGTCAAGGATACTACGTCCATATCTTTTACAGTCTATGGACCAGACGTGTGCTTTCATGACACAAACACACTGGAATCTCAGTGAATACTTGCTTCACAGATCTAAAAAATATATCCACATAAAGCTTGAAATCTATACTTTTAAATAAACCTACTACACCTGAAAACAAAAGTTTTTTTGATCTTTTTGTAATCTGTATGAAACAAACGCAAGGTACAGTCCATCCTGTCAAACGCACATCACATGACAGCAACTATTCAAATGCCCCACAAACTTGTAAACAAAGAGTCGCTGTCATTTCTAGAGGAGAGTTACCATCAAAGTTGTGGATTACTTCAGAAGAGCAGCGCGATCGGACGATCATTATTCAGAGGCTGATAATGTGTAACATGGCCATAAATGAGGTCGGGGTTGTGATCTTGTTCATTTCGAGTGCGCATGCATATTAGCTCTGGCAACTTAAAAAAATGCTGATTTTGTTTGATTCAAACGTTTAGAAATTAAACGTATGAGACAGTTGTTGTTTAATTTTATTGGTGAATCCAAATGTATAATGTAATCGTAAGCTTGGCAAACAGTTTGGGAGAATGTGATGTTTCCTCATTCAGACAGAATGCCCAAGCATACTGCCCGAGAGGGGTTTCAAAGATGACCGCCGAGTGAAATGACCATAAAGGGACTTTGACATAACCCAGTGTTTCCCAACCCTTTTCCTAAAGGCACACCAACAATATACATTTTCAACCTTTTCCTAATCAAACACACCTAAATCAACTTATCAGAACATTAGAAGAGACTCCAAAACATGAAATTAAGGGGTCAGGTAAAGGAGGCATCCAAAATATGTACTGTTGGTGTGTCTTCAGGAACACTAACATAACCAAATACATCAGCCTGTCCTGTCTATTTCATGACAGCTTGACAATACCAAGACAACCTAACCTGTCATAAACATGATTGTCATGGGTCCATTATAATTGTGTCATGAATATTTTCTCTGGTCATTTTTAGTGGAACAAACTGAATTTGTCTTTAAAATTTCTCATTAAAGTCAATACTCTGTCACAAAATTGAATAACAATGTTATATGCAGTGCTCAGCATATATATAAGTACACCTTGCTATCTTTTGCTATACAATATTATATTTGTGCATATAGATTAGATTAGTCAGTACTGAAGCCAAATCTGGAGGTAATCTAAAAAATAACTTACGATAACGGTCCAAAAACTACTACACCCAAAAAATAAAAAATAAAACTAAAAAAAAAAGTTTTTGTATTAATTTTGTAGGTTGCAATTTAATTTTGCAATATTTTGCTTGAATTTAATTGTGTTATCTTTCAATTTCTAAATATGTTTGGTGACTAAAATATTATTTTAATAAATATATCTGGTAACACTTTATTTTAATGGTCCATTTGAGTATTAGTAGACTGTCTACTTAATATCTGTTGACACTGACATTTAACAATCCTTCAACAGACATTTAACTGACTATAAGAAACTTTGCAATTGCATGTCAACTTACACTAACCCTAACCCCAACCCCAACCCTAACCCCAACCTAACAGTCTACTTATAATCTAATGATAATTAGTTGCAATGTAACTTAAATTCAACAAACGGACCGTCAAAATAAAGTGTGACCATATATCTGTTTAATAAATCTGTTTTGCTTAAATGCATCAAAAATAATTGCTTGTATTCACTGAAAAATGGATCAAAATATTCATTTTCAAAATGGGGTGTACTCAGTTATGCTGAGCACTGTATTTAATGATATTAAATATAATAAATATTAAATAAACATTAAACAGCATTATTATTTAATGATATTTTAATGACAAATTACAATTGCACCATTTTATTTGAGGCCAAGACAAATATTACTGATGCTGTCATAAAATTCATGATACAGTTATAATAGCCTCATGACAAGACATGACATGTTATGACATGTCCATAGGCTCACTCTGAAAACGTAGCTCCATATACATTTCTGGAGATCGCGAATTATGTAGCCAGTGAACGTATGGCTGCATTTCGTCTTTAAAACGAACTCTACGAGGCAGTATGACGCCGTTTCTTTTCTCGCTTACCAGCTGACCGCTTACCTCCGTAAGGACGGCTTTTCTGCTGTTACCAGTTTGTCCGGTAGCTCGACATTTACGTCGGCGGACTTGAGACAGAGAGTGGACTTGACCGCGACAACAGGGTTCAAGTCTGGTGAAGAACAGTTCCAGAAAGCAGGTAAGACAAAAAATTATATAAACAAGTAAATAACAAGGTGAGAATGTGGTAAAATCTGAAGATGTGTTAAAAATCAGGGGGCTTTTCTTTTTCTGGATTGCTTTTCAAAACCCTGCGGTTGGGTTTAGGGAAGGGGTGAGCGGGTCAATCGGTGCTTTTGAAAACACTATCAGTTGGGTTTAGGGAAGGGGTAGGGTGGGGGCATCGGTCGGTTGGTCAGTCAGTAAGTCGACAGCGGCCTCTGATGAATTTACGTGAGAAAAGCAGATGGAAATGGAACTCGCAAGAGAGATCTGATAAAGCGTACACAGCGGCCTCTGGTGGATTTGCTAAAACTGCAAAATAGCATAGCTCCTGGGACTTATTTTGCTCTGTTGCTGTGTTGGTTATGTCTTGTTGATGTCTTGTTAAATTTATGAGAGTTTATGCATGCTTATGACAACTGTTAAGTGTCATTTGTTCAGTTAAAATCCAATGTTGACATTGTTTGTTTATGTTAAGTTGTCATAACAAAGACATCTCAAATACATCATAACCTGTTTTTGTCATGACAACTTGACATAAACAATGTCAACTTTGCATTTAAAATGATACAATTGAGTGAATGACACTTAATAACAGTTGTCATAAGCATCTCTCATAAATTCATGACGTCACATCATGATTACAGTTTTATGCAAACATTTTTGCACCCCTGATAATTATCATAATTGCAAGTCATAGTCTGCTGGCCCTTTAAATCAGCTAATTCATTTGAATATATTCTGTACCCTATGGAAAAAGCAACATTTCAGTTCTGACATAACATTTATGTAATCAACAGATGCAAAGAAATTTAAATCATGACAAACAAAGACAGGTGCAAAAATTTGGGCACCCCAATAAAATAATGACATTAATATTTTGTACAGCCACCTTTTGCTGAAATAACAGCCTGCAGATGCTTCTTATAGTCAAGGATAAGTCCCTGAAGTCTTGCTGAAGATGCTGTGACTTTTGAAGCTAAAGCCTGATTGGCCAATACTCAAACTTCTCCTTCTTGAACATGTTTCATGTTTTTATAAACGCATATTAATGTGAATTCTCTAAATGAACTCTTTTAAAAGAGATGACATTCATTGTATGTTGATTATGAGTGTTTATCGGGAGGTTACAGACTATTTGTTTATGCATGACCTTCAGTGCTATTTACAGTACATAATGAGTCTATGAATATGTACATAAATGGGGACTATGCAAGCACATTTGTCCCCCGCAATTTCTGAGAAGGACAGGTCTGATGTGTAAGGTGGCGTGAATTCAGCTTTAGTGGCCTTTAGAGGTTAACAAGATGACAGTGTTGGAGAAGATGCTTTCAAATGGTGCTTTCTCAGTCTACACACTAGGTGAGTTACTAACAGTTCAGTATAGATCATTTGTTTATAATTTTTTTAGTTCAATGTTGTATCATTTAGGAATTTTAATTTATGGTTTGGATTGATTGATTGAATGATTGATTGATTGATCTGTCCAAATTCATAGTGCTCATATAAGTACCTGGCTGACCTACAAATTCTGCCAAGCTTCTATGGCCACTAGTACAGTGCATCTGATGGCCACTTTACTATCCCATGAGGACACTATTTCATGAAAACTGATGTTGGTAGGCCACAACGTGACATATTAACAACATGGGAAATGAATTACAGCTGAAATACATTTGTAATATATACAACATACTTTTTAGAGGTTGTAAGGTACATACACCTTAAAAACGGAGTACAGCTGTGTCCGAAATCGCATACTTCATACTCTCTATAGTATGCTAAAAACAGTATGCGAGCCGAGTAGTAAGTCCGAAATCATAGAATTCGAAAAACACTATGTGAGAAGTACCCAGATGACCTTATGGACGCTAAGATATCCCATGATGCACCATGAGAGAATTCATGAATGGGAGTGAAGTGACACAACTCACGTGGCTATGTCATGTGATCATGACAAAATGGCAGATGTAGTACATCATTATGACAGTCATCATGGTTCATTCATACTACTGAAGAAGATTTTTATTTTCTAAAAAGCTATGTAAAGACGCATTTAATTGTGTGAGTGGAGGGTCATATGAATCTGCCATTACATGTCTTTGAAAACAGGTGATAGGTTAAGGCAAAGGGGTCATAGAAGAGCATGAGAAAGGACTGGGGGATACAATGCCGAACAATACCATGTAAAAAGAGCCAGAAAAGCATGAAATGTACACAACATATGTTGAAATTGCCATGTATGTTTAAAAATACTGTATGGGAGAAAAGAGTCCAGCTTACATGTTTGAAACATAAACACTAGTCATAAGTGCAAGATTTGAACTGTATGTGGAAAAACAGTGATGAATACAGTAGATCTGTACATTATAAGGGCCAACAAGAAGAGGGGGCTCTAAATTGGGGTCGTAAAGTAGTAGGAGCTGGGAGAGGCCTGTTGAAGCAAGAACCAGCTGTGAAAACACAAAGGAGGGAGAAAGCAAGGATAAGGGCTACAGCAAATTGGAGGGACATCGGATTGTCCTGGGGAGAGACTAGAGATGGGTTTGCTCTAGGCTGTCTCTGCTTTTTTGGAAAATATTCAAATAAAGGGTCCCACTTTATATTAAGTGTCGCTTATACCTGTGAACTTGCATTGTAATTAGATGTGTAAGTAGTATGTAACTACAGTGTATGTACACACTGGTACAGAGTATTTACTTGTGTATACTGGTGTAACTACACTCATGTAACAACCCACTGAATAGTATGTGTAAGTACAAATGTGTAACAGGACATTGGTAACAACACTAGGAAAGTACACATCTGTAACAAGAATTATGTAAGTGCATTGTGTAACAACAATATGTACTTGCAGATGTTTTCCCACTTCCACAGCTGTTTGCAGATCATGTACTTGTGAACACTGTATGGCAGAACTAATGCTTCATTAGAAGGTTTCACCTTGTGATACCAGTGTACTTACATGGTAACTCCACAGGAACTGTCCACTTAATATAAAGTGTAAAATGGTCACAAATTACTGTGTAACTTGTAGAAATATCTTCTATGCAACACTTTAATAATAGTGTAATTACATGGTAACTCCACAGGAACGGTCCACAATATAAAGTTTAAAATCCCTTTAAAGTCCCTTTATTAATCTGGGGTCGCCACAGCGGAATGAACCGCCAACTTATCCAGCATATGTTTTACACATGGAATGCCCTTCCAGCTGCAACCCATCTAAGCCGAAAAGAAAATGAATGAATGTATGAACAGTAATTTGTGACCCTTTTACACTTTATATTGAGTGGATCCTGTGGAGTTACCATGCAAGTACACTTGTATCACAAGGTGAAACCTTCTAATGCAGCATTAGTTCTGCCATACAGTGTTCACAAGTACATGATCTGCAAACAGCTGTGGAAGTGGGAAAACATCTGCAAGTACATGTTGTTGTTACACAATGCACTTACATAATTCTTGTTACAGATGTGTACTTTCCTAGTGTTGTTACCAATGTCCTGTTACACATTTGTACTTACACATACTATTCAGTGGGTTGTTACATGAGTGTAGTTACACCAGTATACACAAGTAAATACTCTGTACCAGTGTGTACATACACTGTAGTTACATACTACTTACACATCTAATTACCATGTAAGTTCACAGGTATAAGCTACACTTAATATAAATTGGGACCAAATAAAGTATATTCTTCTGATATTCATAACCTCCAGACTAAGTTTGATTCATTAAGGCCCAGTTTCACAAACAGGGCTTAGCTTAAGCCAGGACTAGACCTTAGTTAAATTAGGTTATTTAAGCCACATTTTTAAAAACAGCCTTAAAAAATACATTACTGTTGTGCACCTGTAGACAAAAAAATGACACTGACATATTTTAAGACATCTCACTGCAAGTTATTTACAGTTGAGACAGCTCAAACATGCAATTTAATCCAAGACTAGCCTTAAACCTTGTTTGTGAAACCGGGGGTAAGAGATCACGGTCGAGTAGTACATTTCAATTCAAATTCAGTACCTACTGAGTAGAAGGCGACGCAGCCTATGTGATTTTGAACACACGATATACAATGAGATCATGAAACAAGCAGAATCACTGAAGAAAAACACAAAAACTACAACTGACTTCAGTTCACATCAAAATCGCAGCTTTTTCTACACAGTTTGGCTGTCCGTCGACACAAATCAGGTCATTAAAACCCAAATATTTAAAAACTCTCGTCAGGTTGAAGATTTTCAAAAGTACCAGGGTCTGTGTTTTTTAGAAAATGGAGAAAATTTATTTTCGTTTACAAAGATACCTACATGAACTCAACTAAAATTCATTAAATCTCTTAAAATCTCATGATCATTAAAAAAAGCTCCATAAACAGCCTCAGCAGCTTCACTTATGGCCCGTTTCCACTGAGTGGTACGGTACGGTACGGTACGCTTTTATGGCCGTTTCCACTGTCAAAAGCGTACCGAACTGTACCATACCACTTTTTTGGCACCCTTTCGAAAGGGTACCAAACACGAGAAAGGGTACCAAAAGGTAGAGCTACACGCACAGCTGAATGCTGATTGGTTTACAGAGATACGTCACGATCTCGTGGAGCTAGCCAGAATGAAAACAAAAGGAACCACCATGTTTTTTAAATACACAGCCGAGACAACTATATGCATATAATAACGATCCATGGATGACCCGGGCTCAAAACAAACCTTGTCGTTGTCTTGATGAACAGCCACAAAGCCAAGAATCTGCCGTGTCCTGTTGTTGTTTTACGAGGCCGTCTAAAAGTGTGAGCGGTTTTCGGTTTCTCCAGGGAGCTCGCGATCGCGTCTATATTTGATATAACGAACTACTTGAGCTGATGATAATAACGTGTGTGTGATTATTGAAGCGTCTTCGACATCTGATCCATTCAAAAAGAAAAGGGCAAACGGGAGAGTGAAGCGCGAAAAAAAGGAGAAGCCTAACAAAACACAGGAGCAACCTGAATCATGAACAAACTGCCATGTTTATCATCGCCTTTGGACTATTATGAACTCGGAATGACGGAATTACTCTCTAACAGAGGTTACATGTGCTGGTGAAGATTAAAGATGCAGATGAGAGGTTTGCACTGACTGTGGGCTACTGTATATGTTGCGTGTTGTTTTTGGACTCAAATAAGGACTAAATGTCTGTGTGTAGTTTTTCTGTAATTGGTAACACATCTGAGACTGTAAGGGTCTGTATGTGTTCATATATGCTGCATTTATTTATTTATTTTATATAATTACAGACGTTACAGTAGGCTATTTCGCACTGTCATTGATCTGCAGTTATGATCAAATCATGTTCATAGAAAAGTAAGTAATAAACATTTATAAACAAGTATTAATGTGTTTAAAGCATCTGTTTTGTGAGAAGAGCTTCTCATATAATGTGAACGACCCGTACAGCTTTACTGTAGACATTTATTTGAGCGAAAATGACGTCGACTTAAACTCTCTGTCGTACACCACGCCCACCAAAAGGGTACCCTTTGTAGTGGAAACGAAAGCCTGATAAAGGTGACCCGTACCGACCTGAACCGTACCATACTGTACCACTCAGTGGAAACGAGCCATTATTACTAACCTGTTTGAGTATTTCTGTCAGATGTCTACGCAAGTCTTTTGTGAGATTTACTGAAAATACTCATTGTGTTAGACGTCACCATTGTGGATTAGCTTATATCCCTTGCTATATTAGCCAACCCCTTGCTGATAAGAAGGTATTTTTTTAAATCACAGCTTTTTCTACACGGTTTGGCTGTTCGTCCACAAAAATCAGGTCATTAAAACCCAAATATTTTAAAAACTCTCGTCGGGTTGAAGATTTTCAAAAGAACCAGGGTCTGGGTTTTTTTTTTAGAAAATGGAGGAAATTTATTTTTGTTTACAAAAATACCTGTGTATTTCCCAGAGATGGATATTTGACATGTTGTATCTGTGCAGATATGAAAGAGTTATTGTAATTTCACACAAGCAAGACTGCCATTTTCCTACTTTTTAGCATATGAGCATGATCACAAATGTAATACTACTTTTATACAACAGTTCAACAAGAAGTTAATGTTTCAACATTATGAAAACAATTTCAACAATGAAAATAGTTTCTAGAGGAGAATATTTGTGCATCTCAGAGCACAGTGGTTTCATTCCTGAAAGTATATATTTTTTGAATGAATTGAGTGAGCGATTCAACAATTTATTCAGATATTGACCCATTCAGAAGGGCTCATGCATATATGCACTAATCACTTTGAAGGCTTTACCTTCCACAGCGACAGCTTTGAATGGATTAGGACATGAATGAATGGCATGTGCTGCGTTAATAGTTGTACCCTTCGAAATCATTCTGGGGTGCGTTTCCCAAACAACGACGTAACTCGCGGCTGAACTATCATAGTACGATGCATCGTTTGGGAAAAGAACGATGTAGTGACGAGTGTTTCCCAAAACCCGAAGTTTCTCTGTCGCAGATCCATCATTTGAACCACGTTAGTTATAACGTAAAACGCACATAATGGTGCTCTAAACAGGGTGGAGTAACTACTACTTTAGAGAACAACCCCATCATTTCTTTGTGCAAATTATATTGTTTTACACAAACACGCATTTAAAATAAAATCAAATATTAGTTTTGGTAAAAACATGCACTCATTTTCCATATTAATTGAAATATATGTAAATGGCACATATTGTCAGGGTTCTGCCACTCTGGTCTTGCAAATTCTTGTTTGGTGGCGGAGTCCGGACACCAGCTCTGTCTTGTCCATGCCCTGTTGTGCTCGGCTCGAGTTTTCTCGGGTCGGGCACTCGTTTACTGTCATTGGGGGGGGATCCCTTATTTTCACATCCCAATGTTGACAGGTATGGTCTGGTTGGTTTTGGTTTCGGTTGGCGCTGAGATGAAGCATGCGCGGTGCTTATGTGTGAGCGCACGGTAAGGTGTTCATCTATCGTGTGCTCGTGTCTTGCGTCTGTTGGTGTTGTCTAAGCACGTGGTTGGATGTTTACATTGTGACCGCGTGCTTTTTGTGGTGTGCTTCTGTGTTGTCTTGAGAACACGCGGTTAATGAGTTCTCTCATTGGCTGCGTGTTCTAGTCTTGTATTGTCTAGCCCTACCCTCCTTGTTAACCCATTATTAGTTTATCATGTTCACCTGTTTGTGTTAATTTACTTCTGCTTAAAATCTCCTCATGTCTGCTGTCCTGTGCCAGTTCGTCATCGTACATTGCCTTGTCCTGTTGTGTCCCTGTGTTAATCCTTGCCAGCCGGCCCAGTCTAGTAAAGTTGGTATGTATGTTTTGTTAGTGTTTTCCCCCTCGGGGTTGTTTATTTTGCCTTTTTGTTTCATTTTATTATAAATAAATATCCAAACTCTGCGCATGGGTCCTCGCCTCCTTTTTCCCCACCCACCGATCGTGACCCGTATAGGGCCTGTGTTTGCTTTACTAATATTATTGAAAAGTTGAACATTACATATTCTATTCTAAAATATTCTGTTCAAAATGATATCAATGTTTTCAAAGTGCACTGCGAAGGGAGCACAATTGTAAACATGATGATCGAAAAATACTTTGAAAGCAAAATACACCTAAGAGTGATAACTTCAATGCTTTTTTATTTTTTAATTATTCTAACTTTGAATGTTAGAATGTTCTAAATGAATAGGGCATAGGGGGGATAAGTGGGAATAGAACACAGCCAGGAACTATGTTTCTAACTACAGCTCCAGAGGTGTCGTTTCAAGTGCTCAAGTTTGCGACGCAGTTTGTGAATGTTCGTTGGAACGATGGATTTGGGAAACGGCGAATCAACGAACTATGTTTGTAACGTTGGAACTTGCGACTTTAGTTGGCTAACGAGGGTTTTGGGAAATGCACCCCTGAATGGAACTTCAAAGTTGCCTCTTTTGAGCACCTTGATTTGAAACAATTCAATCCAGTGGCCATGATTGTTTTCACTCTGGAATTTATTTTGGAGGGTGAAATATCCTGTTTGGAACAGTCACTTGCTCATTTCTAAATGAATCATATGAATAAACGATTCAATGAATTTCTCATTAGGACAGTAACTTGTTGCCACCTACTGGTGGTTTTAGTGTCATATTTATTATATATCATGAATAATGAGATGCCAGCACAAATACACAGAACACACTCAAATAAATTGAAATATATGAAAAGTGAGTGAAAGAAATGTTGTTATACTGTTGTTTATCTTTTGGATCCCTTATCCAAAAGACCACCGACACATTAATTACCCCTAAAGCACTTTCAGTTTGATTTTGGAAATAAAAATACTGTTATTAAAATATACAGTATCTTTTTTGTGAATATCGTACACCCCTAATATGGTCCTGATGCAATCTACATAAAAAATGTGTACTGTAAGCTTAAATACTAAGTTTACCCTGCTACTTTTAACTTGGCCACACATAATTTCACGGCAAACAAAATTGCAAATGCAAATATGTAGAAATGAACACACACGTCACATTCACCTGCAATATTAAACTTCAAATTGAGTAACACAATAACACTACTATAGATACTCTGACAGCCTACTACATGTACATATACTAATACATGTAATCATGCTTTGCTTTTAACAATCTTTTCCCCTACACCTGAAGCTGAAATGGGAAGTGAAACCCCTCCGACATTCTCCATCTTTTCCATGCCTATATTCTCCAATCGGTCGTGGTTGTGTGGTGTTTTGGTGCAGTTTGTTAGTTACTGATTCCGGCCGTGTCTCAGTGCAGTAGGCCCGCGGTCTGTCTGTCTCTCCCTCAGCGCACGCAGCTCTGCTTCACATTCAGGGCGTCTACAGGGGCGCCACACGGCTAAAGGGCACAGCGCCCAAACACACATCCCCACACGCCAGACTTCACACACCTGCGTTACATGAACTGAGTTCATAATCACTCAGAGCTGCATTCCCTTCATGTGGAGCCCGCATGTTAAACCCTGCTTCATTTGTCATTGTCGTAATGTGTGAATCTGCAACACCAAAAATAACGCAGTGCCCTGCTGAAATACTACAAATGCTTTTAAAAACATTAAGACCATCATATTGTAACTATTAAAACTGAGACATTTAAAGTTTTACATTAGGATTTGTTGTATTTGAAGGGATAGGTCACCTAAAAATTACTATTCTGCCATCATTTACATTTGTCCGTAGCCAGGGGGGTGGGGTGGGGGGGTGGGGGGATTCGGGTGGTTTAAACGACCCACACCCATGGACAAAAGGTCCTGAATTTGTCCTTTTAATTATTTTATGTATTTAAAATAATAATAATGATAATAATAAAAAAAAAAAAAAAAAAATTATAAATTAAAAAAAATAATAATTATATATATATATATATATATATATATATATATATATATATATATATATATATATATATATATATATATATATATATATATATATATTATTATTTATTTATTTATTTTCATAATAAAGTTTCATTTTAAATAACTATGGCCAGTAATTCGAAACCCATGGAACCTCAAAGCCACAATAATGTGACGCGAGTCACATGACAACCGAGCGGTAATGTTTGAATGCGACATCCTCATCCATACTGAGTAATGCTATGGGTCGAAACGAGAAAGAAAGACTGAAGAGAAAGTAGGCAGCAGCGTCATTGTCGCAAAGTATTGATATGTTAAAAAAGACAGGGTGAGGCTAACGTTACTTACCTTCTAACAGATGAGAATCTGTCGCTACCATGAGGTAGACCAGGGCTATTCAATTAGTTTGTCATGGGGGCCGGTTCATGAAAAGCATCCCAAACGAAGGGCCGGAGAGATATGACTTGCTATACGAGTGATAACACAACAGCAATATAAGAGCCCATATGTTGTATTTTTGGTTCTTTAGCCACCCACGTTGGCTTTTTCTACATTAAAATGTTAATATATTGTATTTTGAAACTACATAACATCACTGCATTTTACAATAGACTTTTTTTTTTTTTTTTACAAACATTCAAATGTTGTATTTCAGAGCACAACAAAAGCAGTGCATTGCTGAAGTAGGCTTCTTCTACATTCAGACACATTCATATGTTATTTTTTGAACTGCATAACAATTAGGGATGCAACAATTATAGATTTTGGTTGTACGATTATATAGTCTGAAGAATAATCATGGTTTGACGGTTATCACGTCTAATGTAAATTCAAGCTTTACATTAGGTAAGTAGCTATTTAGATGAACTGTTGTTGCCATCCGGGTTCACGCATACATAATCTTAATATTAATTCGTCTAACATATCTTTTGTTTACACTGCACTGAAAGGCATGCAGAACTCTCACCGTGAGATGTTTTCTACTGCGTGTGCCCGCAAAGACGCAAGCGCATTGCTCCGCTTGTGCGCGCATAATGTCATACATTTTTACATTAGAAACAACAAACTTGCAAGCCGAAAAGACGTGATATGGGAACGGCCGCTGCTATAGTTAATCCGGTGTGCGGGCGTATTAGCCTCAGTGTACATACTTGGAACTTTAAACTAGGGCACAGTTGGCAACTTGGCATAACTTTGTTTAACTGCAGCAGTTTCGTTTTGTTCCGTGCAACAGAAATGCGGCTTAGAGAAACCTTTACGATTAATTGTGACGAATTAAAGCGCAATTAATATCCCTATTGACGATATCAGTGCATAGTACAAAAGGTCTTTTCTACAAACATATCCAAATATTTTTGGCTGCCCGCGCCACTCCCTGAATGACAGGTGACTCACGCTCTGCGCAGCTCATGCTGTATTGAACAGGTGCACGTCACTTCATAACTATAGCTTGTTTTTCGACTGAACTAAATTTATTTTTGATGTCTTGGTCACACTATTTGGAGGGCCGGAACAAATTGCCACGGGGGCCGGGTTCGGCCCGCGGGCCGCCAATTGAATAGCCCTGAGGTAGACTAACTGGCCGCATTAGCAGGGACGTCCCGTATATTGGGGATTATTGAATTGTCCTGTGACCTCCTATTCTCTATTTCTGCCATTACATTTTTTGAAAATAACTGTCCAATGAAGGCTTTAATACCAAGCAGAGTCCTCAGCCGTCAGCTGTAACTTCACAGCAAAAGGCGCTAATCCCGTCACGTCTGTGTTTTTGAGGCGGTTTACACCTGGTCACTTCATTCATTTTATTCTGATCGGATATAAATCTGATCGCTCAGACAACTTCAAAAGGTGGTCTGTGACGCATTGCAGACGAAACTGAACAGGTCTAAAAATTCGTTTTTAGACTAAATTAATTTAAATAAAATAAATTATGACCTGAAGAAAATCTGACCTGCGCCTGTTTAGAAACACCTGTAGGTGCACTTTTACAGCCAAACACAAATAAAGTGCAAATTTATATTAAAAATAAATTTATTATAAGCATAAAACATGTGTTAACGAACAAAAAGCCAAAGTAAGAATTTCGCATGCCATATTATATGATAATGTTTAAATAATAATGTCTGTTTGAATATAAATCACCTATTAAATATTCAAGCATGAGGTGCTGTGATGAACAACCACTAATACAATCTGAATATATTTAAAAAGCATAAAAAAATAATTGTTATCGATATTGTGCATATTGATTACCACAACATATGCATTATTGAATTTCACAATATGTCTATCCAGCCTGATCTCACGAGGAAACGTAAGTATTACGTTTTTTATTTTACGTTGAGTTTAGTCGTACGAAAATGTACGATTTTAAAAAGGAGGCGTGGCACCTAACCCCACCCCTAACCCCAACCGTCATTGGGCGATGAGCAAATCGTACTAATTTGTACGAATTAGATCGTACGAATTCATACGAATTAGCCACTAAATCAAAAAGTTACGAATTGCCGTGAGATTGCGTTTGTCTATCTCTAGGAGAAGTCCCCATAAAAATGAAAAAATAACATGTTGTGTGTTTGGACTGATAAAATGTCAAAATATGAAACTATTAATAATAATTATTGAATATTTTTTAACAGTACATTTAGGAATATTAGGATTTTTTTTTATTTAACCTCTTTATTTTAATCTAGCAACATTATTAAGGCAAATATTTAATAAAAATATTTAAACAAAATACAGTATCTAATCTCTTCATAATAAAATAAACATAACTGTTAAAGAAACTCTTAAACTTGATAAATAAAATTACAATTACAAATTGCAACGTGTGTGCAGTGGTAAAGTGTAAGGCTGAACAATCAAAGCAAACTTTAAGGCGTGAATAATAATGATACAGTAAACCTCAAACTCAGGTTAACGAAATTATGATAATCAAATCTAAGCTTTCAAGTAAACGAACCAAGCATCATTATTCAAAAACATACTGCAACATTACAAATTGCGAAGTTGGATGACTACATTACCCCTTATGCTAAAAAATCTTTCAAATCACGAGTTAGTGGCTGGGATGCACAAGAAAAGAAACCAAAAAGCCACTCTGGTGAAATCCTCACAATCTTATTTATTTATACTTTTTATCTTCGCACGTGTTGTTATTCTGACTTGAAGTGACAAGCGCGAGTGCGTGGTTTCCTTCACCGTTTAGGCGACCATCAACTGTTTTTTCAAAGGATGACAAATGGACAAACCATTGCTGCAGCTCCGATACAAGTTTATGGAGAAAAGTAAAAAGCACTGCAGTGTTTGGATGTGCTGTGTTTGTCTGAGGTAATTAGTCTGCCGTTATTACTGCAATGTGTATATCCATACAAAAGCAGTCAAGCAGATTGGTTAGTTGTACTTACATGAATTGCGGTGCGCACATAGCATTGAGATATTTTCAATGAAAAATGCGTCACGTGTACACCACATACACAACATGTGCATGTCGCTCCCACATGCGTATCATGCAAATAGCGCGCCTCCATTGGAAATTACAAACTTAAACCCTAAACCGAACTTACACCGAACTTCATACCAAACTTTTTTTTTTAAATCGATATTGACAATGCTGTTCGGTCAGTAAATACTGATACCGATTTTATCGCCCAGCCCTATTTTGAAGAATGCTGATAGCTGGCACCAGGGCCGGACTCCTTTTTAGTCCTGGAGTTCCAAGCCGTAGACCGGCCCACCTCAGTTCACGACTGACTATATTAAAATAACGTAATTTCCAATTCAGTTTCTAATGACACTATCACGTCTTTTTCAAGGAAACAGCTGCTTTTGAACTTCAAATGTTTTTCATAAATATGAGAACATTAAAGGGTAGCTAAATCTCTGATACTATTCTTTAAAACATCACAATGTCCTTTCCTGCAATATCTGACTATATGTTCTAAAATATACAAAATTATTTATAGATATTCAGTCCTTTGTAACGGTGGTCACACAAAAAATAAAAATAAATAATGTACACCTACATAAGTGACCCAAACAGTATTATATGTCTTAGCACTAAAAATGAAAAAATAAATAAATAAATAAATTACTCAGGTGAGGTTCAAACTCGGGTCGGCGGCATCGTAACGCAACGTGTTGACCACAATGGTGCTGTTATGCTGCTGTGTTTGGAATCAAAAATAAGTATTGCACTGTTATTTTAACCACAGTATTACTTTATATTGATGGCTTAATCTTTTACTCCCCTTTTTAAATTACTGATCAAGTTATGTCAGATTTATTAATGTGATTTTCATTGAGCAGGTGTAACATTCATTAATATTAATTATTCGAATTAATATTAATATAAATATTATACTGCGAGAAAATAAATAAAAAGAGCTGAGCTGCGGAAAAATAATGAATAAAAAGAGTGAGGCTATGGTTAAATAAATAAATAAATGAAAAAAGTGCGACTGCTGAGAGTGCAAGCAGCTAGGGATACCGGCCCTCGCGGCCAAAAAACGGACCGGCCCACCGGGAATTCTCCCTGTCCTCCCGATTAGCCAATCAGTGCCTGGCTGGCACCCGTTGACTTCCATAATATTTGTTACATATAAACTAGAAGTCGATGGATGCCAGCATCTAGCATTGTTTCAAATTTATTAATAAGATACTCAAATAGGTTTAAAACCACACAATGAGGTAATTTTGGGTGAACTATCCCTTTCTTCTATTGACCATAATAAGAGATATTTTGAACAATAAACTGATAACTGTAGACTTTCATATAGCAATTAATTTTAAATTAAGCAATTTTTTCTTTTTGTGTGAACTATCCCTTTAAATCCAATACATTCTTAACATGCCACAGCAAAAGAGGACCAATAGAGTTTCAATTGAATCCAATGTAATTTCGTTAAAACCATTACCAAACCATTTGACTTCTGAGATTGTTTCTAAAGGTTTTCACAGCTGGAGCATTCTTCATACTTACCTATAAAAATGACACAGAAACGAGAACTAACTTCCATTTCTAAGTAAATCTACTCTTAAGAGAGGATATTTTAGAGGAGAAACTGTGGGTCATGGTATAGTTTTCGTATGCGCGCGCGCACATTCCGGCCATTCGCCTTTTCTCCCCAACAACCGGGCTTCTTTAGTATGCAATTCCTTTAGTCGTCAAGAGGGAATGATCCTCACACTAATGAACTGAGGCCTGCCACTTGAATGTAAAACAGGTTTTAACCCGTCTTCAATGTCAGAGCCCCTCCCTGGGGTTTCTTGAAACAACACAACACCATCGCTAACACCAGCACGCACCGCGTTTCAATCACAACGTCTGCCTTTGTCTCGACCCTCCGGCCTATTACTCTGACAGCGGTCCGCTCGCTGACTCGCGCTTCAAAGACACTCAGCCCGAGTTATGAATCTGTACACGGATTATGATGAACGCCAATCAAAAGGCTTTATTGTGAGCGGAGCGGAAGAGTTGACAGAGTTGGGGTAGCTTACATGTGTTCCCAGAGGGAGCTGTTGTTAAAGCAGCTTATCACATCAATCCGATCCATGTTCTTTCATCTTTCCTTTCTTTTTCCTCTCTTCTTTTGAACTTGTTAACATGGACCGGTGTGGATTACAAAATTTACACAAGATAATAGACGACTGTTAATCCCTTTTGAATGTTCACTTTTCAAATCCAAAAGCAATCCCCTTCACGCCATTCAAGACTGCGACTATTTTAAAGTTTCCCGGTGTAAGCAACTGCTACTTTTTTCTTTCTCTCAGACTGCTAACTTTCTTTTGTTCTAAACCTATGTCTGTTCTTTTATTTTTAAACAGATTGAATGTTTTCACATATATACTGTTTGAAAATCAGAACAGCAGAATGAAATTTGAGGCTTTAGCTGC